>JALIGW010000352.1:0-60813 GCA_023053685.1 Diadophis punctatus similis | reverse complement strand
CTGAATTCTCACTTGATTTTTGATTCCGAGCCTACCCTGAAAAGCTAGCCCAAAGTCTAACACAGCATTCGCCTTAGGATTCAATTCAGCCCAAAAACATCACTATTGACAAACACCTCAGAAATGAAAAAGAAACACATATTCCTGTTCCCCATGGGCTGGAAAGCCGAATTCTCGCTTGATTATTGATTCTGACCTTTCCCTGAAGAGCTAGCGCAAGGTCTAACACAGCATTCGCCTTATTTCTCAATTCAGCCCAAAAACATCACTTTTGACAAACACCTCAGAAATGAAAAAGAAACACATATTCCTGTTCCCCACGGGCTGGAAAGCCGAATTCTCGCTCAATTTTTGATTCCGACCTTTCCCTGAAGAGCTAGCCCAAGGTCTAACACAGCATTCGCCTCAGTTCTCAATTCAGCCAAAAAACATGACTTTTGACAAACACCTCAGAAATGAAAATGAAACACATATTCGTGTTCCGCACAGGCTGGAAAGCCGAATTCTCGCTTGATTTTTGATTCCGACCTTTCCCTGAAGACCTAGCCGAAGGTCTAACACAGCATTCGCCTTATTTCTCAATTCAGCCCAAAAACATCACTTTTGGCAAACACCTCAGAAATGAAAAAGAAACACATATTCCTGTTCCCCACGGGCTGGAAAGCCGAATTCTCGCTCAATTTTTGATTCCGAGCCTACCCTGAAAAGCTAGCCCAAAGTCTAACACAGCATTCGCCTTAGGATTCAATTCAGCCCAAAAACATCACTTTTGACAAACACCTCAGAAATGAAAAAGAAACACATATTCCTGTTCCCCACGGGCTGGAAAGCCGAATTCTCGCTTGATTTTCGATTCCAAGCCTTCCCTGAAGAGCTAGCCCAAGGTCTAACACAGCATTCGCCTTATTTCTCAATTCAGCCCAAAAACATCACTTTTGACAAACACCTCAGAAATGAAAAAGAAACACATATTCCTGTTCCCCACGGGCTGGAAAGCTGAATTCTTGCTCAATTTTTGATTCCGACCTTTCCCTGAAGAGCTAGCCCAAGGTCTAACACAGCATTCGCCTTATTTCTCAATTCAGCCAAAAAACATCACTTTTGACAAACACCTCAGAAATGAAAATGAAACACATATTCCTGTTCCCCACAGGCTGGAAAGCTGAATTCTCGCTTGATTTTGATTCCGAGCCTACCCTGAAAAGCTAGCCCAAAGTCTAACACAGCATTCGCCTTAGGATTCAATTCAGCCCAAAAACATCACTTTTGACAAACACCTCAGAAATGAAAAAGAAACACATATTCCTGTTCCCCATGGCTGGAAAGCCGAATTCTCGCTTGATTATTGATTCTGACCTTTCCCTGAAGAGCTAGCGCAAGGTCTTACACAGCATTCGCCTTATTTCTCAATTCAGCCCAAAAACATCACTTTTGACAAACACCTCAGAAATGAAAAAGAAACACATATTCCTGTTCCCCACGGGCTGGAAAGCCGAATTCTCGCTCAATTTTTGATTCCGACCTTTCCCTGAAGAGCTAGCCCAAGGTCTAACACAGCATTCGCCTCAGTTCTCAATTCAGCCAAAAAACATGACTTTTGACAAACACCTCAGAAATGAAAATGAAACACATATTCGTGTTCCGCACAGGCTGGAAAGCCGAATTCTCGCTTGATTTTTGATTCCGACCTTTCCCTGAAGAGCTAGCCCAAGGTCTAACACAGCATTCGCCTTATTTCTCAATTCAGCCCAAAAACATCACTTTTGACAAACACCTCAGAAATGAAAATGAAACACATATTTCTGTTCCCCACAGGATGGAAAGCTGAATTCTCGCTTGATTTTTGATTCCGAGCCTACACTGAAAAGCTAGCCCAAAGTCTAACACAGCATTCGCCTTAGGATTCAATTCAGCCCAAAAACATCACTTTTGACAAACACCTCAGAAATGAAAAAGAAACACATATTCCTGTTCTCCACGGGCTGGAAAGCCGAATTCTCGCTTGATTTTCGATTCCAAGCCTTCCCTGAAGAGCTAGCCCAAGGTCTAACACAGCATTCGCCTTATTTCTCAATTCAGCCCAAAAACATCACTTTTGACAAACACCTCAGAAATGAAAAAGAAACACATATTCCTGTTCCCCACAGGCTGGAAAGCTGAATTCTCGCTTGATTTTTGATTCCGAGCCTACCCTGAAAAGCTAGCCCAAAGTCTAACACAGCATTCGCCGTAGGATTCAATTCAGCCCAAAAACATCACTTTTGACAAACACCTCAGAAATGAAAATGAAACACATATTCCTGTTCCCCACAGGCTGGAAAGCTGAATTCTCGCTTGATTTTTGATTCCGAGCCTACCCTGAAAAGCTAGCCCAAAGTCTAACACAGCATTCGCCTTAGGATTCAATTCAGCCCAAAAACATCACTTTTGACAAACACCTCAGAAATGAAAAAGAAACACATATTCCTGTTCCCCATGGGCTGGAAAGCCGAATTCTCGCTTGATTTTCGATTACAAGCCTTCGCTGAAGAGCTAGCCCAAAGTCTAACACTGCATTCTCCTTATTTCTCAATTCAGCCCAAAAACATCACTTTTGACAAACACCTCAGAAATGAAAATGAAACACATATTCCTGTTCCCCACAGGCTGGAAAGCTGAATTCTCGCTTGATTTTTGATTCCGAGCCTACCCTGAAAAGCTAGCCCAAAGTCTAACACAGCATTCGCCTTAGGATTCAATTCAGCCCAAAAACATCACTATTGACAAACACCTCAGAAATGAAAAAGAAACACATATTCCTGTTCCCCATGGGCTGGAAAGCCGAATTCTCGCTTGATTATTGATTCTGACCTTTCCCTGAAGAGCTAGCGCAAGGTCTAACACAGCATTCGCCTTATTTCTCAATTCAGCCCAAAAACATCACTTTTGACAAACACCTCAGAAATGAAAAAGAAACACATATTCCTGTTCCCCACGGGCTGGAAAGCCGAATTCTCGCTCAATTTTTGATTCCGACCTTTCCCTGAAGAGCTAGCCCAAGGTCTAACACAGCATTCGCCTCAGTTCTCAATTCAGCCAAAAAACATGACTTTTGACAAACACCTCAGAAATGAAAATGAAACACATATTCGTGTTCCGCACAGGCTGGAAAGCCGAATTCTCGCTTGATTTTTGATTCCGACCTTTCCCTGAAGAGCTAGCCCAAGGTCTAACACAGCATTCGCCTTATTTCTCAATTCAGCCCAAAAACATCACTTTTGCCAAACACCTCAGAAATGAAAAAGAAACACATATTCCTGTTCCCCACAGGCTGGAAAGCCGAATTCTCGCTTGATTTTTGATTCCGACCTTTCCCTGAAGACCTAGCCCAAGGTCTAACACAGCATTCGCCTTATTTCTCAATTCAGCCCAAAAACATCACTTTTGGCAAACACCTCAGAAATGAAAAAGAAACACATATTCCTGTTCCCCACGGGCTGGAAAGCCGAATTCTTGCTCAATTTTTGATTCCGAGCCTACCCTGAAAAGCTAGCCCAAAGTCTAACACAGCATTCGCCTTATTTCTCAATTCAGCCCAAAAACATCACTTTTGACAAACACCTCAGAAATGAAAATGAAACACATATTCCTGTTCCCCACAGGCTGGAAAGCTGAATTCTCGCTTGATTTTTGATTCCGAGCCTACCCTGAAAAGCTAGCCCAAAGTCTAACACTGCATTCTCCTTATTTCTCAATTCAGCCCAAAAACATCACTTTTGACAAACACCTCAGAAATGAAAAAGAAACACATATTCCTGTTCCCCACGGGCTGGAAAGCCGAATTCTCGCTTGATTTTCGATTCCAAGCCTTCCCTGAAGAGCTAGCCCAAGGTCTAACACAGCATTCGCCTTATTTCTCAATTCAGCCCAAAAACATCACTTTTGACAAACACCTCAGAAATGAAAATGAAACACATATTCCTGTTCCCCACAGGCTGGAAAGCTGAATTCTCGCTTGATTTTTGATTCCGAGCCTACCCTGAAAAGCTAGCCCAAAGTCTAACACTGCATTCTCCTTATTTCTCAATTCAGCCCAAAAACATCACTTTTGACAAACACCTCAGAAATGAAAATGAAACACATATTCCTGTTCCCCACAGGCTGGAAAGCTGAATTCTCGCTTGATTTTTGATTCCGAGCCTACCCTGAAAAGCTAGCCCAAAGTCTAACACAGCATTCGCCTTAGGATTCAATTCAGCCCAAAAACATCACTATTGACAAACACCTCAGAAATGAAAAAGAAACACATATTCCTGTTCCCCATGGGCTGGAAAGCCGAATTCTCGCTTGATTATTGATTCTGACCTTTCCCTGAAGAGCTAGCGCAAGGTCTAACACAGCATTCGCCTTATTTCTCAATTCAGCCCAAAAACATCACTTTTGACAAACACCTCAGAAATGAAAAAGAAACACATATTCCTGTTCCCCACGGGCTGGAAAGCCGAATTCTCGCTCAATTTTTGATTCCGACCTTTCCCTGAAGAGCTAGCCCAAGGTCTAACACAGCATTCGCCTCAGTTCTCAATTCAGCCAAAAAACATGACTTTTGACAAACACCTCAGAAATGAAAATGAAACACATATTCGTGTTCCGCACAGGCTGGAAAGCCGAATTCTCGCTTGATTTTTGATTCCGACCTTTCCCTGAAGAGCTAGCCCAAGGTCTAACACAGCATTCGCCTTATTTCTCAATTCAGCCCAAAAACATCACTTTTGCCAAACACCTCAGAAATGAAAAAGAAACACATATTCCTGTTCCCCACAGGCTGGAAAGCCGAATTCTCGCTTGATTTTTGATTCCGACCTTTCCCTGAAGACCTAGCCCAAGGTCTAACACAGCATTCGCCTTATTTCTCAATTCAGCCCAAAAACATCACTTTTGGCAAACACCTCAGAAATGAAAAAGAAACACATATTCCTGTTCCCCACGGGCTGGAAAGCCGAATTCTCGCTCAATTTTTGATTCCGAGCCTACCCTGAAAAGCTAGCCCAAAGTCTAACACAGCATTCGCCTTAGGATTCAATTCAGCCCAAAAACATCACTTTTGACAAACACCTCAGAAATGAAAAAGAAACACATATTCCTGTTCCCCACGGGCTGGAAAGCCGAATTCTCGCTTGATTTTTGATTCCGACCTTTCCCTGAAGACCTAGCCCAAGGTCTAACACAGCATTCGCCTTATTTCTTAATTCAGCCCAAAAACATCACTTTTGACAAACACCTCAGAAATGAAAATGAAACACATATTCCTGTTCCCCACAGGCTGGAAAGCTGAATTCTCGCTTGATTTTTGATTCCGAGCCTACCCTGAAAAGCTAGCCCAAAGTCTAACACAGCATTCGCCTTAGGATTCAATTCAGCCCAAAAACATCACTATTGACAAACACCTCAGAAATGAAAAAGAAACACATATTCCTGTTCCCCATGGGCTGGAAAGCCGAATTCTCGCTTGATTATTGATTCTGACCTTTCCCTGAAGAGCTAGCGCAAGGTCTAACACAGCATTCGCCTTATTTCTCAATTCAGCCCAAAAACATCACTTTTGACAAACACCTCAGAAATGAAAAAGAAACACATATTCCTGTTCCCCACGGGCTGGAAAGCCGAATTCTCGCTCAATTTTTGATTCCGACCTTTCCCTGAAGAGCTAGCCCAAGGTCTAACACAGCATTCGCCTCAGTTCTCAATTCAGCCAAAAAACATGACTTTTGACAAACACCTCAGAAATGAAAATGAAACACATATTCGTGTTCCGCACAGGCTGGAAAGCCGAATTCTCGCTTGATTTTTGATTCCGACCTTTCCCTGAAGACCTAGCCGAAGGTCTAACACAGCATTCGCCTTATTTCTCAATTCAGCCCAAAAACATCACTTTTGGCAAACACCTCAGAAATGAAAAAGAAACACATATTCCTGTTCCCCACGGGCTGGAAAGCCGAATTCTCGCTCAATTTTTGATTCCGAGCCTACCCTGAAAAGCTAGCCCAAAGTCTAACACAGCATTCGCCTTAGGATTCAATTCAGCCCAAAAACATCACTTTTGACAAACACCTCAGAAATGAAAAAGAAACACATATTCCTGTTCCCCACGGGCTGGAAAGCCGAATTCTCGCTTGATTTTCGATTCCAAGCCTTCCCTGAAGAGCTAGCCCAAGGTCTAACACAGCATTCGCCTTATTTCTCAATTCAGCCCAAAAACATCACTTTTGACAAACACCTCAGAAATGAAAAAGAAACACATATTCCTGTTCCCCACGGGCTGGAAAGCTGAATTCTTGCTCAATTTTTGATTCCGACCTTTCCCTGAAGAGCTAGCCCAAGGTCTAACACAGCATTCGCCTTATTTCTCAATTCAGCCAAAAAACATCACTTTTGACAAACACCTCAGAAATGAAAATGAAACACATATTCCTGTTCCCCACAGGCTGGAAAGCTGAATTCTCGCTTGATTTTTGATTCCGAGCCTACCCTGAAAAGCTAGCCCAAAGTCTAACACAGCATTCGCCTTAGGATTCAATTCAGCCCAAAAACATCACTTTTGACAAACACCTCAGAAATGAAAAAGAAACACATATTCCTGTTCCCCATGGGCTGGAAAGCCGAATTCTCGCTTGATTATTGATTCTGACCTTTCCCTGAAGAGCTAGCGCAAGGTCTTACACAGCATTCGCCTTATTTCTCAATTCAGCCCAAAAACATCACTTTTGACAAACACCTCAGAAATGAAAAAGAAACACATATTCCTGTTCCCCACGGGCTGGAAAGCCGAATTCTCGCTCAATTTTTGATTCCGACCTTTCCCTGAAGAGCTAGCCCAAGGTCTAACACAGCATTCGCCTCAGTTCTCAATTCAGCCAAAAAACATGACTTTTGACAAACACCTCAGAAATGAAAATGAAACACATATTCGTGTTCCGCACAGGCTGGAAAGCCGAATTCTCGCTTGATTTTTGATTCCGACCTTTCCCTGAAGAGCTAGCCCAAGGTCTTACACAGCATTCGCCTTATTTCTCAATTCAGCCCAAAAACATCACTTTTGACAAACACCTCAGAAATGAAAATGAAACACATATTTCTGTTCCCCACAGGATGGAAAGCTGAATTCTCGCTTGATTTTTGATTCCGAGCCTACACTGAAAAGCTAGCCCAAAGTCTAACACAGCATTCGCCTTAGGATTCAATTCAGCCCAAAAACATCACTTTTGACAAACACCTCAGAAATGAAAAAGAAACACATATTCCTGTTCTCCACGCGCTGGAAAGCCGAATTCTCGCTTGATTTTCGATTCCAAGCCTTCCCTGAAGAGCTAGCCCAAGGTCTAACACAGCATTCGCCTTATTTCTCAATTCAGCCCAAAAACATCACTTTTGACAAACACCTCAGAAATGAAAAAGAAACACATATTCCTGTTCCCCACAGGCTGGAAAGCTGAATTCTCGCTTGATTTTTGATTCCGAGCCTACCCTGAAAAGCTAGCCCAAAGTCTAACACAGCATTCGCCGTAGGATTCAATTCAGCCCAAAAACATCACTTTTGACAAACACCTCAGAAATGAAAATGAAACACATATTCCTGTTCCCCACAGGCTGGAAAGCTGAATTCTCGCTTGATTTTTGATTCCGAGCCTACCCTGAAAAGCTAGCCCAAAGTCTAACACAGCATTCGCCTTAGGATTCAATTCAGCCCAAAAACATCACTTTTGACAAACACCTCAGAAATGAAAAAGAAACACATATTCCTGTTCCCCATGGGCTGGAAAGCCGAATTCTCGCTTGATTTTCGATTACAAGCCTTCGCTGAAGAGCTAGCCCAAAGTCTAACACTGCATTCTCCTTATTTCTCAATTCAGCCCAAAAACATCACTTTTGACAAACACCTCAGAAATGAAAATGAAACACATATTCCTGTTCCCCACAGGCTGGAAAGCTGAATTCTCGCTTGATTTTTGATTCCGAGCCTACCCTGAAAAGCTAGCCCAAAGTCTAACACAGCATTCGCCTTAGGATTCAATTCAGCCCAAAAACATCACTATTGACAAACACCTCAGAAATGAAAAAGAAACACATATTCCTGTTCCCCATGGGCTGGAAAGCCGAATTCTCGCTTGATTATTGATTCTGACCTTTCCCTGAAGAGCTAGCGCAAGGTCTAACACAGCATTCGCCTTATTTCTCAATTCAGCCCAAAAACATCACTTTTGACAAACACCTCAGAAATGAAAAAGAAACACATATTCCTGTTCCCCACAGGCTGGAAAGCCGAATTCTCGCTTGATTTTTGATTCCGACCTTTCCCTGAAGACCTAGCCCAAGGTCTAACACAGCATTCGCCTTATTTCTCAATTCAGCCCAAAAACATCACTTTTGCCAAACACCTCAGAAATGAAAAAGAAACACATATTCCTGTTCCCCACAGGCTGGAAAGCCGAATTCTCGCTTGATTTTTGATTCCGACCTTTCCCTGAAGACCTAGCCCAAGGTCTAACACAGCATTCGCCTTATTTCTCAATTCAGCCCAAAAACATCACTTTTGGCAAACACCTCAGAAATGAAAAAGAAACACATATTCCTGTTCCCCACGGGCTGGAAAGCCGAATTCTCGCTCAATTTTTGATTCCGAGCCTACCCTGAAAAGCTAGCCCAAAGTCTAACACAGCATTCGCCTTAGGATTCAATTCAGCCCAAAAACATCACTTTTGACAAACACCTCAGAAATGAAAAAGAAACACATATTCCTGTTCCCCACGGGCTGGAAAGCCGAATTCTCGCTTGATTTTCGATTCCAAGCCTTCCCTGAAGAGCTAGCCCAAGGTCTAACACAGCATTCGCCTTATTTCTCAATTCAGCCCAAAAACATCACTTTTGACAAACACCTCAGAAATGAAAATGAAACACATATTCCTGTTCCCCACAGGCTGGAAAGCTGAATTCTCGCTTGATTTTTGATTCCGAGCCTACCCTGAAAAGCTAGCCCAAAGTCTAACACTGCATTCTCCTTATTTCTCAATTCAGCCCAAAAACATCACTTTTGACAAACACCTCAGAAATGAAAATGAAACACATATTCCTGTTCCCCACAGGCTGGAAAGCTGAATTCTCGCTTGATTTTTGATTCCGAGCCTACCCTGAAAAGCTAGCCCAAAGTCTAACACAGCATTCGCCTTAGGATTCAATTCAGCCCAAAAACATCACTATTGACAAACACCTCAGAAATGAAAAAGAAACACATATTCCTGTTCCCCATGGGCTGGAAAGCCGAATTCTCGCTTGATTATTGATTCTGACCTTTCCCTGAAGAGCTAGCGCAAGGTCTAACACAGCATTCGCCTTATTTCTCAATTCAGCCCAAAAACATCACTTTTGACAAACACCTCAGAAATGAAAAAGAAACACATATTCCTGTTCCCCACGGGCTGGAAAGCCGAATTCTCGCTCAATTTTTGATTCCGACCTTTCCCTGAAGAGCTAGCCCAAGGTCTAACACAGCATTCGCCTCAGTTCTCAATTCAGCCAAAAAACATGACTTTTGACAAACACCTCAGAAATGAAAATGAAACACATATTCGTGTTCCGCACAGGCTGGAAAGCCGAATTCTCGCTTGATTTTTGATTCCGACCTTTCCCTGAAGAGCTAGCCCAAGGTCTAACACAGCATTCGCCTTATTTCTCAATTCAGCCCAAAAACATCACTTTTGCCAAACACCTCAGAAATGAAAAAGAAACACATATTCCTGTTCCCCACAGGCTGGAAAGCCGAATTCTCGCTTGATTTTTGATTCCGACCTTTCCCTGAAGACCTAGCCCAAGGTCTAACACAGCATTCGCCTTATTTCTCAATTCAGCCCAAAAACATCACTTTTGGCAAACACCTCAGAAATGAAAAAGAAACACATATTCCTGTTCCCCACGGGCTGGAAAGCCGAATTCTCGCTCAATTTTTGATTCCGAGCCTACCCTGAAAAGCTAGCCCAAAGTCTAACACAGCATTCGCCTTAGGATTCAATTCAGCCCAAAAACATCACTTTTGACAAACACCTCAGAAATGAAAAAGAAACACATATTCCTGTTCCCCACGGGCTGGAAAGCCGAATTCTCGCTTGATTTTCGATTCCAAGCCTTCCCTGAAGAGCTAGCCCAAGGTCTAACACAGCATTCGCCTTATTTCTCAATTCAGCCCAAAAACATCACTTTTGACAAACACCTCAGAAATGAAAATGAAACACATATTCCTGTTCCCCACAGGCTGGAAAGCTGAATTCTCGCTTGATTTTTGATTCCGAGCCTACCCTGAAAAGCTAGCCCAAAGTCTAACACTGCATTCTCCTTATTTCTCAATTCAGCCCAAAAACATCACTTTGGACAAACACCTCAGAAATGAAAATGAAACACATATTCCTGTTCCCCACAGGCTGGAAAGCTGAATTCTCGCTTGATTTTTGATTCCGAGCCTACCCTGAAAAGCTAGCCCAAAGTCTAACACAGCATTCGCCTTAGGATTCAATTCAGCCCAAAAACATCACTATTGACAAACACCTCAGAAATGAAAAAGAAACACATATTCCTGTTCCCCATGGGCTGGAAAGCCGAATTCTCGCTTGATTATTGATTCTGACCTTTCCCTGAAGAGCTAGCGCAAGGTCTAACACAGCATTCGCCTTATTTCTCAATTCAGCCCAAAAACATCACTTTTGACAAACACCTCAGAAATGAAAAAGAAACACATATTCCTGTTCCCCACGGGCTGGAAAGCCGAATTCTCGCTCAATTTTTGATTCCGACCTTTCCCTGAAGAGCTAGCCCAAGGTCTAACACAGCATTCGCCTCAGTTCTCAATTCAGCCAAAAAACATGACTTTTGACAAACACCTCAGAAATGAAAATGAAACACATATTCGTGTTCCGCACAGGCTGGAAAGCCGAATTCTCGCTTGATTTTTGATTCCGACCTTTCCCTGAAGAGCTAGCCCAAGGTCTAACACAGCATTCGCCTTATTTCTCAATTCAGCCCAAAAACATCACTTTTGCCAAACACCTCAGAAATGAAAAAGAAACACATATTCCTGTTCCCCACAGGCTGGAAAGCCGAATTCTCGCTTGATTTTTGATTCCGACCTTTCCCTGAAGACCTAGCCCAAGGTCTAACACAGCATTCGCCTTATTTCTCAATTCAGCCCAAAAACATCACTTTTGGCAAACACCTCAGAAATGAAAAAGAAACACATATTCCTGTTCCCCACGGGCTGGAAAGCCGAATTCTCGCTCAATTTTTGATTCCGAGCCTACCCTGAAAAGCTAGCCCAAAGTCTAACACAGCATTCGCCTTAGGATTCAATTCAGCCCAAAAACATCACTTTTGACAAACACCTCAGAAATGAAAAAGAAACACATATTCCTGTTCCCCACGGGCTGGAAAGCCGAATTCTCGCTTGATTTTCGATTCCGAGCCTACCCTGAAAAGCTAGCCCAAAGTCTAACACAGCATTCGCCTTAGGATTCAATTCAGCCCAAAAACATCACTATTGACAAACACCTCAGAAATGAAAAAGAAACACATATTCCTGTTCCCCATGGGCTGGAAAGCCGAATTCTCGCTTGATTATTGATTCTGACCTTTCCCTGAAGAGCTAGCGCAAGGTCTAACACAGCATTCGCCTTATTTCTCAATTCAGCCCAAAAACATCACTTTTGACAAACACCTCAGAAATGAAAAAGAAACACATATTCCTGTTCCCCACGGGCTGGAAAGCCGAATTCTCGCTCAATTTTTGATTCCGACCTTTCCCTGAAGAGCTAGCCCAAGGTCTAACACAGCATTCGCCTCAGTTCTCAATTCAGCCAAAAAACATGACTTTTGACAAACACCTCAGAAATGAAAATGAAACACATATTCGTGTTCCGCACAGGCTGGAAAGCCGAATTCTCGCTTGATTTTTGATTCCGACCTTTCCCTGAAGAGCTAGCCCAAGGTCTAACACAGCATTCGCCTTATTTCTCAATTCAGCCCAAAAACATCACTTTTGCCAAACACCTCAGAAATGAAAAAGAAACACATATTCCTGTTCCCCACAGGCTGGAAAGCCGAATTCTCGCTTGATTTTTGATTCCGACCTTTCCCTGAAGACCTAGCCCAAGGTCTAACACAGCATTCGCCTTATTTCTCAATTCAGCCCAAAAACATCACTTTTGGCAAACACCTCAGAAATGAAAAAGAAACACATATTCCTGTTCCCCACGGGCTGGAAAGCCGAATTCTCGCTCAATTTTTGATTCCGAGCCTACCCTGAAAAGCTAGCCCAAAGTCTAACACAGCATTCGCCTTAGGATTCAATTCAGCCCAAAAACATCACTTTTGACAAAAACCTCAGAAATGAAAAAGAAACACATATTCCTGTTCCCCACGGGCTGGAAAGCCGAATTCTCGCTTGATTTTCGATTCCAAGCCTTCCCTGAAGAGCTAGCCCAAGGTCTAACACAGCATTCGCCTTATTTCCCAATTCAGCCCAAAAACATCACTTTTGACAAACACCTCAGAAATGAAAATGAAACACATATTCCTGTTCCCCACAGGCTGGAAAGCTGAATTCTCGCTTGATTTTTGATTCCGAGCCTACCCTGAAAAGCTAGCCCAAAGTCTAACACTGCATTCTCCTTATTTCTCAATTCAGCCCAAAAACATCACTTTTGACAAACACCTCAGAAATGAAAATGAAACACATATTCCTGTTCCCCACAGGCTGGAAAGCTGAATTCTCGCTTGATTTTTGATTCCGAGCCTACCCTGAAAAGCTAGCCCAAAGTCTAACACAGCATTCGCCTTAGGATTCAATTCAGCCCAAAAACATCACTATTGACAAACACCTCAGAAATGAAAAAGAAACACATATTCCTGTTCCCCATGGGCTGGAAAGCCGAATTCTCGCTTGATTATTGATTCTGACCTTTCCCTGAAGAGCTAGCGCAAGGTCTAACACAGCATTCGCCTTATTTCTCAATTCAGCCCAAAAACATCACTTTTGACAAACACCTCAGAAATGAAAAAGAAACACATATTCCTGTTCCCCACGGGCTGGAAAGCCGAATTCTCGCTCAATTTTTGATTCCGACCTTTCCCTGAAGAGCTAGCCCAAGGTCTAACACAGCATTCGCCTCAGTTCTCAATTCAGCCAAAAAACATGACTTTTGACAAACACCTCAGAAATGAAAATGAAACACATATTCGTGTTCCGCACAGGCTGGAAAGCCGAATTCTCGCTTGATTTTTGATTCCGACCTTTCCCTGAAGAGCTAGCCCAAGGTCTAACACAGCATTCGCCTTATTTCTCAATTCAGCCAAAAAACATCACTTTTGACAAACACCTCAGAAATGAAAAAGAAACACATATTCCTGTTCCCCACAGGCTGGAAAGCCGAATTCTCGCTTGATTTTTGATTCCGACCTTTCCCTGAAGACCTAGCCCAAGGTCTAACACAGCATTCGCCTTATTTCTCAATTCAGCCCAAAAACATCACTTTTGGCAAACACCTCAGAAATGAAAAAGAAACACATATTCCTGTTCCCCACGGGCTGGAAAGCCGAATTCTCGCTCAATTTTTGATTCCGAGCCTACCCTGAAAAGCTAGCCCAAAGTCTAACACAGCATTCGCCTTAGGATTCAATTCAGCCCAAAAACATCACTATTGACAAACACCTCAGAAATGAAAAAGAAACACATATTCCTGTTCCCCATGGGCTGGAAAGCCGAATTCTCGCTTGATTATTGATTCTGACCTTTCCCTGAAGAGCTAGCGCAAGGTCTAACACAGCATTCGCCTTATTTCTCAATTCAGCCCAAAAACATCACTTTTGACAAACACCTCAGAAATGAAAAAGAAACACATATTCCTGTTCCCCACGGGCTGGAAAGCCGAATTCTCGCTCAATTTTTGATTCCGACCTTTCCCTGAAGAGCTAGCCCAAGGTCTAACACAGCATTCGCCTCAGTTCTCAATTCAGCCAAAAAACATGACTTTTGACAAACACCTCAGAAATGAAAATGAAACACATATTCGTGTTCCGCACAGGCTGGAAAGCCGAATTCTCGCTTGATTTTTGATTCCGACCTTTCCCTGAAGAGCTAGCCCAAGGTCTAACACAGCATTCGCCTTATTTCTCAATTCAGCCCAAAAACATCACTTTTGCCAAACACCTCAGAAATGAAAAAGAAACACATATTCCTGTTCCCCACAGGCTGGAAAGCCGAATTCTCGCTTGATTTTTGATTCCGACCTTTCCCTGAAGACCTAGCCCAAGGTCTAACACAGCATTCGCCTTATTTCTCAATTCAGCCCAAAAACATCACTTTTGGCAAACACCTCAGAAATGAAAAAGAAACACATATTCCTGTTCCCCACGGGCTGGAAAGCCGAATTCTCGCTCAATTTTTGATTCCGAGCCTACCCTGAAAAGCTAGCCCAAAGTCTAACACAGCATTCGCCTTAGGATTCAATTCAGCCCAAAAACATCACTTTTGACAAACACCTCAGAAATGAAAAAGAAACACATATTCCTGTTCCCCACGGGCTGGAAAGCCGAATTCTCGCTTGATTTTCGATTCCGAGCCTACCCTGAAAAGCTAGCCCAAAGTCTAACACAGCATTCGCCTTAGGATTCAATTCAGCCCAAAAACATCACTATTGACAAACACCTCAGAAATGAAAAAGAAACACATATTCCTGTTCCCCATGGGCTGGAAAGCCGAATTCTCGCTTGATTATTGATTCTGACCTTTCCCTGAAGAGCTAGCGCAAGGTCTAACACAGCATTCGCCTTATTTCTCAATTCAGCCCAAAAACATCACTTTTGACAAACACCTCAGAAATGAAAAAGAAACACATATTCCTGTTCCCCACGGGCTGGAAAGCCGAATTCTCGCTCAATTTTTGATTCCGACCTTTCCCTGAAGAGCTAGCCCAAGGTCTAACACAGCATTCGCCTCAGTTCTCAATTCAGCCAAAAAACATGACTTTTGACAAACACCTCAGAAATGAAAATGAAACACATATTCGTGTTCCGCACAGGCTGGAAAGCCGAATTCTCGCTTGATTTTTGATTCCGACCTTTCCCTGAAGAGCTAGCCCAAGGTCTAACACAGCATTCGCCTTATTTCTCAATTCAGCCCAAAAACATCACTTTTGCCAAACACCTCAGAAATGAAAAAGAAACACATATTCCTGTTCCCCACAGGCTGGAAAGCCGAATTCTCGCTTGATTTTTGATTCCGACCTTTCCCTGAAGACCTAGCCCAAGGTCTAACACAGCATTCGCCTTATTTCTCAATTCAGCCCAAAAACATCACTTTTGGCAAACACCTCAGAAATGAAAAAGAAACACATATTCCTGTTCCCCACGGGCTGGAAAGCCGAATTCTCGCTCAATTTTTGATTCCGAGCCTACCCTGAAAAGCTAGCCCAAAGTCTAACACAGCATTCGCCTTAGGATTCAATTCAGCCCAAAAACATCACTTTTGACAAAAACCTCAGAAATGAAAAAGAAACACATATTCCTGTTCCCCACGGGCTGGAAAGCCGAATTCTCGCTTGATTTTCGATTCCAAGCCTTCCCTGAAGAGCTAGCCCAAGGTCTAACACAGCATTCGCCTTATTTCCCAATTCAGCCCAAAAACATCACTTTTGACAAACACCTCAGAAATGAAAATGAAACACATATTCCTGTTCCCCACAGGCTGGAAAGCTGAATTCTCGCTTGATTTTTGATTCCGAGCCTACCCTGAAAAGCTAGCCCAAAGTCTAACACTGCATTCTCCTTATTTCTCAATTCAGCCCAAAAACATCACTTTTGACAAACACCTCAGAAATGAAAATGAAACACATATTCCTGTTCCCCACAGGCTGGAAAGCTGAATTCTCGCTTGATTTTTGATTCCGAGCCTACCCTGAAAAGCTAGCCCAAAGTCTAACACAGCATTCGCCTTAGGATTCAATTCAGCCCAAAAACATCACTATTGACAAACACCTCAGAAATGAAAAAGAAACACATATTCCTGTTCCCCATGGGCTGGAAAGCCGAATTCTCGCTTGATTATTGATTCTGACCTTTCCCTGAAGAGCTAGCGCAAGGTCTAACACAGCATTCGCCTTATTTCTCAATTCAGCCCAAAAACATCACTTTTGACAAACACCTCAGAAATGAAAAAGAAACACATATTCCTGTTCCCCACGGGCTGGAAAGCCGAATTCTCGCTCAATTTTTGATTCCGACCTTTCCCTGAAGAGCTAGCCCAAGGTCTAACACAGCATTCGCCTCAGTTCTCAATTCAGCCAAAAAACATGACTTTTGACAAACACCTCAGAAATGAAAATGAAACACATATTCGTGTTCCGCACAGGCTGGAAAGCCGAATTCTCGCTTGATTTTTGATTCCGACCTTTCCCTGAAGAGCTAGCCCAAGGTCTAACACAGCATTCGCCTTATTTCTCAATTCAGCCAAAAAACATCACTTTTGACAAACACCTCAGAAATGAAAAAGAAACACATATTCCTGTTCCCCACAGGCTGGAAAGCCGAATTCTCGCTTGATTTTTGATTCCGACCTTTCCCTGAAGACCTAGCCCAAGGTCTAACACAGCATTCGCCTTATTTCTCAATTCAGCCCAAAAACATCACTTTTGGCAAACACCTCAGAAATGAAAAAGAAACACATATTCCTGTTCCCCACGGGCTGGAAAGCCGAATTCTCGCTCAATTTTTGATTCCGAGCCTACCCTGAAAAGCTAGCCCAAAGTCTAACACAGCATTCGCCTTAGGATTCAATTCAGCCCAAAAACATCACTTTTGACAAACACCTCAGAAATGAAAAAGAAACACATATTCCTGTTCCCCACGGGCTGGAAAGCCGAATTCTCGCTTGATTTTCGATTCCGAGCCTACCCTGAAAAGCTAGCCCAAAGTCTAACACAGCATTCGCCTTAGGATTCAATTCAGCCCAAAAACATCACTTTTGACAAACACCTCAGAAATGAAAAAGAAACACATATTCCTGTTCCCCATGGGCTGGAAAGCCGAATTCTCGCTCAATTTTTGATTCCGACCTTTCCCTGAAGAGCTAGCCCAAGGTCTAACACAGCATTCGCCTCAGTTCTCAATTCAGCCAAAAAACATGACTTTTGACAAACACCTCAGAAATGAAAATGAAACACATATTCGTGTTCCGCACAGGCTGGAAAGCCGAATTCTCGCTTGATTTTTGATTCCGACCTTTCCCTGAAGAGCTAGCCCAAGGTCTAACACAGCATTCGCCTTATTTCTCAATTCAGCCCAAAAACATCACTTTTGACAAACACCTCAGAAATGAAAATGAAACACATATTTCTGTTCCCCACAGGCTGGAAAGCTGAATTCTCGCTTGATTTTTGATTCCGAGCCTACACTGAAAAGCTAGCCCAAAGTCTAACACAGCATTCGCCTTAGGATTCAATTCAGCCCAAAAACATCACTTTTGACAAACACCTCAGAAATGAAAAAGAAACACATATTCCTGTTCTCCACGGGCTGGAAAGCCGAATTCTCGCTTGATTTTCGATTCCAAGCCTTCCCTGAAGAGCTAGCCCAAGGTCTAACACAGCATTCGCCTTATTTCTCAATTCAGCCCAAAAACATCACTTTTGACAAACACCTCAGAAATGAAAAAGAAACACATATTCCTGTTCCCCACGGGCTGGAAAGCTGAATTCTCGCTCAATTTTTGATTCCGAACTTTCCCTGAAGAGCTAGCCCAAGGTCTAACACAGCATTCGCCTTATTTCTCAATTCAGCCCAAAAACATCACTTTTGACAAACACCTCAGAAATGAAAATGAAACACATATTCCTGTTCCCCACAGGCTGGAAAGCTGAATTCTCGCTTGATTTTTGATTCCGAGCCTACCCTGAAAAGCTAGCCCAAAGTCTAACACAGCATTCGCCTTAGGATTCAATTCAGCCCAAAAACATCACTTTTGACAAACACCTCAGAAATGAAAATGAAACACATATTCCTGTTCCCCACAGGCTGGAAAGCTGAATTCTCGCTTGATTTTTGATTCCGAGCCTACCCTGAAAAGCTAGCCCAAAGTCTAACACAGCATTCGCCTTAGGATTCAATTCAGCCCAAAAACATCACTTTTGACAAACACCTCAGAAATGAAAAAGAAACACATATTCCTGTTCCCCATGGGCTGGAAAGCCGAATTCTCGCTTGATTTTCGATTACAAGCCTTCGCTGAAGAGCTAGCCCAAAGTCTAACACTGCATTCTCCTTATTTCTCAATTCAGCCCAAAAACATCACTTTTGACAAACACCTCAGAAATGAAAATGAAACACATATTCCTGTTCCCCACAGGCTGGAAAGCTGAATTCTCGCTTGATTTTTGATTCCGAGCCTACCCTGAAAAGCTAGCCCAAAGTCTAACACAGCATTCGCCTTAGGATTCAATTCAGCCCAAAAACATCACTTTTGACAAACACCTCAGAAATGAAAATGAAACACATATTCCTGTTCCCAGGCTGGAAAGCTGAATTCTCGCTTGATTTTTGATTCCGAGCCTACCCTGAAAAGCTAGCCCAAAGTCTAACACAGCATTCGCCTTAGGATTCAATTCAGCCCAAAAACATCACTTTTGACAAACACCTCAGAAATGAAAATGAAACACATATTCCTGTTCCCCACAGGCTGGAAAGCTGAATTCTCACTTGATTTTTGATTCCGAGCCTACCCTGAAAAGCTAGCCCAAAGTCTAACACAGCATTCTCCTTAGGATTCAATTCAGCCCAAAAACATCACTTTTGACAAACACCTCAGAAATGAAAAAGAAACACATATTCCTGTTCCCCATGGGCTGGAAAGCCGAATTCTCGCTTGATTATTGATTCTGACCTTTCCCTGAAGAGCTAGCGCAAGGTCTAACACAGCATTCGCCTTATTTCTCAATTCAGCCCAAAAACATCACTTTTGACAAACACCTCAGAAATGAAAAAGAAACACATATTCCTGTTCCCCACGGGCTGGAAAGCCGAATTCTCGCTCAATTTTTGATTCTGACCTTTCCCTGAAGAGCTAGCGCAAGGTCTAACACAGCATTCGCCTTATTTCTCAATTCAGCCCAAAAACATCACTTTTGACAAACACCTCAGAAATGAAAATGAAACACATATTCCTGTTCCCCACAGGTTGGAAAGCCGAATTCTCGCTCAATTTTTGATTCCGACCTTTCCCTGAAGAGCTAGCCCAAGGTCTAACACAGCATTCTCAATTCAGCCAAAAAACATGACTTTTGACAAACACCTCAGAAATGAAAATGAAACACATATTCGTGTTCCGCACAGGCTGGAAAGCCGAATTCTCGCTTGATTTTTGATTCCGACCTTTCCCTGAAGAGCTAGCCCACGGTCTAACACAGCATTCGCCTTATTTCTCAATTCAGCCCAAAAACATCACTTTTGACAAACACCTCAGAAATGAAAAAGAAACACATATTCCTGTTCCCCACAGGCTGGAAAGCCGAATTCTCGCTTGATTTTTGATTCCGACCTTTCCCTGAAGACCTAGCCCAAGGTCTAACACAGCATTCGCCTTATTTCTCAATTCAGCCCAAAAACATCACTTTTGGCAAACACCTCAGAAATGAAAAAGAAACACATATTCCTGTTCCCCACGGGCTGGAAAGCCGAATTCTCGCTCAATTTTTGATTCCGACCTTTCCCTGAAGAGCTAGCCCAAGGTCTAACACAGCATTCGCCTTATTTCTCAATTCAGCCCAAAAACATCACTTTTGACAAACACCTCAGAAATGAAAATGAAACACATATTCCTGTTCCCCACAGGCTGGAAAGCTGAATTCTCGCTTGATTTTTGATTCCGAGCCTACCCTGAAAAGCTAGCCCAAAGTCTAACACAGCATTCGCCTTAGGATTCAATTCAGCCCAAAAACATCACTTTTGACAAACACCTCAGAAATGAAAAAGAAACACATATTCCTGTTCCCCACGGGCTGGAAAGCCGAATTCTCGCTTGATTTTCGATTCCAAGCCTTCCCTGAAGAGCTAGCCCAAGGTCTAACACAGCATTCGCCTTATTTCTCAATTCAGCCCAAAAACATCACTTTTGACAAACACCTCAGAAATGAAAAAGAAACACATATTCCTGTTCCCCACGGGCTGGAAAGCTGAATTCTCGCTCAATTTTTGATTCCGACCTTTCCCTGAAGAGCTAGCCCAAGGTCTAACACAGCATTCGCCTTATTTCTCAATTCAGCCCAAAAACATCACTTTTGACAAACACCTCAGAAATGAAAATGAAACACATATTCCTGTTCCCCACAGGCTGGAAAGCTGAATTCTCGCTTGATTTTTGATTCCGAGCCTACCCTGAAAAGCTAGCCCAAAGTCTAACACAGCATTCTCCTTAGGATTCAATTCAGCCCAAAAACATCACTTTTGACAAACACCTCAGAAATGAAAAAGAAACACATATTCCTGTTCCCCATGGGCTGTAAAGCCGAATTCTCGCTCAATTTTTGATTCTGACCTTTCCCTGAAGAGCTAGCCCAAGGTCTAACACAGCATTCGCCTTATTTCTCAATTCGGCCCAAAAACATCACTTTTGACAAACACCTCAGAAATGAAAATGAAACACATATTCCTGTTCCCCACGGGCTGGAAAGCCGAATTCTCGCTCAATTTTTGATTCTGACCTTTCCCTGAAGAGCTAGCGCAAGGTCTAACACAGCATTCGCCTTATTTCTCAATTCAGCCCAAAAACATCACTTTTGACAAACACCTCAGAAATGAAAAAGAAACACATATTCCTGTTCCCCACGGGCTGGAAAGCCGAATTCTCGCTCAATTTTTGATTCCGACCTTTCCCTGAAGAGCTAGCCCAAGGTCTAACACAGCATTCTCAATTCAGCCAAAAAACATGACTTTTGACAAACACCTCAGAAATGAAAATGAAACACATATTCGTGTTCCCCACAGGCTGGAAAGCCGAATTCTCGCTTGATTTTTGATTCCGACCTTTCCCTGAAGAGCTAGCCCACGGTCTAACACAGCATTCGCCTTATTTCTCAATTCAGCCCAAAAACATCACTTTTGACAAACACCTCAGAAATGAAAAAGAAACACATATTCCTGTTCCCCACAGGCTGGAAAGCCGAATTCTCGCTTGATTTTCGATTCCAAGCCTTCCCTGAAGAGCTAGCCCAAGGTCTAACACAGCATTCGCCTTATTTCTCAATTCAGCCCAAAAACATCACTTTTGACAAACACCTCAGAAATGAAAATGAAACACATATTCCTGTTCCCCACAGGCTGGAAAGCTGAATTCTCGCTTGATTTTTGATTCCGAGCCTACCCTGAAAAGCTAGCCCAAAGTCTAACACTGCATTCTCCTTATTTCTCAATTCAGCCCAAAAACATCACTTTTGACAAACACCTCAGAAATGAAAATGAAACACATATTCCTGTTCCCCACAGGCTGGAAAGCTGAATTCTCGCTTGATTTTTGATTCCGAGCCTACCCTGAAAAGCTAGCCCAAAGTCTAACACAGCATTCGCCTTAGGATTCAATTCAGCCCAAAAACATCACTATTGACAAACACCTCAGAAATGAAAAAGAAACACATATTCCTGTTCCCCATGGGCTGGAAAGCCGAATTCTCGCTTGATTATTGATTCTGACCTTTCCCTGAAGAGCTAGCGCAAGGTCTAACACAGCATTCGCCTTATTTCTCAATTCAGCCCAAAAACATCACTTTTGACAAACACCTCAGAAATGAAAAAGAAACACATATTCCTGTTCCCCACGGGCTGGAAAGCCGAATTCTCGCTCAATTTTTGATTCCGACCTTTCCCTGAAGAGCTAGCCCAAGGTCTAACACAGCATTCGCCTCAGTTCTCAATTCAGCCAAAAAACATGACTTTTGACAAACACCTCAGAAATGAAAATGAAACACATATTCGTGTTCCGCACAGGCTGGAAAGCCGAATTCTCGCTTGATTTTTGATTCCGACCTTTCCCTGAAGAGCTAGCCCAAGGTCTAACACAGCATTCGCCTTATTTCTCAATTCAGCCCAAAAACATCACTTTTGCCAAACACCTCAGAAATGAAAAAGAAACACATATTCCTGTTCCCCACAGGCTGGAAAGCCGAATTCTCGCTTGATTTTTGATTCCGACCTTTCCCTGAAGACCTAGCCCAAGGTCTAACACAGCATTCGCCTTATTTCTCAATTCAGCCCAAAAACATCACTTTTGGCAAACACCTCAGAAATGAAAAAGAAACACATATTCCTGTTCCCCACGGGCTGGAAAGCCGAATTCTCGCTCAATTTTTGATTCCGAGCCTACCCTGAAAAGCTAGCCCAAAGTCTAACACAGCATTCGCCTTAGGATTCAATTCAGCCCAAAAACATCACTTTTGACAAACACCTCAGAAATGAAAAAGAAACACATATTCCTGTTCCCCACGGGCTGGAAAGCCGAATTCTCGCTTGATTTTTGATTCCGACCTTTCCCTGAAGACCTAGCCCAAGGTCTAACACAGCATTCGCCTTATTTCTTAATTCAGCCCAAAAACATCACTTTTGACAAACACCTCAGAAATGAAAATGAAACACATATTCCTGTTCCCCACAGGCTGGAAAGCTGAATTCTCGCTTGATTTTTGATTCCGAGCCTACCCTGAAAAGCTAGCCCAAAGTCTAACACAGCATTCGCCTTAGGATTCAATTCAGCCCAAAAACATCACTATTGACAAACACCTCAGAAATGAAAAAGAAACACATATTCCTGTTCCCCATGGGCTGGAAAGCCGAATTCTCGCTTGATTATTGATTCTGACCTTTCCCTGAAGAGCTAGCGCAAGGTCTAACACAGCATTCGCCTTATTTCTCAATTCAGCCCAAAAACATCACTTTTGACAAACACCTCAGAAATGAAAAAGAAACACATATTCCTGTTCCCCACGGGCTGGAAAGCCGAATTCTCGCTCAATTTTTGATTCCGACCTTTCCCTGAAGAGCTAGCCCAAGGTCTAACACAGCATTCGCCTCAGTTCTCAATTCAGCCAAAAAACATGACTTTTGACAAACACCTCAGAAATGAAAATGAAACACATATTCGTGTTCCGCACAGGCTGGAAAGCCGAATTCTCGCTTGATTTTTGATTCCGACCTTTCCCTGAAGACCTAGCCGAAGGTCTAACACAGCATTCGCCTTATTTCTCAATTCAGCCCAAAAACATCACTTTTGGCAAACACCTCAGAAATGAAAAAGAAACACATATTCCTGTTCCCCACGGGCTGGAAAGCCGAATTCTCGCTCAATTTTTGATTCCGAGCCTACCCTGAAAAGCTAGCCCAAAGTCTAACACAGCATTCGCCTTAGGATTCAATTCAGCCCAAAAACATCACTTTTGACAAACACCTCAGAAATGAAAAAGAAACACATATTCCTGTTCCCCACGGGCTGGAAAGCCGAATTCTCGCTTGATTTTCGATTCCAAGCCTTCCCTGAAGAGCTAGCCCAAGGTCTAACACAGCATTCGCCTTATTTCTCAATTCAGCCCAAAAACATCACTTTTGACAAACACCTCAGAAATAAAAAAGAAACACATATTCCTGTTCCCCACGGGCTGGAAAGCTGAATTCTTGCTCAATTTTTGATTCCGACCTTTCCCTGAAGAGCTAGCCCAAGGTCTAACACAGCATTCGCCTTATTTCTCAATTCAGCCAAAAAACATCACTTTTGACAAACACCTCAGAAATGAAAATGAAACACATATTCCTGTTCCCCACAGGCTGGAAAGCTGAATTCTCGCTTGATTTTTGATTCCGAGCCTACCCTGAAAAGCTAGCCCAAAGTCTAACACAGCATTCGCCTTAGGATTCAATTCAGCCCAAAAACATCACTTTTGACAAACACCTCAGAAATGAAAAAGAAACACATATTCCTGTTCCCCATGGGCTGGAAAGCCGAATTCTCGCTTGATTATTGATTCTGACCTTTCCCTGAAGAGCTAGCGCAAGGTCTTACACAGCATTCGCCTTATTTCTCAATTCAGCCCAAAAACATCACTTTTGACAAACACCTCAGAAATGAAAAAGAAACACATATTCCTGTTCCCCACGGGCTGGAAAGCCGAATTCTCGCTCAATTTTTGATTCCGACCTTTCCCTGAAGAGCTAGCCCAAGGTCTAACACAGCATTCGCCTCAGTTCTCAATTCAGCCAAAAAACATGACTTTTGACAAACACCTCAGAAATGAAAATGAAACACATATTCGTGTTCCGCACAGGCTGGAAAGCCGAATTCTCGCTTGATTTTTGATTCCGACCTTTCCCTGAAGAGCTAGCCCAAGGTCTAACACAGCATTCGCCTTATTTCTCAATTCAGCCCAAAAACATCACTTTTGACAAACACCTCAGAAATGAAAATGAAACACATATTTCTGTTCCCCACAGGATGGAAAGCTGAATTCTCGCTTGATTTTTGATTCCGAGCCTACACTGAAAAGCTAGCCCAAAGTCTAACACAGCATTCGCCTTAGGATTCAATTCAGCCCAAAAACATCACTTTTGACAAACACCTCAGAAATGAAAAAGAAACACATATTCCTGTTCTCCACGGGCTGGAAAGCCGAATTCTCGCTTGATTTTCGATTCCAAGCCTTCCCTGAAGAGCTAGCCCAAGGTCTAACACAGCATTCGCCTTATTTCTCAATTCAGCCCAAAAACATCACTTTTGACAAACACCTCAGAAATGAAAAAGAAACACATATTCCTGTTCCCCACAGGCTGGAAAGCTGAATTCTCGCTTGATTTTTGATTCCGAGCCTACCCTGAAAAGCTAGCCCAAAGTCTAACACAGCATTCGCCGTAGGATTCAATTCAGCCCAAAAACATCACTTTTGACAAACACCTCAGAAATGAAAATGAAACACATATTCCTGTTCCCCACAGGCTGGAAAGCTGAATTCTCGCTTGATTTTTGATTCCGAGCCTACCCTGAAAAGCTAGCCCAAAGTCTAACACAGCATTCGCCTTAGGATTCAATTCAGCCCAAAAACATCACTTTTGACAAACACCTCAGAAATGAAAAAGAAACACATATTCCTGTTCCCCATGGGCTGGAAAGCCGAATTCTCGCTTGATTTTCGATTACAAGCCTTCGCTGAAGAGCTAGCCCAAAGTCTAACACTGCATTCTCCTTATTTCTCAATTCAGCCCAAAAACATCACTTTTGACAAACACCTCAGAAATGAAAATGAAACACATATTCCTGTTCCCCACAGGCTGGAAAGCTGAATTCTCGCTTGATTTTTGATTCCGAGCCTACCCTGAAAAGCTAGCCCAAAGTCTAACACAGCATTCGCCTTAGGATTCAATTCAGCCCAAAAACATCACTATTGACAAACACCTCAGAAATGAAAAAGAAACACATATTCCTGTTCCCCATGGGCTGGAAAGCCGAATTCTCGCTTGATTATTGATTCTGACCTTTCCCTGAAGAGCTAGCGCAAGGTCTAACACAGCATTCGCCTTATTTCTCAATTCAGCCCAAAAACATCACTTTTGACAAACACCTCAGAAATGAAAAAGAAACACATATTCCTGTTCCCCACGGGCTGGAAAGCCGAATTCTCGCTCAATTTTTGATTCCGACCTTTCCCTGAAGAGCTAGCCCAAGGTCTAACACAGCATTCGCCTCAGTTCTCAATTCAGCCAAAAAACATGACTTTTGACAAACACCTCAGAAATGAAAATGAAACACATATTCGTGTTCCGCACAGGCTGGAAAGCCGAATTCTCGCTTGATTTTTGATTCCGACCTTTCCCTGAAGAGCTAGCCCAAGGTCTAACACAGCATTCGCCTTATTTCTCAATTCAGCCCAAAAACATCACTTTTGCCAAACACCTCAGAAATGAAAAAGAAACACATATTCCTGTTCCCCACAGGCTGGAAAGCCGAATTCTCGCTTGATTTTTGATTCCGACCTTTCCCTGAAGACCTAGCCCAAGGTCTAACACAGCATTCGCCTTATTTCTCAATTCAGCCCAAAAACATCACTTTTGGCAAACACCTCAGAAATGAAAAAGAAACACATATTCCTGTTCCCCACGGGCTGGAAAGCCGAATTCTCGCTCAATTTTTGATTCCGAGCCTACCCTGAAAAGCTAGCCCAAAGTCTAACACAGCATTCGCCTTAGGATTCAATTCAGCCCAAAAACATCACTTTTGACAAACACCTCAGAAATGAAAAAGAAACACATATTCCTGTTCCCCACGGGCTGGAAAGCCGAATTCTCGCTTGATTTTCGATTCCAAGCCTTCCCTGAAGAGCTAGCCCAAGGTCTAACACAGCATTCGCCTTATTTCTCAATTCAGCCCAAAAACATCACTTTTGACAAACACCTCAGAAATGAAAATGAAACACATATTCCTGTTCCCCACAGGCTGGAAAGCTGAATTCTCGCTTGATTTTTGATTCCGAGCCTACCCTGAAAAGCTAGCCCAAAGTCTAACACTGCATTCTCCTTATTTCTCAATTCAGCCCAAAAACATCACTTTTGACAAACACCTCAGAAATGAAAATGAAACACATATTCCTGTTCCCCACAGGCTGGAAAGCTGAATTCTCGCTTGATTTTTGATTCCGAGCCTACCCTGAAAAGCTAGCCCAAAGTCTAACACAGCATTCGCCTTAGGATTCAATTCAGCCCAAAAACATCACTATTGACAAACACCTCAGAAATGAAAAAGAAACACATATTCCTGTTCCCCATGGGCTGGAAAGCCGAATTCTCGCTTGATTATTGATTCTGACCTTTCCCTGAAGAGCTAGCGCAAGGTCTAACACAGCATTCGCCTTATTTCTCAATTCAGCCCAAAAACATCACTTTTGACAAACACCTCAGAAATGAAAAAGAAACACATATTCCTGTTCCCCACGGGCTGGAAAGCCGAATTCTCGCTTGATTTTTGATTCCGACCTTTCCCTGAAGAGCTAGCCCAAGGTCTAACACAGCATTCGCCTTATTTCTCAATTCAGCCCAAAAACATCACTTTTGCCAAACACCTCAGAAATGAAAAAGAAACACATATTCCTGTTCCCCACAGGCTGGAAAGCCGAATTCTCGCTTGATTTTTGATTCCGACCTTTCCCTGAAGACCTAGCCCAAGGTCTAACACAGCATTCGCCTTATTTCTCAATTCAGCCCAAAAACATCACTTTTGGCAAACACCTCAGAAATGAAAAAGAAACACATATTCCTGTTCCCCACGGGCTGGAAAGCCGAATTCTCGCTCAATTTTTGATTCCGAGCCTACCCTGAAAAGCTAGCCCAAAGTCTAACACAGCATTCGCCTTAGGATTCAATTCAGCCCAAAAACATCACTTTTGACAAACACCTCAGAAATTAAAAAGAAACACATATTCCTGTTCCCCACGGGCTGGAAAGCCGAATTCTCGCTTGATTTTCGATTCCGAGCCTACCCTGAAAAGCTAGCCCAAAGTCTAACACAGCATTCGCCTTAGGATTCAATTCAGCCCAAAAACATCACTTTTGACAAACACCTCAGAAATGAAAAAGAAACACATATTCCTGTTCCCCATGGGCTGGAAAGCCGAATTCTCGCTCAATTTTTGATTCCGACCTTTCCCTGAAGAGCTAGCCCAAGGTCTAACACAGCATTCGCCTCAGTTCTCAATTCAGCCAAAAAACATGACTTTTGACAAACACCTCAGAAATGAAAATGAAACACATATTCGTGTTCCGCACAGGCTGGAAAGCCGAATTCTCGCTTGATTTTTGATTCCGACCTTTCCCTGAAGAGCTAGCCCAAGGTCTAACACAGCATTCGCCTTATTTCTCAATTCAGCCCAAAAACATCACTTTTGACAAACACCTCAGAAATGAAAATGAAACACATATTTCTGTTCCCCACAGGCTGGAAAGCTGAATTCTCGCTTGATTTTTGATTCCGAGCCTACACTGAAAAGCTAGCCCAAAGTCTAACACAGCATTCGCCTTAGGATTCAATTCAGCCCAAAAACATCACTTTTGACAAACACCTCAGAAATGAAAAAGAAACACATATTCCTGTTCTCCACGGGCTGGAAAGCCGAATTCTCGCTTGATTTTCGATTCCAAGCCTTCCCTGAAGAGCTAGCCCAAGGTCTAACACAGCATTCGCCTTATTTCTCAATTCAGCCCAAAAACATCACTTTTGACAAACACCTCAGAAATGAAAAAGAAACACATATTCCTGTTCCCCACGGGCTGGAAAGCTGAATTCTCGCTCAATTTTTGATTCCGAACTTTCCCTGAAGAGCTAGCCCAAGGTCTAACACAGCATTCGCCTTATTTCTCAATTCAGCCCAAAAACATCACTTTTGACAAACACCTCAGAAATGAAAATGAAACACATATTCCTGTTCCCCACAGGCTGGAAAGCTGAATTCTCGCTTGATTTTTGATTCCGAGCCTACCCTGAAAAGCTAGCCCAAAGTCTAACACAGCATTCGCCTTAGGATTCAATTCAGCCCAAAAACATCACTTTTGACAAACACCTCAGAAATGAAAATGAAACACATATTCCTGTTCCCCACAGGCTGGAAAGCTGAATTCTCGCTTGATTTTTGATTCCGAGCCTACCCTGAAAAGCTAGCCCAAAGTCTAACACAGCATTCGCCTTAGGATTCAATTCAGCCCAAAAACATCACTTTTGACAAACACCTCAGAAATGAAAAAGAAACACATATTCCTGTTCCCCATGGGCTGGAAAGCCGAATTCTCGCTTGATTTTCGATTACAAGCCTTCGCTGAAGAGCTAGCCCAAAGTCTAACACTGCATTCTCCTTATTTCTCAATTCAGCCCAAAAACATCACTTTTGACAAACACCTCAGAAATGAAAATGAAACACATATTCCTGTTCCCCACAGGCTGGAAAGCTGAATTCTCGCTTGATTATTGATTCCGAGCCTACCCTGAAAAGCTAGCCCAAAGTCTAACACAGCATTCGCCTTAGGATTCAATTCAGCCCAAAAACATCACTTTTGACAAACACCTCAGAAATGAAAATGAAACACATATTCCTGTTCCCAGGCTGGAAAGCTGAATTCTCGCTTGATTTTTGATTCCGAGCCTACCCTGAAAAGCTAGCCCAAAGTCTAACACAGCATTCGCCTTAGGATTCAATTCAGCCCAAAAACATCACTTTTGACAAACACCTCAGAAATGAAAATGAAACACATATTCCTGTTCCCCACAGGCTGGAAAGCTGAATTCTCACTTGATTTTTGATTCCGAGCCTACCCTGAAAAGCTAGCCCAAAGTCTAACACAGCATTCTCCTTAGGATTCAATTCAGCCCAAAAACATCACTTTTGACAAACACCTCAGAAATGAAAAAGAAACACATATTCCTGTTCCCCATGGGCTGGAAAGCCGAATTCTCGCTTGATTATTGATTCTGACCTTTCCCTGAAGAGCTAGCGCAAGGTCTAACACAGCATTCGCCTTATTTCTCAATTCAGCCCAAAAACATCACTTTTGACAAACACCTCAGAAATGAAAAAGAAACACATATTCCTGTTCCCCACGGGCTGGAAAGCCGAATTCTCGCTCAATTTTTGATTCTGACCTTTCCCTGAAGAGCTAGCGCAAGGTCTAACACAGCATTCGCCTTATTTCTCAATTCAGCCCAAAAACATCACTTTTGACAAACACCTCAGAAATGAAAATGAAACACATATTCCTGTTCCCCACAGGCTGGAAAGCCGAATTCTCGCTCAATTTTTGATTCCGACCTTTCCCTGAAGAGCTAGCCCAAGGTCTAACACAGCATTCTCAATTCAGCCAAAAAACATGACTTTTGACAAACACCTCAGAAATGAAAATGAAACACATATTCGTGTTCCGCACAGGCTGGAAAGCCGAATTCTCGCTTGATTTTTGATTCCGACCTTTCCCTGAAGAGCTAGCCCACGGTCTAACACAGCATTCGCCTTATTTCTCAATTCAGCCCAAAAACATCACTTTTGGCAAACACCTCAGAAATGAAAAAGAAACACATATTCCTGTTCCCCACGGGCTGGAAAGCCGAATTCTCGCTCAATTTTTGATTCCGACCTTTCCCTGAAGAGCTAGCCCAAGGTCTAACACAGCATTCGCCTTATTTCTCAATTCAGCCCAAAAACATCACTTTTGACAAACACCTCAGAAATGAAAATGAAACACATATTCCTGTTCCCCACAGGCTGGAAAGCTGAATTCTCGCTTGATTTTTGATTCCGAGCCTACCCTGAAAAGCTAGCCCAAAGTCTAACACAGCATTCGCCTTAGGATTCAATTCAGCCCAAAAACATCACTTTTGACAAACACCTCAGAAATGAAAAAGAAACACATATTCCTGTTCCCCACGGGCTGGAAAGCCGAATTCTCGCTTGATTTTCGATTCCAAGCCTTCCCTGAAGATCTAGCCCAAGGTCTAACACAGCATTCGCCTTATTTCTCAATTCAGCCCAAAAACATCACTTTTGACAAACACCTCAGAAATGAAAAAGAAACACATATTCCTGTTCCCCACGGGCTGGAAAGCTGAATTCTCGCTCAATTTTTGATTCCGACCTTTCCCTGAAGAGCTAGCCCAAGGTCTAACACAGCATTCGCCTTATTTCTCAATTCAGCCCAAAAACATCACTTTTGACAAACACCTCAGAAATGAAAATGAAACACATATTCCTGTTCCCCACAGGCTGGAAAGCTGAATTCTCGCTTGATTTTTGATTCCGAGCCTACCCTGAAAAGCTAGCCCAAAGTCTAACACAGCATTCTCCTTAGGATTCAATTCAGCCCAAAAACATCACTTTTGACAAACACCTCAGAAATGAAAAAGAAACACATATTCCTGTTCCCCATGGGCTGTAAAGCCGAATTCTCGCTCAATTTTTGATTCTGACCTTTCCCTGAAGAGCTAGCCCAAGGTCTAACACAGCATTCGCCTTATTTCTCAATTCGGCCCAAAAACATCACTTTTGACAAACACCTCAGAAATGAAAATGAAACACATATTCCTGTTCCCCACGGGCTGGAAAGCCGAATTCTCGCTCAATTTTTGATTCTGACCTTTCCCTGAAGAGCTAGCGCAAGGTCTAACACAGCATTCGCCTTATTTCTCAATTCAGCCCAAAAACATCACTTTTGACAAACACCTCAGAAATGAAAAAGAAACACATATTCCTGTTCCCCACGGGCTGGAAAGCCGAATTCTCGCTCAATTTTTGATTCCGACCTTTCCCTGAAGAGCTAGCCCAAGGTCTAACACAGCATTCTCAATTCAGCCAAAAAACATGACTTTTGACAAACACCTCAGAAATGAAAATGAAACACATATTCGTGTTCCCCACAGGCTGGAAAGCCGAATTCTCGCTTGATTTTTGATTCCGACCTTTCCCTGAAGAGCTAGCCCACGGTCTAACACAGCATTCGCCTTATTTCTCAATTCAGCCCAAAAACATCACTTTTGACAAACACCTCAGAAATGAAAAAGAAACACATATTCCTGTTCCCCACGGGCTGGAAAGCCGAATTCTCGCTTGATTTTTGATTCCGACCTTTCCCTGAAGACCTAGCCCAAGGTCTAACACAGCATTCGCCTTATTTCTCAATTCAGCCCAAAAACATCACTTTTGGCAAACACCTCAGAAATGAAAAAGAAACACATATTCCTGTTCCCCACGGGCTGGAAAGCCGAATTCTCGCTCAATTTTTGATTCCGACCTTTCCCTGAAGAGCTAGCCCAAGGTCTAACACAGCATTCGCCTTATTTCTCAATTCAGCCCAAAAACATCACTTTTGACAAACACCTCAGAAATGAAAATGAAACACATATTCCTGTTCCCCACAGGCTGGAAAGCTGAATTCTCGCTTGATTTTCGATTCCAAGCCTTCCCTGAAGAGCTAGCCCAAGGTCTAACACAGCATTCGCCTTATTTCTCAATTCAGCCCAAAAACATCACTTTTGACAAACACCTCAGAAATGAAAAAGAAACACATATTCCTGTTCCCCACGGGCTGGAAAGCTGAATTCTCGCTCAATTTTTGATTCCGACCTTTCCCTGAAGAGCTAGCCCAAGGTCTAACACAGCATTCGCCTTATTTCTCAATTCAGCCCAAAAACATCACTTTTGACAAACACCTCAGAAATGAAAATGAAACACATATTCCTGTTCCCCACAGGCTGGAAAGCTGAATTCTCGCTTGATTTTTGATTCCGAGCCTACCCTGAAAAGCTAGCCCAAAGTCTAACACAGCATTCTCCTTACGATTCAATTCAGCCCAAAAACATCACTTTTGACAAACACCTCAGAAATGAAAAAGAAACACATATTCCTGTTCCCCATGGGCTGGAAAGCCGAATTCTCGCTCAATTTTTGATTCTGACCTTTCCCTGAAGAGCTAGCCCAAGGTCTAACACAGCATTCGCCTTATTTCTCAATTCGGCCCAAAAACATCACTTTTGACAAACACCTCAGAAATGAAAATGAAACACATATTCCTGTTCTCCACGGGCTGGAAAGCCGAATTCTCGCTCAATTTTTGATTCTGACCTTTCCCTGAAGAGCTAGCGCAAGGTCTAACACAGCATTCGCCTTATTTCTCAATTCAGCCCAAAAACATCACTTTTGACAAACACCTCAGAAATGAAAAAGAAACACATATTCCTGTTCCCCACGGGCTGGAAAGCCGAATTCTCGCTCAATTTTTGATTCCGACCTTTCCCTGAAGAGCTAGCCCAAGGTCTAACACAGCATTCTCAATTCAGCCAAAAAACATGACTTTTGACAAACACCTCAGAAATGAAAATGAAACACATATTCGTGTTCCGCACAGGCTGGAAAGCCGAATTCTCGCTTGATTTTTGATTCCGACCTTTCCCTGAAGAGCTAGCCCACGGTCTAACACAGCATTCGCCTTATTTCTCAATTCAGCCCAAAAACATCACTTTTGGCAAACACCTCAGAAATGAAAAAGAAACACATATTCCTGTTCCCCACGGGCTGGAAAGCCGAATTCTCGCTCAATTTTTGATTCCGACCTTTCCCTGAAGAGCTAGCCCAAGGTCTAACACAGCATTCGCCTTATTTCTCAATTCAGCCCAAAAACATCACTTTTGACAAACACCTCAGAAATGAAAATGAAACACATATTCCTGTTCCCCACAGGCTGGAAAGCTGAATTCTCGCTTGATTTTTGATTCCGAGCCTACCCTGAAAAGCCAGCCCAAAGTCTAACACAGCATTCGCCTTAGGATTCAATTCAGCCCAAAAACATCACTTTTGACAAACACCTCAGAAATGAAAAAGAAACACATATTCCTGTTCCCCACGGGCTGGAAAGCCGAATTCTCGCTTGATTTTCGATTCCAAGCCTTCCCTGAAGAGCTAGCCCAAGGTCTAACACAGCATTCGCCTTATTTCTCAATTCAGCCCAAAAACATCACTTTTGACAAACACCTCAGAAATGAAAAAGAAACACATATTCCTGTTCCCCACGGGCTGGAAAGCTGAATTCTCGCTCAATTTTTGATTCCGACCTTTCCCTGAAGAGCTAGCCCAAGGTCTAACACAGCATTCGCCTTATTTCTCAATTCAGCCCAAAAACATCACTTTTGACAAACACCTCAGAAATGAAAATGAAACACATATTCCTGTTCCCCACAGGCTGGAAAGCTGAATTCTCGCTTGATTTTTGATTCCGAGCCTACCCTGAAAAGCTAGCCCAAAGTCTAACACAGCATTCGCCTTAGGATTCAATTCAGCAAAAAAACATCACTTTTGACAAACACCTCAGAAATGAAAAAGAAACACATATTCCTGTTCCCCATGGGCTGGAAAGCCGAATTCTCGCTCAATTTTTGATTCTGACCTTTCCCTGAAGAGCTAGCCCAAGGTCTAACACAGCATTCGCCTTATTTCTCAATTCGGCCCAAAAACATCACTTTTGACAAACACCTCAGAAATGAAAATGAAACACATATTCCTGTTCCCCACGGGCTGGAAAGCTGGATTCTCACTTGATTTTTGATTCCGAGCCTACCCTGAAAAGCTAGCCCAAAGTCTAACACAGCATTCGCCTTAGGATTCAATTCAGCCCAAAAACATCACTTTTGACAAACACCTCAGAAATGAAAATGAAACACATATTCCTGTTCCCCACAGGATGGAAAGCTGAATTCTCGCTTGATTTTTGATTCCGAGCCTACCCTGAAAAGCTAGCCCAAAGTCTAACACAGCATTCGACTTAGGATTCAATTCGGCCCAAAAACATCACTTTTGACAAACACCTCAGAAATGAAAATGAAACACATATTCCTGTTCCCCACGGGCTGGAAAGCTGAATTCTCGCTTGATTTTTGATTCCGAGCCTACCCTGAAAAGCTAGCCCAAAGTCTAACACAGCATTCGCCTTAGGATTCAATTCAGCCCAAAAACATCACTTTTGACAAACACCTGAGAAATGAAAATGAAACACATATTCCTGTTCCCCACAGGATGGAAAGCTGAATTCTCGCTTGATTTTTGATTCCGAGCCTACCCTGAAAAGCTAGCCCAAAGTCTAACACAGCATTCGACTTAGGATTCAATTCAGCCCAAAAACATCACTTTTGACAAACACCTCAGAAATGAAAAAGAAACACATATTCCTGTTCCCCACAGGCTGGAAAGCTGAATTCTCGCTTGATTTTCGATTCCAAGCCTTCCCTGAAGAGCTAGCCCAAGGTCTAACACAGCATTCGCCTTATTTCTCAATTCAGCCCAAAAACATCACTTTTGACAAACACCTCAGAAATGAAAAAGAAACACATATTCCTGTTCCCCACGGGCTGGAAAGCTGAATTCTTGCTCAATTTTTGATTCCGACCTTTCCCTGAAGAGCTAGCCCAAGGTCTAACACAGCATTCGCCTTATTTCTCAATTCAGCCCAAAAACATCACTTTTGACAAACACCTCAGAAATGAAAATGAAACACATATTCCTGTTCCCCACAGGCTGGAAAGCTGAATTCTCGCTTGATTTTTGATTCCGAGCCTACCCTGAAAAGCTAGCCCAAAGTCTAACACAGCATTCGCCTTAGGATTCAATTCAGCCCAAAAACATCACTTTTGACAAACACCTCAGAAATGAAAAAGAAACACTTATTCCTGTTCCCCATGGGCTGGAAAGCCGAATTCTCGCTTGATTATTGATTCTGACCTTTCCCTGAAGAGCTAGCGCAAGGTCTTACACAGCATTCGCCTTATTTCTCAATTCAGCCCAAAAACATCACTTTTGACAAACACCTCAGAAATGAAAAAGAAACACATATTCCTGTTCCCCACGGGCTGGAAAGCCGAATTCTCGCTCAATTTTTGATTCCGACCTTTCCCTGAAGAGCTAGCCCAAGGTCTAACACAGCATTCGCCTCAGTTCTCAATTCAGCCAAAAAACATGACTTTTGACAAACACCTCAGAAATGAAAATGAAACACATATTCGTGTTCCGCACAGGCTGGAAAGCCGAATTCTCGCTTGATTTTTGATTCCGACCTTTCCCTGAAGAGCTAGCCCAAGGTCTAACACAGCATTCGCCTTATTTCTCAATTCAGCCCAAAAACATCACTTTTGCCAAACACCTCAGAAATGAAAAAGAAACACATATTCCTGTTCCCCACAGGCTGGAAAGCCGAATTCTCGCTTGATTTTTGATTCCGACCTTTCCCTGAAGACCTAGCCCAAGGTCTAACACAGCATTCGCCTTATTTCTCAATTCAGCCCAAAAACATCACTTTTGGCAAACACCTCAGAAATGAAAAAGAAACACATATTCCTGTTCCCCACGGGCTGGAAAGCCGAATTCTCGCTCAATTTTTGATTCCGAGCCTACCCTGAAAAGCTAGCCCAAAGTCTAACACAGCATTCGCCTTAGGATTCAATTCAGCCCAAAAACATCACTTTTGACAAACACCTCAGAAATGAAAAAGAAACACATATTCCTGTTCCCCACGGGCTGGAAAGCCGAATTCTCGCTTGATTTTCGATTCCAAGCCTTCCCTGAAGAGCTAGCCCAAGGTCTAACACAGCATTCGCCTTATTTCTCAATTCAGCCCAAAAACATCACTTTTGACAAACACCTCAGAAATGAAAATGAAACACATATTCCTGTTCCCCACAGGCTGGAAAGCTGAATTCTCGCTTGATTTTTGATTCCGAGCCTACCCTGAAAAGCTAGCCCAAAGTCTAACACTGCATTCTCCTTATTTCTCAATTCAGCCCAAAAACATCACTTTTGACAAACACCTCAGAAATGAAAATGAAACACATATTCCTGTTCCCCACAGGCTGGAAAGCTGAATTCTCGCTTGATTTTTGATTCCGAGCCTACCCTGAAAAGCTAGCCCAAAGTCTAACACAGCATTCGCCTTAGGATTCAATTCAGCCCAAAAACATCACTATTGACAAACACCTCAGAAATGAAAAAGAAACACATATTCCTGTTCCCCATGGGCTGGAAAGCCGAATTCTCGCTTGATTATTGATTCTGACCTTTCCCTGAAGAGCTAGCGCAAGGTCTAACACAGCATTCGCCTTATTTCTCAATTCAGCCCAAAAACATCACTTTTGACAAACACCTCAGAAATGAAAAAGAAACACATATTCCTGTTCCCCACGGGCTGGAAAGCCGAATTCTCGCTCAATTTTTGATTCCGACCTTTCCCTGAAGAGCTAGCCCAAGGTCTAACACAGCATTCGCCTCAGTTCTCAATTCAGCCAAAAAACATGACTTTTGACAAACACCTCAGAAATGAAAATGAAACACATATTCGTGTTCCGCACAGGCTGGAAAGCCGAATTCTCGCTTGATTTTTGATTCCGACCTTTCCCTGAAGAGCTAGCCCAAGGTCTAACACAGCATTCGCCTTATTTCTCAATTCAGCCCAAAAACATCACTTTTGACAAACACCTCAGAAATGAAAAAGAAACACATATTCCTGTTCCCCACAGGCTGGAAAGCCGAATTCTCGCTTGATTTTTGATTCCGACCTTTCCCTGAAGACCTAGCCCAAGGTCTAACACAGCATTCGCCTTATTTCTCAATTCAGCCCAAAAACATCACTTTTGGCAAACACCTCAGAAATGAAAAAGAAACACATATTCCTGTTCCCCACGGGCTGGAAAGCCGAATTCTCGCTCAATTTTTGATTCCGAGCCTACCCTGAAAAGCTAGCCCAAAGTCTAACACAGCATTCGCCTTAGGATTCAATTCAGCCCAAAAACATCACTTTTGACAAACACCTCAGAAATGAAAAAGAAACACATATTCCTGTTCCCCACGGGCTGGAAAGCTGAATTCTCGCTTGATTTTCGATTCCAAGCCTTCCCTGAAGAGCTAGCCCAAGGTCTAACACAGCATTCGCCTTATTTCTCAATTCAGCCCAAAAACATCACTTTTGACAAACACCTCAGAAATGAAAATGAAACACATATTCCTGTTCCCCACAGGCTGGAAAGCTGAATTCTCGCTTGATTTTTGATTCCGAGCCTACCCTGAAAAGCTAGCCCAAAGTCTAACACTGCATTCTCCTTATTTCTCAATTCAGCCCAAAAACATCACTTTTGACAAACACCTCAGAAATGAAAATGAAACACATATTCCTGTTCCCCACAGGCTGGAAAGCTGAATTCTCGCTTGATTTTTGATTCCGAGCCTACCCTGAAAAGCTAGCCCAAAGTCTAACACAGCATTCGCCTTAGGATTCAATTCAGCCCAAAAACATCACTATTGACAAACACCTCAGAAATGAAAAAGAAACACATATTCCTGTTCCCCATGGGCTGGAAAGCCGAATTCTCGCTTGATTATTGATTCTGACCTTTCCCTGAAGAGCTAGCGCAAGGTCTAACACAGCATTCGCCTTATTTCTCAATTCAGCCCAAAAACATCACTTTTGACAAACACCTCAGAAATGAAAAAGAAACACATATTCCTGTTCCCCACGGGCTGGAAAGCCGAATTCTCGCTCAATTTTTGATTCCGACCTTTCCCTGAAGAGCTAGCCCAAGGTCTAACACAGCATTCGCCTCAGTTCTCAATTCAGCCAAAAAACATGACTTTTGACAAACACCTCAGAAATGAAAATGAAACACATATTCGTGTTCCGCACAGGCTGGAAAGCCGAATTCTCGCTTGATTTTTGATTCCGACCTTTCCCTGAAGAGCTAGCCCAAGGTCTAACACAGCATTCGCCTTATTTCTCAATTCAGCCCAAAAACATCACTTTTGCCAAACACCTCAGAAATGAAAAAGAAACACATATTCCTGTTCCCCACAGGCTGGAAAGCCGAATTCTCGCTTGATTTTTGATTCCGACCTTTCCCTGAAGACCTAGCCCAAGGTTTAACACAGCATTCGCCTTATTTCTCAATTCAGCCCAAAAACATCACTTTTGGCAAACACCTCAGAAATGAAAAAGAAACACATATTCCTGTTCCCCACGGGCTGGAAAGCCGAATTCTCGCTCAATTTTTGATTCCGAGCCTACCCTGAAAAGCTAGCCCAAAGTCTAACACAGCATTCGCCTTAGGATTCAATTCAGCCCAAAAACATCACTTTTGACAAACACCTCAGAAATGAAAAAGAAACACATATTCCTGTTCCCCACGGGCTGGAAAGCCGAATTCTCGCTTGATTTTCGATTCCGAGCCTACCCTGAAAAGCTAGCCCAAAGTCTAACACAGCATTCGCCTTAGGATTCAATTCAGCCCAAAAACATCACTTTTGACAAACACCTCAGAAATGAAAAAGAAACACATATTCCTGTTCCCCATGGGCTGGAAAGCCGAATTCTCGCTCAATTTTTGATTCCGACCTTTCCCTGAAGAGCTAGCCCAAGGTCTAACACAGCATTCGCCTCAGTTCTCAATTCAGCCAAAAAACATGACTTTTGACAAACACCTCAGAAATGAAAATGAAACACATATTCGTGTTCCGCACAGGCTGGAAAGCCGAATTCTCGCTTGATTTTTGATTCCGACCTTTCCCTGAAGAGCTAGCCCAAGGTCTAACACAGCATTCGCCTTATTTCTCAATTCAGCCCAAAAACATCACTTTTGACAAACACCTCAGAAATGAAAATGAAACACATATTTCTGTTCCCCACAGGCTGGAAAGCTGAATTCTCGCTTGATTTTTGATTCCGAGCCTACACTGAAAAGCTAGCCCAAAGTCTAACACAGCATTCGCCTTAGGATTCAATTCAGCCCAAAAACATCACTTTGACAAACACCTCAGAAATGAAAAAGAAACACATATTCCTGTTCTCCACGGGCTGGAAAGCCGAATTCTCGCTTGATTTTCGATTCCAAGCCTTCCCTGAAGAGCTAGCCCAAGGTCTAACACAGCATTCGCCTTATTTCTCAATTCAGCCCAAAAACATCACTTTTGACAAACACCTCAGAAATGAAAAAGAAACACATATTCCTGTTTCCCCACGGGCTGGAAAGCTGAATTCTCGCTCAATTTTTGATTCCGAACTTTCCCTGAAGAGCTAGCCCAAGGTCTAACACAGCATTCGCCTTATTTCTCAATTCAGCCCAAAAACATCACTTTTGACAAACACCTCAGAAATGAAAATGAAACACATATTCCTGTTCCCCACAGGCTGGAAAGCTGAATTCTCGCTTGATTTTTGATTCCGAGCCTACCCTGAAAAGCTAGCCCAAAGTCTAACACAGCATTCGCCTTAGGATTCAATTCAGCCCAAAAACATCACTTTTGACAAACACCTCAGAAATGAAAATGAAACACATATTCCTGTTCCCCACAGGCTGGAAAGCTGAATTCTCGCTTGATTTTTGATTCCGAGCCTACCCTGAAAAGCTAGCCCAAAGTCTAACACAGCATTCGCCTTAGGATTCAATTCAGCCCAAAAACATCACTTTTGACAAACACCTCAGAAATGAAAAAGAAACACATATTCCTGTTCCCCATGGCTGGAAAGCCGAATTCTCGCTTGATTTTCGATTACAAGCCTTCGCTGAAGAGCTAGCCCAAAGTCTAACACTGCATTCTCCTTATTTCTCATTCAGCCCAAAAACATCACTTTTGACAAACACCTCAGAAATGAAAATGAAACACATATTCCTGTTCCCCACAGGCTGGAAAGCTGAATTCTCGCTTGATTATTGATTCCGAGCCTACCCTGAAAAGCTAGCCCAAAGTCTAACACAGCATTCGCCTTAGGATTCAATTCAGCCCAAAAACATCACTTTTGACAAACACCTCAGAAATGAAAATGAAACACATATTCCTGTTCCCAGGCTGGAAAGCTGAATTCTCGCTTGATTTTTGATTCCGAGCCTACCCTGAAAAGCTAGCCCAAAGTCTAACACAGCATTCGCCTTAGGATTCAATTCAGCCCAAAAACATCACTTTTGACAAACACCTCAGAAATGAAAATGAAACACATATTCCTGTTCCCCACAGGCTGGAAAGCTGAATTCTCACTTGATTTTTGATTCCGAGCCTACCCTGAAAAGCTAGCCCAAAGTCTAACACAGCATTCTCCTTAGGATTCAATTCAGCCCAAAAACATCACTTTTGACAAACACCTCAGAAATGAAAAAGAAACACATATTCCTGTTCCCCATGGGCTGGAAAGCCGAATTCTCGCTTGATTATTGATTCTGACCTTTCCCTGAAGAGCTAGCGCAAGGTCTAACACAGCATTCGCCTTATTTCTCAATTCAGCCCAAAAACATCACTTTTGACAAACACCTCAGAAATGAAAAAGAAACACATATTCCTGTTCCCCACGGGCTGGAAAGCCGAATTCTCGCTCAATTTTTGATTCTGACCTTTCCCTGAAGAGCTAGCGCAAGGTCTAACACAGCATTCGCCTTATTTCTCAATTCAGCCCAAAAACATCACTTTTGACAAACACCTCAGAAATGAAAATGAAACACATATTCCTGTTCCCCACAGGCTGGAAAGCCGAATTCTCGCTCAATTTTTGATTCCGACCTTTCCCTGAAGAGCTAGCCCAAGGTCTAACACAGCATTCTCAATTCAGCCAAAAAACATGACTTTTGACAAACACCTCAGAAATGAAATGAAACACATATTCGTGTTCCGCACAGGCTGGAAAGCCGAATTCTCGCTTGATTTTTGATTCCGACCTTTCCCTGAAGAGCTAGCCCACGGTCTAACACAGCATTCGCCTTATTTCTCAATTCAGCCCAAAAACATCACTTTTGGCAAACACCTCAGAAATGAAAAAGAAACACATATTCCTGTTCCCCACGGGCTGGAAAGCCGAATTCTCGCTCAATTTTTGATTCCGACCTTTCCCTGAAGAGCTAGCCCAAGGTCTAACACAGCATTCGCCTTATTTCTCAATTCAGCCCAAAAACATCACTTTTGACAAACACCTCAGAAATGAAAATGAAACACATATTCCTGTTCCCCACAGGCTGGAAAGCTGAATTCTCGCTTGATTTTTGATTCCGAGCCTACCCTGAAAAGCTAGCCCAAAGTCTAACACAGCATTCGCCTTAGGATTCAATTCAGCCCAAAAACATCACTTTTGACAAACACCTCAGAAATGAAAAAGAAACACATATTCCTGTTCCCCACGGGCTGGAAAGCCGAATTCTCGCTTGATTTTCGATTCCAAGCCTTCCCTGAAGATCTAGCCCAAGGTCTAACACAGCATTCGCCTTATTTCTCAATTCAGCCCAAAAACATCACTTTTGACAAACACCTCAGAAATGAAAAAGAAACACATATTCCTGTTCCCCACGGGCTGGAAAGCTGAATTCTCGCTCAATTTTTGATTCCGACCTTTCCTGAAGAGCTAGCCCAAGGTCTAACACAGCATTCGCCTTATTTCTCAATTCAGCCCAAAAACATCACTTTTGACAAACACCTCAGAAATGAAAATGAAACACATATTCCTGTTCCCCACAGGCTGGAAAGCTGAATTCTCGCTTGATTTTTGATTCCGAGCCTACCCTGAAAAGCTAGCCCAAAGTCTAACACAGCATTCTCCTTAGGATTCAATTCAGCCCAAAAACATCACTTTTGACAAACACCTCAGAAATGAAAAAGAAACACATATTCCTGTTCCCCATGGGCTGTAAAGCCGAATTCTCGCTCAATTTTTGATTCTGACCTTTCCCTGAAGAGCTAGCCCAAGGTCTAACACAGCATTCGCCTTATTTCTCAATTCGGCCCAAAAACATCACTTTTGACAAACACCTCAGAAATGAAAATGAAACACATATTCCTGTTCCCCACGGGCTGGAAAGCCGAATTCTCGCTCAATTTTTGATTCTGACCTTTCCCTGAAGAGCTAGCGCAAGGTCTAACACAGCATTCGCCTTATTTCTCAATTCAGCCCAAAAACATCACTTTTGACAAACACCTCAGAAATGAAAAAGAAACACATATTCCTGTTCCCCACGGGCTGGAAAGCCGAATTCTCGCTCAATTTTTGATTCCGACCTTTCCCTGAAGAGCTAGCCCAAGGTCTAACACAGCATTCTCAATTCAGCCAAAAAACATGACTTTTGACAAACACCTCAGAAATGAAAATGAAACACATATTCGTGTTCCCCACAGGCTGGAAAGCCGAATTCTCGCTTGATTTTTGATTCCGAGCCTACCCTGAAAAGCTAGCCCAAAGTCTAACACAGCATTCGCCTTAGGATTCAATTCAGCCCAAAAACATCACTATTGACAAACACCTCAGAAATGAAAAAGAAACACATATTCCTGTTCCCCATGGGCTGGAAAGCCGAATTCTCGCTTGATTATTGATTCTGACCTTTCCCTGAAGAGCTAGCGCAAGGTCTAACACAGCATTCGCCTTATTTCTCAATTCAGCCCAAAAACATCACTTTTGACAAACACCTCAGAAATGAAAAAGAAACACATATTCCTGTTCCCCACGGGCTGGAAAGCCGAATTCTCGCTCAATTTTTGATTCCGACCTTTCCCTGAAGAGCTAGCCCAAGGTCTAACACAGCATTCGCCTCAGTTCTCAATTCAGCCAAAAAACATGACTTTTGACAAACACCTCAGAAATGAAAATGAAACACATATTCGTGTTCCGCACAGGCTGGAAAGCCGAATTCTCGCTTGATTTTTGATTCCGACCTTTCCCTGAAGAGCTAGCCCAAGGTCTAACACAGCATTCGCCTTATTTCTCAATTCAGCCCAAAAACATCACTTTTGCCAAACACCTCAGAAATGAAAAAGAAACACATATTCCTGTTCCCCACAGGCTGGAAAGCCGAATTCTCGCTTGATTTTTGATTCCGACCTTTCCCTGAAGACCTAGCCCAAGGTCTAACACAGCATTCGCCTTATTTCTCAATTCAGCCCAAAAACATCACTTTTGGCAAACACCTCAGAAATGAAAAAGAAACACATATTCCTGTTCCCCACGGGCTGGAAAGCCGAATTCTCGCTCAATTTTTGATTCCGAGCCTACCCTGAAAAGCTAGCCCAAAGTCTAACACAGCATTCGCCTTAGGATTCAATTCAGCCCAAAAACATCACTTTTGACAAACACCTCAGAAATGAAAAAGAAACACATATTCCTGTTCCCCACGGGCTGGAAAGCCGAATTCTCGCTTGATTTTCGATTCCGAGCCTACCCTGAAAAGCTAGCCCAAAGTCTAACACAGCATTCGCCTTAGGATTCAATTCAGCCCAAAAACATCACTTTTGACAAACACCTCAGAAATGAAAAAGAAACACATATTCCTGTTCCCCATGGGCTGGAAAGCCGAATTCTCGCTCAATTTTTGATTCCGACCTTTCCCTGAAGAGCTAGCCCAAGGTCTAACACAGCATTCGCCTCAGTTCTCAATTCAGCCAAAAAACATGACTTTTGACAAACACCTCAGAAATGAAAATGAAACACATATTCGTGTTCCGCACAGGCTGGAAAGCCGAATTCTCGCTTGATTTTTGATTCCGACCTTTCCCTGAAGAGCTAGCCCAAGGTCTAACACAGCATTCGCCTTATTTCTCAATTCAGCCCAAAAACATCACTTTTGACAAACACCTCAGAAATGAAAATGAAACACATATTTCTGTTCCCCACAGGCTGGAAAGCTGAATTCTCGCTTGATTTTTGATTCCGAGCCTACACTGAAAAGCTAGCCCAAAGTCTAACACAGCATTCGCCTTAGGATTCAATTCAGCCCAAAAACATCACTTTTGACAAACACCTCAGAAATGAAAAAGAAACACATATTCCTGTTCTCCACGGGCTGGAAAGCCGAATTCTCGCTTGATTTTCGATTCCAAGCCTTCCCTGAAGAGCTAGCCCAAGGTCTAACACAGCATTCGCCTTATTTCTCAATTCAGCCCAAAAACATCACTTTTGACAAACACCTCAGAAATGAAAAAGAAACACATATTCCTGTTCCCCACGGGCTGGAAAGCTGAATTCTCGCTCAATTTTTGATTCCGAACTTTCCCTGAAGAGCTAGCCCAAGGTCTAACACAGCATTCGCCTTATTTCTCAATTCAGCCCAAAAACATCACTTTTGACAAACACCTCAGAAATGAAAATGAAACACATATTCCTGTTCCCCACAGGCTGGAAAGCTGAATTCTCGCTTGATTTTTGATTCCGAGCCTACCCTGAAAAGCTAGCCCAAAGTCTAACACAGCATTCGCCTTAGGATTCAATTCAGCCCAAAAACATCACTTTTGACAAACACCTCAGAAATGAAAATGAAACACATATTCCTGTTCCCCACAGGCTGGAAAGCTGAATTCTCGCTTGATTTTTGATTCCGAGCCTACCCTGAAAAGCTAGCCCAAAGTCTAACACAGCATTCGCCTTAGGATTCAATTCAGCCCAAAAACATCACTTTTGACAAACACCTCAGAAATGAAAAAGAAACACATATTCCTGTTCCCCATGGGCTGGAAAGCCGAATTCTCGCTTGATTTTCGATTACAAGCCTTCGCTGAAGAGCTAGCCCAAAGTCTAACACTGCATTCTCCTTATTTCTCAATTCAGCCCAAAAACATCACTTTTGACAAACACCTCAGAAATGAAAATGAAACACATATTCCTGTTCCCCACAGGCTGGAAAGCTGAATTCTCGCTTGATTATTGATTCCGAGCCTACCCTGAAAAGCTAGCCCAAAGTCTAACACAGCATTCGCCTTAGGATTCAATTCAGCCCAAAAACATCACTTTTGACAAACACCTCAGAAATGAAAATGAAACACATATTCCTGTTCCCAGGCTGGAAAGCTGAATTCTCGCTTGATTTTTGATTCCGAGCCTACCCTGAAAAGCTAGCCCAAAGTCTAACACAGCATTCGCCTTAGGATTCAATTCAGCCCAAAAACATCACTTTTGACAAACACCTCAGAAATGAAAATGAAACACATATTCCTGTTCCCCACAGGCTGGAAAGCTGAATTCTCACTTGATTTTTGATTCCGAGCCTACCCTGAAAAGCTAGCCCAAAGTCTAACACAGCATTCTCCTTAGGATTCAATTCAGCCCAAAAACATCACTTTTGACAAACACCTCAGAAATGAAAAAGAAACACATATTCCTGTTCCCCATGGGCTGGAAAGCCGAATTCTCGCTTGATTATTGATTCTGACCTTTCCCTGAAGAGCTAGCGCAAGGTCTAACACAGCATTCGCCTTATTTCTCAATTCAGCCCAAAAACATCACTTTTGACAAACACCTCAGAAATGAAAAAGAAACACATATTCCTGTTCCCCACGGGCTGGAAAGCCGAATTCTCGCTCAATTTTTGATTCTGACCTTTCCCTGAAGAGCTAGCGCAAGGTCTAACACAGCATTCGCCTTATTTCTCAATTCAGCCCAAAAACATCACTTTTGACAAACACCTCAGAAATGAAAATGAAACACATATTCCTGTTCCCCACAGGCTGGAAAGCCGAATTCTCGCTCAATTTTTGATTCCGACCTTTCCCTGAAGAGCTAGCCCAAGGTCTAACACAGCATTCTCAATTCAGCCAAAAAACATGACTTTTGACAAACACCTCAGAAATGAAAATGAAACACATATTCGTGTTCCGCACAGGCTGGAAAGCCGAATTCTCGCTTCATTTTTGATTCCGACCTTTCCCTGAAGAGCTAGCCCACGGTCTAACACAGCATTCGCCTTATTTCTCAATTCAGCCCAAAAACATCACTTTTGGCAAACACCTCAGAAATGAAAAAGAAACACATATTCCTGTTCCCCACGGGCTGGAAAGCCGAATTCTCGCTCAATTTTTGATTCCGACCTTTCCCTGAAGAGCTAGCCCAAGGTCTAACACAGCATTCGCCTTATTTCTCAATTCAGCCCAAAAACATCACTTTTGACAAACACCTCAGAAATGAAAATGAAACACATATTCCTGTTCCCCACAGGCTGGAAAGCTGAATTCTCGCTTGATTTTTGATTCCGAGCCTACCCTGAAAAGCTAGCCCAAAGTCTAACACAGCATTCGCCTTAGGATTCAATTCAGCCCAAAAACATCACTTTTGACAAACACCTCAGAAATGAAAAAGAAACACATATTCCTGTTCCCCACGGGCTGGAAAGCCGAATTCTCGCTTGATTTTCGATTCCAAGCCTTCCCTGAAGATCTAGCCCAAGGTCTAACACAGCATTCGCCTTATTTCTCAATTCAGCCCAAAAACATCACTTTTGACAAACACCTCAGAAATGAAAAAGAAACACATATTCCTGTTCCCCACGGGCTGGAAAGCTGAATTCTCGCTCAATTTTTGATTCCGACCTTTCCCTGAAGAGCTAGCCCAAGGTCTAACACAGCATTCGCCTTATTTCTCAATTCAGCCCAAAAACATCACTTTTGACAAACACCTCAGAAATGAAAATGAAACACATATTCCTGTTCCCCACAGGCTGGAAAGCTGAATTCTCGCTTGATTTTTGATTCCGAGCCTACCCTGAAAAGCTAGCCCAAAGTCTAACACAGCATTCTCCTTAGGATTCAATTCAGCCCAAAAACATCACTTTTGACAAACACCTCAGAAATGAAAAAGAAACACATATTCCTGTTCCCCATGGGCTGTAAAGCCGAATTCTCGCTCAATTTTTGATTCTGACCTTTCCCTGAAGAGCTAGCCCAAGGTCTAACACAGCATTCGCCTTATTTCTCAATTCGGCCCAAAAACATCACTTTTGACAAACACCTCAGAAATGAAAATGAAACACATATTCCTGTTCCCCACGGGCTGGAAAGCCGAATTCTCGCTCAATTTTTGATTCTGACCTTTCCCTGAAGAGCTAGCGCAAGGTCTAACACAGCATTCGCCTTATTTCTCAATTCAGCCCAAAAACATCACTTTTGACAAACACCTCAGAAATGAAAAAGAAACACATATTCCTGTTCCCCACGGGCTGGAAAGCCGAATTCTCGCTCAATTTTTGATTCCGACCTTTCCCTGAAGAGCTAGCCCAAGGTCTAACACAGCATTCTCAATTCAGCCAAAAAACATGACTTTTGACAAACACCTCAGAAATGAAAATGAAACACATATTCGTGTTCCCCACAGGCTGGAAAGCCGAATTCTCGCTTGATTTTTGATTCCGACCTTTCCCTGAAGAGCTAGCCCACGGTCTAACACAGCATTCGCCTTATTTCTCAATTCAGCCCAAAAACATCACTTTTGACAAACACCTCAGAAATGAAAAAGAAACACATATTCCTGTTCCCCACAGGCTGGAAAGCCGAATTCTCGCTTGATTTTTGATTCCGACCTTTCCCTGAAGACCTAGCCCAAGGTCTAACACAGCATTCGCCTTATTTCTCAATTCAGCCCAAAAACATCACTTTTGGCAAACACCTCAGAAATGAAAAAGAAACACATATTCCTGTTCCCCACGGGCTGGAAAGCCGAATTCTCGCTCAATTTTTGATTCCGACCTTTCCCTGAAGAGCTAGCCCAAGGTCTAACACAGCATTCGCCTTATTTCTCAATTCAGCCCAAAAACATCACTTTTGACAAACACCTCAGAAATGAAAATGAAACACATATTCCTGTTCCCCACAGGCTGGAAAGCTGAATTCTCGCTTGATTTTTGATTCCGAGCCTACCCTGAAAAGCTAGCCCAAAGTCTAACACAGCATTCGCCTTAGGATTCAATTCAGCCCAAAAACATCACTTTTGACAAACACCTCAGAAATGAAAAAGAAACACATATTCCTGTTCCCCACGGGCTGGAAAGCCGAATTCTCGCTTGATTTTCGATTCCAAGCCTTCCCTGAAGAGCTAGCCCAAGGTCTAACACAGCATTCGCCTTATTTCTCAATTCAGCCCAAAAACATCACTTTTGACAAACACCTCAGAAATGAAAAAGAAACACATATTCCTGTTCCCCACGGGCTGGAAAGCTGAATTCTCGCTCAATTTTTGATTCCGACCTTTCCCTGAAGAGCTAGCCCAAGGTCTAACACAGCATTCGCCTTATTTCTCAATTCAGCCCAAAAACATCACTTTTGACAAACACCTCAGAAATGAAAATGAAACACATATTCCTGTTCCCCACAGGCTGGAAAGCTGAATTCTCGCTTGATTTTTGATTCCGAGCCTACCCTGAAAAGCTAGCCCAAAGTCTAACACAGCATTCTCCTTACGATTCAATTCAGCCCAAAAACATCACTTTTGACAAACACCTCAGAAATGAAAAAGAAACACATATTCCTGTTCCCCATGGGCTGGAAAGCCGAATTCTCGCTCAATTTTTGATTCTGACCTTTCCCTGAAGAGCTAGCCCAAGGTCTAACACAGCATTCGCCTTATTTCTCAATTCGGCCCAAAAACATCACTTTTGACAAACACCTCAGAAATGAAAATGAAACACATATTCCTGTTCTCCACGGGCTGGAAAGCCGAATTCTCGCTCAATTTTTGATTCTGACCTTTCCCTGAAGAGCTAGCGCAAGGTCTAACACAGCATTCGCCTTATTTCTCAATTCAGCCCAAAAACATCACTTTTGACAAACACCTCAGAAATGAAAAAGAAACACATATTCCTGTTCCCCACGGGCTGGAAAGCCGAATTCTCGCTCAATTTTTGATTCCGACCTTTCCCTGAAGAGCTAGCCCAAGGTCTAACACAGCATTCTCAATTCAGCCAAAAAACATGACTTTTGACAAACACCTCAGAAATGAAAATGAAACACATATTCGTGTTCCGCACAGGCTGGAAAGCCGAATTCTCGCTTGATTTTTGATTCCGACCTTTCCCTGAAGAGCTAGCCCACGGTCTAACACAGCATTCGCCTTATTTCTCAATTCAGCCCAAAAACATCACTTTTGGCAAACACCTCAGAAATGAAAAAGAAACACATATTCCTGTTCCCCACGGGCTGGAAAGCCGAATTCTCGCTCAATTTTTGATTCCGACCTTTCCCTGAAGAGCTAGCCCAAGGTCTAACACAGCATTCGCCTTATTTCTCAATTCAGCCCAAAAACATCACTTTTGACAAACACCTCAGAAATGAAAATGAAACACATATTCCTGTTCCCCACAGGCTGGAAAGCTGAATTCTCGCTTGATTTTTGATTCCGAGCCTACCCTGAAAAGCCAGCCCAAAGTCTAACACAGCATTCGCCTTAGGATTCAATTCAGCCCAAAAACATCACTTTTGACAAACACCTCAGAAATGAAAAAGAAACACATATTCCTGTTCCCCACGGGCTGGAAAGCTGAATTCTCGCTTGATTTTCGATTCCAAGCCTTCCCTGAAGAGCTAGCCCAAGGTCTAACACAGCATTCGCCTTATTTCTCAATTCAGCCCAAAAACATCACTTTTGACAAACACCTCAGAAATGAAAAAGAAACACATATTCCTGTTCCCCACGGGCTGGAAAGCTGAATTCTCGCTCAATTTTTGATTCCGACCTTTCCCTGAAGAGCTAGCCCAAGGTCTAACACAGCATTCGCCTTATTTCTCAATTCAGCCCAAAAACATCACTTTTGACAAACACCTCAGAAATGAAAATGAAACACATATTCCTGTTCCCCACAGGCTGGAAAGCTGAATTCTCGCTTGATTTTTGATTCCGAGCCTACCCTGAAAAGCTAGCCCAAAGTCTAACACAGCATTCGCCTTAGGATTCAATTCAGCAAAAAAACATCACTTTTGACAAACACCTCAGAAATGAAAAAGAAACACATATTCCTGTTCCCCATGGGCTGGAAAGCCGAATTCTCGCTCAATTTTTGATTCTGACCTTTCCCTGAAGAGCTAGCCCAAGGTCTAACACAGCATTCGCCTTATTTCTCAATTCGGCCCAAAAACATCACTTTTGACAAACACCTCAGAAATGAAAATGAAACACATATTCCTGTTCCCCACGGGCTGGAAAGCTGGATTCTCACTTGATTTTTGATTCCGAGCCTACCCTGAAAAGCTAGCCCAAAGTCTAACACAGCATTCGCCTTAGGATTCAATTCAGCCCAAAAACATCACTTTTGACAAACACCTCAGAAATGAAAATGAAACACATATTCCTGTTCCCCACAGGATGGAAAGCTGAATTCTCGCTTGATTTTTGATTCCGAGCCTACCCTGAAAAGCTAGCCCAAAGTCTAACACAGCATTCGACTTAGGATTCAATTCGGCCCAAAAACATCACTTTTGACAAACACCTCAGAAATGAAAATGAAACACATATTCCTGTTCCCCACGGGCTGGAAAGCTGAATTCTCGCTTGATTTTTGATTCCGAGCCTACCCTGAAAAGCTAGCCCAAAGTCTAACACAGCATTCGCCTTAGGATTCAATTCAGCCCAAAAACATCACTTTTGACAAACACCTGAGAAATGAAAATGAAACACATATTCCTGTTCCCCACAGGATGGAAAGCTGAATTCTCGCTTGATTTTTGATTCCGAGCCTACCCTGAAAAGCTAGCCCAAAGTCTAACACAGCATTCGACTTAGGATTCAATTCAGCCCAAAAACATCACTTTTGACAAACACCTCAGAAATGAAAAAGAAACACATATTCCTGTTCCCCACAGGCTGGAAAGCTGAATTCTCGCTTGATTTTCGATTCCAAGCCTTCCCTGAAGAGCTAGCCCAAGGTCTAACACAGCATTCGCCTTATTTCTCAATTCAGCCCAAAAACATCACTTTTGACAAACACCTCAGAAATGAAAAAGAAACACATATTCCTGTTCCCCACGGGCTGGAAAGCTGAATTCTTGCTCAATTTTTGATTCCGACCTTTCCCTGAAGAGCTAGCCCAAGGTCTAACACAGCATTCGCCTTATTTCTCAATTCAGCCCAAAAACATCACTTTTGACAAACACCTCAGAAATGAAAATGAAACACATATTCCTGTTCCCCACAGGCTGGAAAGCTGAATTCTCGCTTGATTTTTGATTCCGAGCCTACCCTGAAAAGCTAGCCCAAAGTCTAACACAGCATTCGCCTTAGGATTCAATTCAGCCCAAAAACATCACTTTTGACAAACACCTCAGAAATGAAAAAGAAACACTTATTCCTGTTCCCCATGGGCTGGAAAGCCGAATTCTCGCTTGATTATTGATTCTGACCTTTCCCTGAAGAGCTAGCGCAAGGTCTTACACAGCATTCGCCTTATTTCTCAATTCAGCCCAAAAACATCACTTTTGACAAACACCTCAGAAATGAAAAAGAAACACATATTCCTGTTCCCCACGGGCTGGAAAGCCGAATTCTCGCTCAATTTTTGATTCCGACCTTTCCCTGAAGAGCTAGCCCAAGGTCTAACACAGCATTCGCCTCAGTTCTCAATTCAGCCAAAAAACATGACTTTTGACAAACACCTCAGAAATGAAAATGAAACACATATTCGTGTTCCGCACAGGCTGGAAAGCCGAATTCTCGCTTGATTTTTGATTCCGACCTTTCCCTGAAGAGCTAGCCCAAGGTCTAACACAGCATTCGCCTTATTTCTCAATTCAGCCCAAAAACATCACTTTTGACAAACACCTCAGAAATGAAAATGAAACACATATTTCTGTTCCCCACAGGCTGGAAAGCTGAATTCTCGCTTGATTTTTGATTCCGAGCCTACACTGAAAAGCTAGCCCAAAGTCTAACACAGCATTCGCCTTATTTCTCAATTCAGCCCAAAAACATCACTTTTGACAAACACCTCAGAAATGAAAAAGAAACACATATTCCTGTTCTCCACGGGCTGGAAAGCCGAATTCTCGCTTGATTTTCGATTCCAAGCCTTCCCTGAAGAGCTAGCCCAAGGTCTAACACAGCATTCGCCTTATTTCTCAATTCAGCCCAAAAACATCACTTTTGACAAACACCTCAGAAATGAAAGAGAAACACATATTCCTGTTCCCCACGGGCTGGAAAGCTGAATTCTCGCTCAATTTTTGATTCCGAACTTTCCCTGAAGAGCTAGCCCAAGGTCTAACACAGCATTCGCCTTATTTCTCAATTCAGCCCAAAAACATCACTTTTGACAAACACCTCAGAAATGAAAATGAAACACATATTCCTGTTCCCCACAGGCTGGAAAGCTGAATTCTCGCTTGATTTTTGATTCTGAGCCTACCCTGAAAAGCTAGCCCAAAGTCTAACACAGCATTCGCCTTATTTCTCAATTCAGCCCAAAAACATCACTTTTGACAAACACCTCAGAAATGAAAAAGAAACACATATTCCTGTTCCCCACAGGCTGGAAAGCCGAATTCTCGCTTGATTTTTGATTCCGACCTTTCCCTGAAGACCTAGCCCAAGGTCTAACACAGCATTCGCCTTATTTCTCAATTCAGCCCAAAAACATCACTTTTGGCAAACACCTCAGAAATGAAAAAGAAACACATATTCCTGTTCCCCACGGGCTGGAAAGCCGAATTCTCGCTCAATTTTTGATTCCGACCTTTCCCTGAAGAGCTAGCCCAAGGTCTAACACAGCATTCGCCTTATTTCTCAATTCAGCCCAAAAACATCACTTTTGACAAACACCTCAGAAATGAAAATGAAACACATATTCCTGTTCCCCACAGGCTGGAAAGCTGAATTCTCGCTTGATTTTTGATTCCGAGCCTACCCTGAAAAGCTAGCCCAAAGTCTAACACAGCATTCGCCTTAGGATTCAATTCAGCCCAAAAACATCACTTTTGACAAACACCTCAGAAATGAAAAAGAAACACATATTCCTGTTCCCCACGGGCTGGAAAGCCGAATTCTCGCTTGATTTTCGATTCCAAGCCTTCCCTGAAGAGCTAGCCCAAGGTCTAACACAGCATTCGCCTTATTTCTCAATTCAGCCCAAAAACATCACTTTTGACAAACACCTCAGAAATGAAAAAGAAACACATATTCCTGTTCCCCACGGGCTGGAAAGCTGAATTCTCGCTCAATTTTTGATTCCGACCTTTCCCTGAAGAGCTAGCCCAAGGTCTAACACAGCATTCGCCTTATTTCTCAATTCAGCCCAAAAACATCACTTTTGACAAACACCTCAGAAATGAAAATGAAACACATATTCCTGTTCCCCACAGGCTGGAAAGCTGAATTCTCGCTTGATTTTTGATTCCGAGCCTACCCTGAAAAGCTAGCCCAAAGTCTAACACAGCATTCTCCTTAGGATTCAATTCAGCCCAAAAACATCACTTTTGACAAACACCTCAGAAATGAAAAAGAAACACATATTCCTGTTCCCCATGGGCTGGAAAGCCGAATTCTCGCTCAATTTTTGATTCTGACCTTTCCCTGAAGAGCTAGCCCAAGGTCTAACACAGCATTCGCCTTATTTCTCAATTCGGCCCAAAAACATCACTTTTGACAAACACCTCAGAAATGAAAATGAAACACATATTCCTGTTCCCCACGGGCTGGAAAGCCGAATTCTCGCTCAATTTTTGATTCTGACCTTTCCCTGAAGAGCTAGCGCAAGGTGTAACACAGCATTCGCCTTATTTCTCAATTCAGCCCAAAAACATGACTTTTGACAAACACCTCAGAAATGAAAAAGAAACACATATTCCTGTTCCCCACAGGCTGGAAAGCTGAATTCTCGCTTGATTTTTGATTCCGAGCCTACCCTGAAAAGCTAGCCCAAAGTCTAACACAGCATTCTCCTTAGGATTCAATTCAGCCCAAAAACATCACTTTTGACAAACACCTCAGAAATGAAAAAGAAACACATATTCCTGTTCCCCATGGGCTGTAAAGCCGAATTCTCGCTCAATTTTTGATTCTGACCTTTCCCTGAAGAGCTAGCCCAAGGTCTAACACAGCATTCGCCTTATTTCTCAATTCGGCCCAAAAACATCACTTTTGACAAACACCTCAGAAATGAAAATGAAACACATATTCCTGTTCCCCACGGGCTGGAAAGCCGAATTCTCGCTCAATTTTTGATTCTGACCTTTCCCTGAAGAGCTAGCGCAAGGTCTAACACAGCATTCGCCTTATTTCTCAATTCAGCCCAAAAACATCACTTTTGACAAACACCTCAGAAATGAAAAAGAAACACATATTCCTGTTCCCCACGGGCTGGAAAGCCGAATTCTCGCTCAATTTTTGATTCCGACCTTTCCCTGAAGAGCTAGCCCAAGGTCTAACACAGCATTCTCAATTCAGCCAAAAAACATGACTTTTGACAAACACCTCAGAAATGAAAATGAAACACATATTCGTGTTCCCCACAGGCTGGAAAGCCGAATTCTCGCTTGATTTTTGATTCCGACCTTTCCCTGAAGAGCTAGCCCACGGTCTAACACAGCATTCGCCTTATTTCTCAATTCAGCCCAAAAACATCACTTTTGACAAACACCTCAGAAATGAAAAAGAAACACATATTCCTGTTCCCCACAGGCTGGAAAGCCGAATTCTCGCTTGATTTTTGATTCCGACCTTTCCCTGAAGACCTAGCCCAAGGTCTAACACAGCATTCGCCTTATTTCTCAATTCAGCCCAAAAACATCACTTTTGGCAAACACCTCAGAAATGAAAAAGAAACACATATTCCTGTTCCCCACGGGCTGGAAAGCCGAATTCTCGCTCAATTTTTGATTCCGACCTTTCCCTGAAGAGCTAGCCCAAGGTCTAACACAGCATTCGCCTTATTTCTCAATTCAGCCCAAAAACATCACTTTTGACAAACACCTCAGAAATGAAAATGAAACACATATTCCTGTTCCCCACAGGCTGGAAAGCTGAATTCTCGCTTGATTTTTGATTCCGAGCCTACCCTGAAAAGCTAGCCCAAAGTCTAACACAGCATTCGCCTTAGGATTCAATTCAGCCCAAAAACATCACTTTTGACAAACACCTCAGAAATGAAAAAGAAACACATATTCCTGTTCCCCACGGGCTGGAAAGCCGAATTCTCGCTTGATTTTCGATTCCAAGCCTTCCCTGAAGAGCTAGCCCAAGGTCTAACACAGCATTCGCCTTATTTCTCAATTCAGCCCAAAAACATCACTTTTGACAAACACCTCAGAAATGAAAAAGAAACACATATTCCTGTTCCCCACGGGCTGGAAAGCTGAATTCTCGCTCAATTTTTGATTCCGACCTTTCCCTGAAGAGCTAGCCCAAGGTCTAACACAGCATTCGCCTTATTTCTCAATTCAGCCCAAAAACATCACTTTTGACAAACACCTCAGAAATGAAAATGAAACACATATTCCTGTTCCCCACAGGCTGGAAAGCTGAATTCTCGCTTGATTTTTGATTCCGAGCCTACCCTGAAAAGCTAGCCCAAAGTCTAACACAGCATTCTCCTTACGATTCAATTCAGCCCAAAAACATCACTTTTGACAAACACCTCAGAAATGAAAAAGAAACACATATTCCTGTTCCCCATGGGCTGGAAAGCCGAATTCTCGCTCAATTTTTGATTCTGACCTTTCCCTGAAGAGCTAGCCCAAGGTCTAACACAGCATTCGCCTTATTTCTCAATTCGGCCCAAAAACATCACTTTTGACAAACACCTCAGAAATGAAAATGAAACACATATTCCTGTTCTCCACGGGCTGGAAAGCCGAATTCTCGCTCAATTTTTGATTCTGACCTTTCCCTGAAGAGCTAGCGCAAGGTCTAACACAGCATTCGCCTTATTTCTCAATTCAGCCCAAAAACATCACTTTTGACAAACACCTCAGAAATGAAAAAGAAACACATATTCCTGTTCCCCACGGGCTGGAAAGCCGAATTCTCGCTCAATTTTTGATTCCGACCTTTCCCTGAAGAGCTAGCCCAAGGTCTAACACAGCATTCTCAATTCAGCCAAAAAACATGACTTTTGACAAACACCTCAGAAATGAAAATGAAACACATATTCGTGTTCCGCACAGGCTGGAAAGCCGAATTCTCGCTTGATTTTTGATTCCGACCTTTCCCTGAAGAGCTAGCCCACGGTCTAACACAGCATTCGCCTTATTTCTCAATTCAGCCCAAAAACATCACTTTTGGCAAACACCTCAGAAATGAAAAAGAAACACATATTCCTGTTCCCCACGGGCTGGAAAGCCGAATTCTCGCTCAATTTTTGATTCCGACCTTTCCCTGAAGAGCTAGCCCAAGGTCTAACACAGCATTCGCCTTATTTCTCAATTCAGCCCAAAAACATCACTTTTGACAAACACCTCAGAAATGAAAATGAAACACATATTCCTGTTCCCCACAGGCTGGAAAGCTGAATTCTCGCTTGATTTTTGATTCCGAGCCTACCCTGAAAAGCCAGCCCAAAGTCTAACACAGCATTCGCCTTAGGATTCAATTCAGCCCAAAAACATCACTTTTGACAAACACCTCAGAAATGAAAAAGAAACACATATTCCTGTTCCCCACGGGCTGGAAAGCCGAATTCTCGCTTGATTTTCGATTCCAAGCCTTCCCTGAAGAGCTAGCCCAAGGTCTAACACAGCATTCGCCTTATTTCTCAATTCAGCCCAAAAACATCACTTTTGACAAACACCTCAGAAATGAAAAAGAAACACATATTCCTGTTCCCCACGGGCTGGAAAGCTGAATTCTCGCTCAATTTTTGATTCCGACCTTTCCCTGAAGAGCTAGCCCAAGGTCTAACACAGCATTCGCCTTATTTCTCAATTCAGCCCAAAAACATCACTTTTGACAAACACCTCAGAAATGAAAATGAAACACATATTCCTGTTCCCCACAGGCTGGAAAGCTGAATTCTCGCTTGATTTTTGATTCCGAGCCTACCCTGAAAAGCTAGCCCAAAGTCTAACACAGCATTCGCCTTAGGATTCAATTCAGCAAAAAAACATCACTTTTGACAAACACCTCAGAAATGAAAAAGAAACACATATTCCTGTTCCCCATGGGCTGGAAAGCCGAATTCTCGCTCAATTTTTGATTCTGACCTTTCCCTGAAGAGCTAGCCCAAGGTCTAACACAGCATTCGCCTTATTTCTCAATTCGGCCCAAAAACATCACTTTTGACAAACACCTCAGAAATGAAAATGAAACACATATTCCTGTTCCCCACGGGCTGGAAAGCTGGATTCTCACTTGATTTTTGATTCCGAGCCTACCCTGAAAAGCTAGCCCAAAGTCTAACACAGCATTCGCCTTAGGATTCAATTCAGCCCAAAAACATCACTTTTGACAAACACCTCAGAAATGAAAATGAAACACATATTCCTGTTCCCCACAGGATGGAAAGCTGAATTCTCGCTTGATTTTTGATTCCGAGCCTACCCTGAAAAGCTAGCCCAAAGTCTAACACAGCATTCGACTTAGGATTCAATTCGGCCCAAAAAACATCACTTTTGACAAACACCTCAGAAATGAAAATGAAACACATATTCCTGTTCCCCACGGGCTGGAAAGCTGAATTCTCGCTTGATTTTTGATTCCGAGCCTACCCTGAAAAGCTAGCCCAAAGTCTAACACAGCATTCGCCTTAGGATTCAATTCAGCCCAAAAACATCACTTTTGACAAACACCTGAGAAATGAAAATGAAACACATATTCCTGTTCCCCACAGGATGGAAAGCTGAATTCTCGCTTGATTTTTGATTCCGAGCCTACCCTGAAAAGCTAGCCCAAAGTCTAACACAGCATTCGCCTTATTTCTCAATTCAGCCCAAAAACATCACTTTTGACAAACACCTCAGAAATGAAAAAGAAACACATATTCCTGTTCCCCACGGGCTGGAAAGCTGAATTCTTGCTCAATTTTTGATTCCGACCTTTCCCTGAAGAGCTAGCCCAAGGTCTAACACAGCATTCGCCTTATTTCTCAATTCAGCCCAAAAACATCACTTTTGACAAACACCTCAGAAATGAAAATGAAACACATATTCCTGTTCCCCACAGGCTGGAAAGCTGAATTCTCGCTTGATTTTTGATTCCGAGCCTACCCTGAAAAGCTAGCCCAAAGTCTAACACAGCATTCGCCTTAGGATTCAATTCAGCCCAAAAACATCACTTTTGACAAACACCTCAGAAATGAAAAAGAAACACTTATTCCTGTTCCCCATGGGCTGGAAAGCCGAATTCTCGCTTGATTATTGATTCTGACCTTTCCCTGAAGAGCTAGCGCAAGGTCTTACACAGCATTCGCCTTATTTCTCAATTCAGCCCAAAAACATCACTTTTGACAAACACCTCAGAAATGAAAAAGAAACACATATTCCTGTTCCCCACGGGCTGGAAAGCCGAATTCTCGCTCAATTTTTGATTCCGACCTTTCCCTGAAGAGCTAGCCCAAGGTCTAACACAGCATTCGCCTCAGTTCTCAATTCAGCCAAAAAACATGACTTTTGACAAACACCTCAGAAATGAAAATGAAACACATATTCGTGTTCCGCACAGGCTGGAAAGCCGAATTCTCGCTTGATTTTTGATTCCGACCTTTCCCTGAAGAGCTAGCCCAAGGTCTAACACAGCATTCGCCTTATTTCTCAATTCAGCCCAAAAACATCACTTTTGACAAACACCTCAGAAATGAAAATGAAACACATATTTCTGTTCCCCACAGGCTGGAAAGCTGAATTCTCGCTTGATTTTTGATTCCGAGCCTACACTGAAAAGCTAGCCCAAAGTCTAACACAGCATTCGCCTTATTTCTCAATTCAGCCCAAAAACATCACTTTTGACAAACACCTCAGAAATGAAAAAGAAACACATATTCCTGTTCTCCACGGGCTGGAAAGCCGAATTCTCGCTTGATTTTCGATTCCAAGCCTTCCCTGAAGAGCTAGCCCAAGGTCTAACACAGCATTCGCCTTATTTCTCAATTCAGCCCAAAAACATCACTTTTGACAAACACCTCAGAAATGAAAGAGAAACACATATTCCTGTTCCCCACGGGCTGGAAAGCTGAATTCTCGCTCAATTTTTGATTCCGAACTTTCCCTGAAGAGCTAGCCCAAGGTCTAACACAGCATTCGCCTTATTTCTCAATTCAGCCCAAAAACATCACTTTTGACAAACACCTCAGAAATGAAAATGAAACACATATTCCTGTTCCCCACAGGCTGGAAAGCTGAATTCTCGCTTGATTTTTGATTCTGAGCCTACCCTGAAAAGCTAGCCCAAAGTCTAACACAGCATTCGCCTTATTTCTCAATTCAGCCCAAAAACATCACTTTTGACAAACACCTCAGAAATGAAAAAGAAACACATATTCCTGTTCCCCACAGGCTGGAAAGCCGAATTCTCGCTTGATTTTTGATTCCGACCTTTCCCTGAAGACCTAGCCCAAGGTCTAACACAGCATTCGCCTTATTTCTCAATTCAGCCCAAAAACATCACTTTTGGCAAACACCTCAGAAATGAAAAAGAAACACATATTCCTGTTCCCCACGGGCTGGAAAGCCGAATTCTCGCTCAATTTTTGATTCCGACCTTTCCCTGAAGAGCTAGCCCAAGGTCTAACACAGCATTCGCCTTATTTCTCAATTCAGCCCAAAAACATCACTTTTGACAAACACCTCAGAAATGAAAATGAAACACATATTCCTGTTCCCCACAGGCTGGAAAGCTGAATTCTCGCTTGATTTTTGATTCCGAGCCTACCCTGAAAAGCTAGCCCAAAGTCTAACACAGCATTCGCCTTAGGATTCAATTCAGCCCAAAAACATCACTTTTGACAAACACCTCAGAAATGAAAAAGAAACACATATTCCTGTTCCCCACGGGCTGGAAAGCCGAATTCTCGCTTGATTTTCGATTCCAAGCCTTCCCTGAAGAGCTAGCCCAAGGTCTAACACAGCATTCGCCTTATTTCTCAATTCAGCCCAAAAACATCACTTTTGACAAACACCTCAGAAATGAAAAAGAAACACATATTCCTGTTCCCCACGGGCTGGAAAGCTGAATTCTCGCTCAATTTTTGATTCCGACCTTTCCCTGAAGAGCTAGCCCAAGGTCTAACACAGCATTCGCCTTATTTCTCAATTCAGCCCAAAAACATCACTTTTGACAAACACCTCAGAAATGAAAATGAAACACATATTCCTGTTCCCCACAGGCTGGAAAGCTGAATTCTCGCTTGATTTTTGATTCCGAGCCTACCCTGAAAAGCTAGCCCAAAGTCTAACACAGCATTCTCCTTAGGATTCAATTCAGCCCAAAAACATCACTTTTGACAAACACCTCAGAAATGAAAAAGAAACACATATTCCTGTTCCCCATGGGCTGGAAAGCCGAATTCTCGCTCAATTTTTGATTCTC
>JALIGW010000351.1:0-61204 GCA_023053685.1 Diadophis punctatus similis | reverse complement strand
AACAGGAATATGTGTTTCTTTTTCATTTCTGAGGTGTTTGTCAAAAGTGATGTTTTTGGACTGAATTGAATCCTAAGGCGAATGCTGTGTTAGACTTTCGGCTAGCTCTTCATGGTAGGCTCGGAATCGAAAATCAAGCGAGAATTTGGCTTTCCCAGCCCGTGGGGAACAGGAATATGTGTTTCATTTTCATTTCTGAGGTGTTTGTCAAAAGTCATGTTTTTTGGCTGTATTGAGTCCTAAGGCGAATGCTGTGTTAGACTTTGGGCTAGCTCTTCAGGGTAGGCTCGGAATCAAAATTCAAGCGAGAATTCGGCTTTCCAGCCCGTGGGGAACAGGAATATGTGTTTCTTTTTCATTTCTGAGGTGTTTGTCAAAAGTGATGTTTTTGGGCTGAATTGAATCCTAAGGCGAATGCTGTGTTAGACTTTGGGCTAGCTCTTCAGGGTAGGCTCGGAATCGAAAATCAAGTGAGAATTCGGCTTTCTAGCATGTGGGGAACAGGAATATGTGTTTCTTTTTGATTTCTGAGGTGTTTGTCAAAAGTGATGTTTTTGGACAATTGAATCCTAAGGCGAATGCTGTGTTAGACATTGGGCTTACTCTTCAGGGAAAGCTCGGAATCAAAAATCAAGCGAGAATTCGGCTTTCCAGCCTGTGGGGAACAGGAATATGTGTTTCATTTTCATTTCTGAGCTGTTTGTCAAAAGTCATGTTTTTTGGCTGTATTGAGTCCTAAGGCGAATGCTGTGTTAGACTTTGGGCTAGCTCTTCAGGGTAGGCTCGGAATCGAAAATCAAGCGAGAATTCGGCTTTCCAGCCTGTGGGGAACAGGAATATGTGTTTCATTTTCATTTCTGAGGTGTTTGTCAAAAGTGATGTTTTTGGGCTGAATTGAGAACTAAGGCGAATTCCGTGTTAGACATTGGGCTTTCTCTTCAGGGAAAGCTCGGAATCAAAAATCAAGCGAGAATTCGGCTTTCCAGCCTGTGGGGAACAGGAATATGTGTTTCATTTTCATTTCTGAGGTGTTTGTCAAAAGTCATGTTTTTTGGCTGTATTGAGTCCTAAGGCGAATGCTGTGTTAGACTTTGGGCTAGCTCTTCAGGGTAGGCTCGGAATCGAAAATCAAGCGAGAATTCGGCTTTCCAGCCCGTGGGGAACAGGAATATGTGTTTCTTTTTCATTTCTGAGGTGTTTGTCAAAAGTGATGTTTTTGGGCTGAATTGAGAAATAAGGCGAATGCTGTGTTAGACCTTGGGCTAGCTCTTCATGGAAAGGTCGGAATCAAAAATCAAGCGAGAATTTGGCTTTCCAGCCCGTGGGGAACAGGAATATGTGTTTCATTTTCATTTCTGAGGTGTTTGTCAAAAGTCATGTTTTTTGGCTGTATTGAGTCCTAAGGCGAATGCTGTGTTAGACTTTGGGCTAGCTCTTCAGGGTAGGCTCGGAATCAAAATTCAAGCGAGAATTTGGCTTTCCAGCACGTGGGGAACAGGAATATGTGTTTCTTTTTCATTTCTGAGGTGTTTGTCAAAAGTGATGTTTTTGGGCTGAATTGAGAACTAAGGCGAATTCCGTGTTAGACATTGGGCTTTCTCTTCAGGGAAAGCTCGGAATCAAAAATCAAGCGAGAATTCGGCTTTCCAGCCTGTGGGGAACAGGAATATGTGTTTCATTTTCATTTCTGAGGTGTTTGTCAAAAGTCATGTTTTTTGGCTGTATTGAGTCCTAAGGCGAATGCTGTGTTAGACTTTGGGCTAGCTCTTCAGGGTAGGCTCGGAATCGAAAATCAAGCGAGAATTCGGCTTTCCAGCCTGTGGGGAACAGGAATATGTGTTTCATTTTCATTTCTGAGGTGTTTGTCAAAAGTCATGTTTTTTGGCTGTATTGAGTCCTAAGGCGAATGCTGTGTTAGACTTTGGGCTAGCTCTTCAGGGAAAGGTCGGAATCAAAAATCAAGCGAGAATTCGGCTTTCCAGCCTGTGGGGAACAGGAATATGTGTTTCTTTTTCATTTCTGAGGTGTTTGTCAAAAGTGATGTTTTTGGGCTGAATTGAGAACTAAGGCGAATTCCGTGTTAGACATTGGGCTTTCTCTTCAGGGAAAGCTCGGAATCAAAAATCAAGCGAGAATTCGGCTTTCCAGCCTGTGGGGAACAGGAATATGTGTTTCATTTTCATTTCTGAGGTGTTTGTCAAAAGTCATGTTTTTTGGCTGTATTGAGTCCTAAGGCGAATGCTGTGTTAGACTTTGGGCTAGCTCTTCAGGGTAGGCTCGGAATCGAAAATCAAGCGAGAATTCGGCTTTCCAGCCTGTGGGGAACAGGAATATGTGTTTCATTTTCATTTCTGAGGTGTTTGTCAAAAGTCATGTTTTTTGGCTGTATTGAGTCCTAAGGCGAATGCTGTGTTAGACATTGGGCTTTCTCTTCAGGGAAAGCTCGGAATCAAAAATCAAGCGAGAATTCGGCTTTCCAGCCCGTGGGGAACAGGAATATGTGTTTCTTTTTCATTTCTGAGGTGTTTGTCAAAAGTGATGTTTTTGGGCTGAATTGAATCCTAAGGCGAATGCTGTGTTAGACTTTGGGCTAGCTCTTCAGGGTAGGCTCGGAATCGAAAATCAAGTGAGAATTCGGCTTTCTAGCATGTGGGGAACAGGAATATGTGTTTCTTTTTGATTTCTGAGGTGTTTGTCAAAAGTGATGTTTTTGGACAATTGAATCCTAAGGCGAATGCTGTGTTAGACTTTGGGCTAGCTCTTCAGGGTAGGCTCGGAATCAAAAATCAAGCGAGAATTCGGCTTTCCAGCCTGTGGGGAACAGGAATATGTGTTTCATTTTCATTTCTGAGGTGTTTGTCAAAAGTGATGTTTTTGGACTGAATTGAATCCTAAGGCGAATGCTGTGTTAGACTTTGGGCTAGCTCTTCAGGGTAGGCTCGGAATCGAAAATAAAGCGAGAATTCAGCTTTCCAGCCTGTGGGGAACAGGAATATGTGTTTCATTTTCATTTCTGAGGTGTTTGTCAAAAGTGATGTTTTTGGGCTGAATTGAGAAATAAGACGAATGCTGTGTTAGACCTTGGGCTAGCTCTTCAGGGTAGGCTCGGAATCAAAATTCAAGCGAGAATTCGGCTTTCCAGCCCGTGGGGAACAGGAATATGTGTTTCTTTTTCATTTCTGAGGTGTTTGTCAAAAGTGATGTTTTTGGACTGAATTGAATCCTAAGGCGAATGCTGTGTTAGACATTGGGCTAGCTCTTCAGGGTAGGCTCGGAATCGAAAATAAAGTGAGAATTCAGCTTTCCAGCCTGTGGGGAACAGGAATATGTGTTTCATTTTCATTTCTGAGGTGTTTGTCAAAAGTGATGTTTTTGGGCTGAATTGAATCCTAAGGCGAATGCAGTGTTAGACTTTGGGCTAGCTCTTCAGGGTAGGCTCGGAATCAAAATTCAAGCGAGAATTCGGCTTTCCAGCCCGTGGGGAACAGGAATATGTGTTTCTTTTTCATTTCTGAGGTGTTTGTCAAAAGTGATGTTTTTGGACTGAATTGAATCCTAAGGCGAATGCTGTGTTAGACTTTGGGCTAGCTCTTCAGGGTAGGCTCGGAATCGAAAATAAAGCGAGAATTCAGCTTTCCAGCCTGTGGGGAACAGGAATATGTGTTTCATTTTCATTTCTGAGGTGTTTGTCAAAAGTCATGTTTTTTGGCTGTATTGAGTCCTAAGGCGAATGCTGTGTTAGACTTTGGGCTAGCTGTTCAGGGTAGGCTCGGAATCAAAATTCAAGCGAGAATTCGGCTTTCCAGCCCATGGGGAACAGGAATATGTGTTTCTTTTTCATTTCTGAGGTGTTTGTCAAAAGTGATGTTTTTGGGCTGAATTGAGAAATAAGGCGAATGCTGTGTTAGACCTTGGGCTAGCTCTTCATGGAAAGGTCGGAATCAAAAATCAAGCGAGAATTTGGCTTTCCAGCCCGTGGGGAACAGGAATATGTGTTTCATTTTCATTTCTGAGGTGTTTGTCAAAAGTCATGTTTTTTGGCTGTATTGAGTCCTAAGGCGAATGCTGTGTTAGACTTTGGGCTAGCTCTTCAGGGTAGGCTCGGAATCAAAATTCAAGCGAGAATTTGGCTTTCCAGCACGTGGGGAACAGGAATATGTGTTTCTTTTTCATTTCTGAGGTGTTTGTCAAAAGTGATGTTTTTGGGCTGAATTGAGAACTAAGGCGAATTCCGTGTTAGACATTGGGCTTTCTCTTCAGGGAAAGCTCGGAATCAAAAATCAAGCGAGAATTCGGCTTTCCAGCCTGTGGGGAACAGGAATATGTGTTTCATTTTCATTTCTGAGGTGTTTGTCAAAAGTCATGTTTTTTGGCTGTATTGAGTCCTAAGGCGAATGCTGTGTTAGACTTTGGGCTAGCTCTTCAGGGTAGGCTCGGAATCGAAAATCAAGCGAGAATTCGGCTTTCCAGCCTGTGGGGAACAGGAATATGTGTTTCATTTTCATTTCTGAGGTGTTTGTCAAAAGTCATGTTTTTTGGCTGTATTGAGTCCTAAGGAGAATGCTGTGTTAGACTTTGGGCTAGCTCTTCAGGGAAAGGTCGGAATCAAAAATCAAGCGAGAATTCGGCTTTCCAGCCTGTGGGGAACAGGAATATGTGTTTCTTTTTCATTTCTGAGGTGTTTGTCAAAAGTGATGTTTTTGGGCTGAATTGAGAACTAAGGCGAATTCCGTGTTAGACATTGGGCTTTCTCTTCAGGGAAAGCTCGGAATCAAAAATCAAGCGAGAATTCGGCTTTCCAGCCTGTGGGGAACAGGAATATGTGTTTCATTTTCATTTCTGAGGTGTTTGTCAAAAGTCATGTTTTTTGGCTGTATTGAGTCCTAAGGCGAATGCTGTGTTAGACTTTGGGCTAGCTCTTCAGGGTAGGCTCGGAATCAAAATTCAAGCGAGAATTCGGCTTTCCAGCATGTGGGGAACAGGAATATGTGTTTCTTTTTCATTTCTGAGGTGTTTGTCAAAAGTGATGTTTTTGGACTGAATTGAATCCTAAGGCGAATGCTGTGTTAGACTTTCGGCTAGCTCTTCATGGTAGGCTCGGAATCGAAAATCAAGCGAGAATTTGGCTTTCCAGCCCGTGGGGAACAGGAATATGTGTTTCATTTTCATTTCTGAGGTGTTTGTCAAAAGTCATGTTTTTTGGCTGTATTGAGTCCTAAGGCGAATGCTGTGTTAGACTTTGGGCTAGCTCTTCAGGGTAGGCTCGGAATCAAAATTCAAGCGAGAATTCGGCTTTCCAGCCCGTGGGGAACAGGAATATGTGTTTCTTTTTCATTTCTGAGGTGTTTGTCAAAAGTGATGTTTTTGGGCTGAATTGAATCCTAAGGCGAATGCTGTGTTAGACTTTGGGCTAGCTCTTCAGGGTAGGCTCGGAATCGAAAATCAAGTGAGAATTCGGCTTTCTAGCATGTGGGGAACAGGAATATGTGTTTCTTTTTCATTTCTGAGGTGTTTGTCAAAAGTGATGTTTTTGGGCTGAATTGAATCCTAAGGCGAATGCAGTGTTAGACTTTGGGCTAGCTCTTCAGGGTAGGCTCGGAATCAAAATTCAAGCGAGAATTCGGCTTTCCAGCCCGTGGGGAACAGGAATATGTGTTTCTTTTTCATTTCTGAGGTGTTTGTCAAAAGTGATGTTTTTGGACTGAATTGAATCCTAAGGCGAATGCTGTGTTAGACTTTGGGCTAGCTCTTCAGGGTAGGCTCGGAATCGAAAATAAAGCGAGAATTCAGCTTTCCAGCCTGTGGGGAACAGGAATATGTGTTTCATTTTCATTTCTGAGGTGTTTGTCAAAAGTGATGTTTTTGGGCTGAATTGAGAAATAAGGCGAATGCTGTGTTAGACCTTGGGCTAGCTCTTCAGGGTAGGCTCGGAATCAAAATTCAAGCGAGAATTCGGCTTTCCAGCCCGTGGGGAACAGGAATATGTGTTTCTTTTTCATTTCTGAGGTGTTTGTCAAAAGTGATATTTTTGGGCTGAATTGAATCCTAAGGCGAATGCTGTGTTAGACTTTGGGCTAGCTCTTCAGGGTAGGCTCGGAATCGAAAATCAAGCAAGAATTTGGCTTTCCAGCACGTGGGGAACAGGAATATGTCTTTCTTTTTCATTTCTGAGGTGTTTGTCAAAAGTGATGTTTTTGGGCTGAATTGAATCCTAAGGCGAATGCTGTGTTAGACCTTGGGCTAGCTCTTCAGGGAAAGGTCGGAATCAAAAATCAAGCGAGAATTCGGCTTTCCAGCCCGTGGGGAACAGGAATATGTGTTTCTTTTTCATTTCTGAGGTGTTTGTCAAAAGTGATGTTTTTGGGCTGAATTGAGAACTAAGGCGAATTCCGTGTTAGACATTGGGATTTCTCTTTCGGGAAAGCTCGGAATCAAAAATCAAACGAGAATTCGGCTTTCCAGCCTGTGGGGAACAGGAATATGTGTTTCATTTTCATTTCTGAGGTGTTTGTCAAAAGTGATGTTTTTGGACAATTGAATCCTAAGGCGAATGCTGTGTTAGACTTTGGGCTAGCTCTTCAGGGTAGGCTCGGAATCGAAAATCAAGCGAGAATTTGGCTTTCCAGCACGTGGGGAACAGGAATATGTGTTTCTTTTTCATTTCTGAGGTGTTTGTCAAAAGTGATGTTTTTGGACTGAATTGAATCCTAAGGTGAATGCTGTGTTAGACTTTCGGCTAGCTCTTCAGGGTAGGCTCGGAATCGAAAATCAAGCGAGAATTTGGCTTTCCAGCCTGTGGGGAACAGGAATATGTGTTTCATTTTCATTTCTGAGGTGTTTGTCAAAAGTCATGTTTTTTGGCTGTATTGAGTCCTAAGGCGAATGCTGTGTTAGACTTTGGGCTAGCTCTTCAGGGTAGGCTCGGAATCAAAATTCAAGCGAGAATTCGGCTTTCCAGCACGTGAGGAACAGGAATATGTGTTTCTTTTTCATTTCTGAGGTGTTTGTCAAAAGTGATGTTTTTGGGCTGAATTGAGAACTAAGGCGAATTCCGTGTTAGACATTGGGCTTTCTCTTCAGGGAAAGCTCGGAATCAAAAATCAAGCGAGAATTCGGCTTTCCAGCCTGTGGGGAACAGGAATATGTGTTTCATTTTCATTTCTGAGGTGTTTGTCAAAAGTCATGTTTTTTGGCTGTATTGAGTCCTAAGGCGAATGCTGTGTTAGACTTTGGGCTAGCTCTTCAGGGTAGGCTCGGAATCGAAAATAAAGCGAGAATTCAGCTTTCCAGCCTGTGGGGAACAGGAATATGTGTTTCATTTTCATTTCTGAGGTGTTTGTCAAAAGTGATGTTTTTGGGCTGAATTGAGAAATAAGGCGAATGCTGTGTTAGACCTTGGGCTAGCTCTTCAGGGTAGGCTCGGAATCAAAATTCAAGCGAGAATTCGGCTTTCCAGCCCGTGGGGAACAGGAATATGTGTTTCTTTTTCATTTCTGAGGTGTTTGTCAAAAGTGATATTTTTGGGCTGAATTGAATCCTAAGGCGAATGCTGTGTTAGACTTTGGGCTAGCTCTTCAGGGTAGGCTCGGAATCGAAAATCAAGCAAGAATTTGGCTTTCCAGCACGTGGGGAACAGGAATATGTCTTTCTTTTTCATTTCTGAGGTGTTTGTCAAAAGTGATGTTTTTGGGCTGAATTGAATCCTAAGGCGAATGCTGTGTTAGACCTTGGGCTAGCTCTTCAGGGAAAGGTCGGAATCAAAAATCAAGCGAGAATTCGGCTTTCCAGCCCGTGGGGAACAGGAATATGTGTTTCTTTTTCATTTCTGAGGTGTTTGTCAAAAGTGATGTTTTTGGGCTGAATTGAGAACTAAGGCGAATTCCGTGTTAGACATTGGGATTTCTCTTTCGGGAAAGCTCGGAATCAAAAATCAAACGAGAATTCGGCTTTCCAGCCTGTGGGGAACAGGAATATGTGTTTCATTTTCATTTCTGAGGTGTTTGTCAAAAGTGATGTTTTTGGACAATTGAATCCTAAGGCGAATGCTGTGTTAGACTTTGGGCTAGCTCTTCAGGGTAGGCTCGGAATCGAAAATCAAGCGAGAATTTGGCTTTCCAGCACGTGGGGAACAGGAATATGTGTTTCTTTTTCATTTCTGAGGTGTTTGTCAAAAGTGATGTTTTTGGACTGAATTGAATCCTAAGGTGAATGCTGTGTTAGACTTTCGGCTAGCTCTTCAGGGTAGGCTCGGAATCGAAAATCAAGCGAGAATTTGGCTTTCCAGCCTGTGGGGAACAGGAATATGTGTTTCATTTTCATTTCTGAGGTGTTTGTCAAAAGTCATGTTTTTTGGCTGTATTGAGTCCTAAGGCGAATGCTGTGTTAGACTTTGGGCTAGCTCTTCAGGGTAGGCTCGGAATCAAAATTCAAGCGAGAATTCGGCTTTCCAGCACGTGAGGAACAGGAATATGTGTTTCTTTTTCATTTCTGAGGTGTTTGTCAAAAGTGATGTTTTTGGGCTGAATTGAGAACTAAGGCGAATTCCGTGTTAGACATTGGGCTTTCTCTTCAGGGAAAGCTCGGAATCAAAAATCAAGCGAGAATTCGGCTTTCCAGCCTGTGGGGAACAGGAATATGTGTTTCATTTTCATTTCTGAGGTGTTTGTCAAAAGTCATGTTTTTTGGCTGTATTGAGTCCTAAGGCGAATGCTGTGTTAGACTTTGGGCTAGCTCTTCAGGGTAGGCTCGGAATCGAAAATCAAGCGAGAATTCGGCTTTCCAGCCTGTGGGGAACAGGAATATGTGTTTCATTTTCATTTCTGAGGTGTTTGTCAAAAGTCATGTTTTTTGGCTGTATTGAGTCCTAAGGCGAATGCTGTGTTAGACTTTGGGCTAGCTCTTCAGGGAAAGGTCGGAATCAAAAATCAAGCGAGAATTCGGCTTTCCAGCCTGTGGGGAACAGGAATATGTGTTTCTTTTTCATTTCTGAGGTGTTTGTCAAAAGTGATGTTTTTGGGCTGAATTGAGAACTAAGGCGAATTCCGTGTTAGACATTGGGCTTTCTCTTCAGGGAAAGCTCGGAATCAAAAATCAAGCGAGAATTCGGCTTTCCAGCCTGTGGGGAACAGGAATATGTGTTTCATTTTCATTTCTGAGGTGTTTGTCAAAAGTCATGTTTTTTGGCTGTATTGAGTCCTAAGGCGAATGCTGTGTTAGACTTTGGGCTAGCTCTTCAGGGTAGGCTCGGAATCAAAATTCAAGCGAGAATTCGGCTTTCCAGCATGTGGGGAACAGGAATATGTGTTTCTTTTTCATTTCTGAGGTGTTTGTCAAAAGTGATGTTTTTGGGCTGAATTGAGAAATAAGGCGAATGCTGTGTTAGACCTTGGGCTAGCTCTTCAGGGTAGGCTCGGAATCAAAATTCAAGCGAGAATTCGGCTTTCCAGCCCGTGGGGAACAGGAATATGTGTTTCTTTTTCATTTCTGAGGTGTTTGTCAAAAGTGATATTTTTGGGCTGAATTGAATCCTAAGGCGAATGCTGTGTTAGACCTTGGGCTAGCTCTTCAGGGAAAGGTCGGAATCAAAAATCAAGCGAGAATTCGGCTTTCCAGCCCGTGGGGAACAGGAATATGTGTTTCTTTTTCATTTCTGAGGTGTTTGTCAAAAGTGATGTTTTTGGGCTGAATTGAGAACTAAGGCGAATTCCGTGTTAGACATTGGGATTTCTCTTTCGGGAAAGCTCGGAATCAAAAATCAAACGAGAATTCGGCTTTCCAGCCTGTGGGGAACAGGAATATGTGTTTGATTTTCATTTCTGAGGTGTTTGTCAAAAGTGATGTTTTTGGACAATTGAATCCTAAGGCGAATGCTGTGTTAGACTTTGGGCTAGCTCTTCAGGGTAGGCTCGGAATCGAAAATCAAGCGAGAATTTGGCTTTCCAGCACGTGGGGAACAGGAATATGTGTTTCTTTTTCATTTCTGAGGTGTTTGTCAAAAGTGATGTTTTTGGACTGAATTGAATCCTAAGGTGAATGCTGTGTTAGACTTTCGGCTAGCTCTTCAGGGTAGGCTCGGAATCGAAAATCAAGCGAGAATTTGGCTTTCCAGCCCGTGGGGAACAGGAATATGTGTTTCATTTTCATTTCTGAGGTGTTTGTCAAAAGTCATGTTTTTTGGCTGTATTGAGTCCTAAGGCGAATGCTGTGTTAGACTTTGGGCTAGCTCTTCAGGGTAGGCTCGGAATCAAAATTCAAGCGAGAATTCGGCTTTCCAGCACGTGGGGAACAGGAATATGTGTTTCTTTTTCATTTCTGAGGTGTTTGTCAAAAGTGATGTTTTTGGGCTGAATTGAGAACTAAGGCGAATTCCGTGTTAGACATTGGGCTTTCTCTTGAGGGAAAGCTCGGAATCAAAAATCAAGCGAGAATTCGGCTTTCCAGCCTGTGGGGAACAGGAATATGTGTTTCATTTTCATTTCTGAGGTGTTTGTCAAAAGTCATGTTTTTTGGCTGTATTGAGTCCTAAGGCGAATGCTGTGTTAGACTTTGGGCTAGCTCTTCAGGGTAGGCTCGGAATCGAAAATCAAGCGAGAATTCGGCTTTCCAGCCTGTGGGGAACAGGAATATGTGTTTCATTTTCATTTCTGAGGTGTTTGTCAAAAGTCATGTTTTTTGGCTGTATTGAGTCCTAAGGCGAATGCTGTGTTAGACTTTGGGCTAGCTCTTCAGGGAAAGGTCGGAATCAAAAATCAAGCGAGAATTCGGCTTTCCAGCCTGTGGGGAACAGGAATATGTGTTTCTTTTTCATTTCTGAGGTGTTTGTCAAAAGTGATGTTTTTGGGCTGAATTGAGAACTAAGGCGAATTCCGTGTTAGACATTGGGCTTTCTCTTCAGGGAAAGCTCGGAATCAAAAATCAAGCGAGAATTCGGCTTTCCAGCCTGTGGGGAACAGGAATATGTGTTTCATTTTCATTTCTGAGGTGTTTGTCAAAAGTCATGTTTTTTGGCTGTATTGAGTCCTAAGGCGAATGCTGTGTTAGACTTTGGGCTAGCTCTTCAGGGTAGGCTCGGAATCAAAATTCAAGCGAGAATTCGGCTTTCCAGCATGTGGGGAACAGGAATATGTGTTTCTTTTTCATTTCTGAGGTGTTTGTCAAAAGTGATGTTTTTGGGCTGAATTGAGAAATAAGACGAATGCTGTGTTAGACCTTGGGCTAGCTCTTCAGGGTAGGCTCGGAATCAAAATTCAAGCGAGAATTCGGCTTTCCAGCCCGTGGGGAACAGGAATATGTGTTTCTTTTTCATTTCTGAGGTGTTTGTCAAAAGTGATATTTTTGGGCTGAATTGAATCCTAAGGCGAATGCTGTGTTAGACTTTGGGCTAGCTCTTCAGGGTAGGCTCGGAATCGAAAATCAAGCAAGAATTTGGCTTTCCAGCACGTGGGGAACAGGAATATGTCTTTCTTTTTCATTTCTGAGGTGTTTGTCAAAAGTGATGTTTTTGGGCTGAATTGAATCCTAAGGCGAATGCTGTGTTAGACCTTGGGCTAGCTCTTCAGGGAAAGGTCGGAATCAAAAATCAAGCGAGAATTCGGCTTTCCAGCCCGTGGGGAACAGGAATATGTGTTTCTTTTTCATTTCTGAGGTGTTTGTCAAAAGTGATGTTTTTGGGCTGAATTGAGAACTAAGGCGAATTCCGTGTTAGACATTGGGATTTCTCTTTCGGGAAAGCTCGGAATCAAAAATCAAACGAGAATTCAGCTTTCCAGCCTGTGGGGAACAGGAATATGTGTTTCATTTTCATTTCTGAGGTGTTTGTCAAAAGTGATGTTTTTGGACAATTGAATCCTAAGGCGAATGCTGTGTTAGACTTTGGGCTAGCTCTTCAGGGTAGGCTCGGAATCGAAAATCAAGCGAGAATTTGGCTTTCCAGCACGTGGGGAACAGGAATATGTGTTTCTTTTTCATTTCTGAGGTGTTTGTCAAAAGTGATGTTTTTGGACTGAATTGAATCCTAAGGTGAATGCTGTGTTAGACTTTCGGCTAGCTCTTCAGGGTAGGCTCGGAATCGAAAATCAAGCGAGAATTTGGCTTTCCAGCCCGTGGGGAACAGGAATATGTGTTTCATTTTCATTTCTGAGATGTTTGTCAAAAGTCATGTTTTTTGGCTGTATTGAGTCCTAAGGCGAATTCCGTGTTAGACATTGGGCTTTCTCTTCAGGGAAAGCTCGGAATCAAAAATCAAGCGAGAATTCGGCTTTCCAGCCTGTGGGGAACAGGAATATGTGTTTCATTTTCATTTCTGAGGTGTTTGTCAAAAGTCATGTTTTTTGGCTGTATTGAGTCCTAAGGCGAATGCTGTGTTAGACTTTGGGCTAGCTCTTCAGGGTAGGCTCGGAATCGAAAATCAAGCGAGAATTCGGCTTTCCAGCCTGTGGGGAACAGGAATATGTGTTTCATTTTCATTTCTGAGGTGTTTGTCAAAAGTCATGTTTTTTGGCTGTATTGAGTCCTAAGGCGAATGCTGTGTTAGACTTTGGGCTAGCTCTTCAGGGAAAGGTCGGAATCAAAAATCAAGCGAGAATTCGGCTTTCCAGCCTGTGGGGAACAGGAATATGTGTTTCTTTTTCATTTCTGAGGTGTTTGTCAAAAGTGATGTTTTTGGGCTGAATTGAGAACTAAGGCGAATTCCGTGTTAGACATTGGGCTTTCTCTTCAGGGAAAGCTCGGAATCAAAAATCAAGCGAGAATTCGGCTTTCCAGCCTGTGGGGAACAGGAATATGTGTTTCATTTTCATTTCTGAGGTGTTTGTCAAAAGTCATGTTTTTTTGCTGTATTGAGTCCTAAGGCGAATGCTGTGTTAGACTTTGGGCTAGCTCTTCAGGGTAGGCTCGGAATCAAAATTCAAGCGAGAATTCGGCTTTCCAGCATGTGGGGAACAGGAATATGTGTTTCTTTTTCATTTCTGAGGTGTTTGTCAAAAGTCATGTTTTTGGGCTGAATTGAGAAATAAGGCGAATGCTGTGTTAGACCTTGGGCTAGCTCTTCAGGGTAGGCTCGGAATCAAAATTCAAGCGAGAATTCGGCTTTCCAGCCCGTGGGGAACAGGAATATGTGTTTCTTTTTCATTTCTGAGGTGTTTGTCAAAAGTGATATTTTTGGGCTGAATTGAATCCTAAGGCGAATGCTGTGTTAGACTTTGGGCTAGCTCTTCAGGGTAGGCTCGGAATCGAAAATCAAGCGAGAATTTGGCTTTCCAGCACGTGGGGAACAGGAATATGTGTTTCTTTTTCATTTCTGAGGTGTTTGTCAAAAGTGATGTTTTTGGACTGAATTGAATCCTAAGGTGAATGCTGTGTTAGACTTTCGGCTAGCTCTTCAGGGTAGGCTCGGAATCGAAAATCAAGCGAGAATTTGGCTTTCCAGCCCGTGGGGAACAGGAATATGTGTTTCATTTTCATTTCTGAGGTGTTTGTCAAAAGTCATGTTTTTTGGCTGTATTGAGTCCTAAGGCGAATTCCGTGTTAGACTTTGGGCTAGCTCTTCAGGGTAGGCTCGGAATCGAAAATCAAGCGAGAATTCGGCTTTCCAGCCTGTGGGGAACAGGAATATGTGTTTCATTTTCATTTCTGAGGTGTTTGTCAAAAGTCATGTTTTTTGGCTGTATTGAGTCCTAAGGCGAATGCTGTGTTAGACTTTGGGCTAGCTCTTCAGGGAAAGGTCGGAATCAAAAATCAAGCGAGAATTCGGCTTTCCAGCCTGTGGGGAACAGGAATATGTGTTTCTTTTTCATTTCTGAGGTGTTTGTCAAAAGTGATGTTTTTGGGCTGAATTGAGAACTAAGGCGAATTCCGTGTTAGACATTGGGCTTTCTCTTCAGGGAAAGCTCGGAATCAAAAATCAAGCGAGAATTCGGCTTTCCAGCCTGTGGGGAACAGGAATATGTGTTTCATTTTCATTTCTGAGGTGTTTGTCAAAAGTCATGTTTTTTGGCTGTATTGAGTCCTAAGGCGAATGCTGTGTTAGACTTTGGGCTAGCTCTTCAGGGTAGGCTCGGAATCAAAATTCAAGCGAGAATTCGGCTTTCCAGCATGTGGGGAACAGGAATATGTGTTTCTTTTTCATTTCTGAGGTGTTTGTCAAAAGTGATGTTTTTGGGCTGAATTGAGAAATAAGGCGAATGCTGTGTTAGACCTTGGGCTAGCTCTTCAGGGTAGGCTCGGAATCAAAATTCAAGCGAGAATTCGGCTTTCCAGCCCGTGGGGAACAGGAATATGTGTTTCTTTTTCATTTCTGAGGTGTTTGTCAAAAGTGATATTTTTGGGCTGAATTGAATCCTAAGGCGAATGCTGTGTTAGACTTTGGGCTAGCTCTTCAGGGTAGGCTCGGAATCGAAAATCAAGCAAGAATTTGGCTTTCCAGCACGTGGGGAACAGGAATATGTCTTTCTTTTTCATTTCTGAGGTGTTTGTCAAAAGTGATGTTTTTGGGCTGAATTGAATCCTAAGGCGAATGCTGTGTTAGACCTTGGGCTAGCTCTTCAGGGAAAGGTCGGAATCAAAAATCAAGCGAGAATTCGGCTTTCCAGCCCGTGGGGAACAGGAATATGTGTTTCTTTTTCATTTCTGAGGTGTTTGTCAAAAGTGATGTTTTTGGGCTGAATTGAGAACTAAGGCGAATTCCGTGTTAGACATTGGGATTTCTCTTTCGGGAAAGCTCGGAATCAAAAATCAAACGAGAATTCGGCTTTCCAGCCTGTGGGGAACAGGAATATGTGTTTCATTTTCATTTCTGAGGTGTTTGTCAAAAGTGATGTTTTTGGACAATTGAATCCTAAGGCGAATGCTGTGTTAGACTTTGGGCTAGCTCTTCAGGGTAGGCTCGGAATCGAAAATCAAGCGAGAATTTGGCTTTCCAGCACGTGGGGAACAGGAATATGTGTTTCTTTTTCATTTCTGAGGTGTTTGTCAAAAGTGATGTTTTTGGACTGAATTGAATCCTAAGGTGAATGCTGTGTTAGACTTTCGGCTAGCTCTTCAGGGTAGGCTCGGAATCGAAAATCAAGCGAGAATTTGGCTTTCCAGCCCGTGGGGAACAGGAATATGTGTTTCATTTTCATTTCTGAGGTGTTTGTCAAAAGTCATGTTTTTTGGCTGTATTGAGTCCTAAGGCGAATGCTGTGTTAGACTTTGGGCTAGCTCTTCAGGGTAGGCTCGGAATCAAAATTCAAGCGAGAATTCGGCTTTCCAGCACGTGGGGAACAGGAATATGTGTTTCTTTTTCATTTCTGAGGTGTTTGTCAAAAGTGATGTTTTTGGGCTGAATTGAGAACTAAGGCGAATTCCGTGTTAGACATTGGGCTTTCTCTTGAGGGAAAGCTCGGAATCAAAAATCAAGCGAGAATTCGGCTTTCCAGCCTGTGGGGAACAGGAATATGTGTTTCATTTTCATTTCTGAGGTGTTTGTCAAAAGTCATGTTTTTTGGCTGTATTGAGTCCTAAGGCGAATGCTGTGTTAGACTTTGGGCTAGCTCTTCAGGGTAGGCTCGGAATCGAAAATCAAGCGAGAATTCGGCTTTCCAGCCTGTGGGGAACAGGAATATGTGTTTCATTTTCATTTCTGAGGTGTTTGTCAAAAGTCATGTTTTTTGGCTGTATTGAGTCCTAAGGCGAATGCTGTGTTAGACTTTGGGCTAGCTCTTCAGGGAAAGGTCGGAATCAAAAATCAAGCGAGAATTCGGCTTTCCAGCCTGTGGGGAACAGGAATATGTGTTTCTTTTTCATTTCTGAGGTGTTTGTCAAAAGTGATGTTTTTGGGCTGAATTGAGAACTAAGGCGAATTCCGTGTTAGACATTGGGCTTTCTCTTCAGGGAAAGCTCGGAATCAAAAATCAAGCGAGAATTCGGCTTTCCAGCCTGTGGGGAACAGGAATATGTGTTTCATTTTCATTTCTGAGGTGTTTGTCAAAAGTCATGTTTTTTGGCTGTATTGAGTCCTAAGGCGAATGCTGTGTTAGACTTTGGGCTAGCTCTTCAGGGTAGGCTCGGAATCAAAATTCAAGCGAGAATTCGGCTTTCCAGCATGTGGGGAACAGGAATATGTGTTTCTTTTTCATTTCTGAGGTGTTTGTCAAAAGTGATGTTTTTGGGCTGAATTGAGAAATAAGACGAATGCTGTGTTAGACCTTGGGCTAGCTCTTCAGGGTAGGCTCGGAATCAAAATTCAAGCGAGAATTCGGCTTTCCAGCCCGTGGGGAACAGGAATATGTGTTTCTTTTTCATTTCTGAGGTGTTTGTCAAAAGTGATATTTTTGGGCTGAATTGAATCCTAAGGCGAATGCTGTGTTAGACTTTGGGCTAGCTCTTCAGGGTAGGCTCGGAATCGAAAATCAAGCAAGAATTTGGCTTTCCAGCACGTGGGGAACAGGAATATGTCTTTCTTTTTCATTTCTGAGGTGTTTGTCAAAAGTGATGTTTTTGGGCTGAATTGAATCCTAAGGCGAATGCTGTGTTAGACCTTGGGCTAGCTCTTCAGGGAAAGGTTGGAATCAAAAATCAAGCGAGAATTCGGCTTTCCAGCCCGTGGGGAACAGGAATATGTGTTTCTTTTTCATTTCTGAGGTGTTTGTCAAAAGTGATGTTTTTGGGCTGAATTGAGAACTAAGGCGAATTCCGTGTTAGACATTGGGATTTCTCTTTCGGGAAAGCTCGGAATCAAAAATCAAACGAGAATTCAGCTTTCCAGCCTGTGGGGAACAGGAATATGTGTTTCATTTTCATTTCTGAGGTGTTTGTCAAAAGTGATGTTTTTGGACAATTGAATCCTAAGGCGAATGCTGTGTTAGACTTTGGGCTAGCTCTTCAGGGTAGGCTCGGAATCGAAAATCAAGCGAGAATTTGGCTTTCCAGCACGTGGGGAACAGGAATATGTGTTTCTTTTTCATTTCTGAGGTGTTTGTCAAAAGTGATGTTTTTGGACTGAATTGAATCCTAAGGTGAATGCTGTGTTAGACTTTCGGCTAGCTCTTCAGGGTAGGCTCGGAATCGAAAATCAAGCGAGAATTTGGCTTTCCAGCCCGTGGGGAACAGGAATATGTGTTTCATTTTCATTTCTGAGATGTTTGTCAAAAGTCATGTTTTTTGGCTGTATTGAGTCCTAAGGCGAATTCCGTGTTAGACATTGGGCTTTCTCTTCAGGGAAAGCTCGGAATCAAAAATCAAGCGAGAATTCGGCTTTCCAGCCTGTGGGGAACAGGAATATGTGTTTCATTTTCATTTCTGAGGTGTTTGTCAAAAGTCATGTTTTTTGGCTGTATTGAGTCCTAAGGCGAATGCTGTGTTAGACTTTGGGCTAGCTCTTCAGGGTAGGCTCGGAATCGAAAATCAAGCGAGAATTCGGCTTTCCAGCCTGTGGGGAACAGGAATATGTGTTTCATTTTCATTTCTGAGGTGTTTGTCAAAAGTCATGTTTTTTGGCTGTATTGAGTCCTAAGGCGAATGCTGTGTTAGACTTTGGGCTAGCTCTTCAGGGAAAGGTCGGAATCAAAAATCAAGCGAGAATTCGGCTTTCCAGCCTGTGGGGAACAGGAATATGTGTTTCTTTTTCATTTCTGAGGTGTTTGTCAAAAGTGATGTTTTTGGGCTGAATTGAGAACTAAGGCGAATTCCGTGTTAGACATTGGGCTTTCTCTTCAGGGAAAGCTCGGAATCAAAAATCAAGCGAGAATTCGGCTTTCCAGCCTGTGGGGAACAGGAATATGTGTTTCATTTTCATTTCTGAGGTGTTTGTCAAAAGTCATGTTTTTTTGCTGTATTGAGTCCTAAGGCGAATGCTGTGTTAGACTTTGGGCTAGCTCTTCAGGGTAGGCTCGGAATCAAAATTCAAGCGAGAATTCGGCTTTCCAGCATGTGGGGAACAGGAATATGTGTTTCTTTTTCATTTCTGAGGTGTTTGTCAAAAGTCATGTTTTTGGGCTGAATTGAGAAATAAGGCGAATGCTGTGTTAGACCTTGGGCTAGCTCTTCAGGGTAGGCTCGGAATCAAAATTCAAGCGAGAATTCGGCTTTCCAGCCCGTGGGGAACAGGAATATGTGTTTCTTTTTCATTTCTGAGGTGTTTGTCAAAAGTGATATTTTTGGGCTGAATTGAATCCTAAGGCGAATGCTGTGTTAGACTTTGGGCTAGCTCTTCAGGGTAGGCTCGGAATCGAAAATCAAGCAAGAATTTGGCTTTCCAGCACGTGGGGAACAGGAATATGTCTTTCTTTTTCATTTCTGAGGTGTTTGTCAAAAGTGATGTTTTTGGGCTGAATTGAATCCTAAGGCGAATGCTGTGTTAGACCTTGGGCTAGCTCTTCAGGGTAGGCTCGGAATCGAAAATCAAGCGAGAATTTGGCTTTCCAGCCCGTGGGGAACAGGAATATGTGTTTCATTTTCATTTCTGAGGTGTTTGTCAAAAGTCATGTTTTTTGGCTGTATTGAGTCCTAAGGCGAATGCTGTGTTAGACTTTGGGCTAGCTCTTCAGGGTAGGCTCGGAATCAAAATTCAAGCGAGAATTCGGCTTTCCAGCACGTGAGGAACAGGAATATGTGTTTCTTTTTCATTTCTGAGGTGTTTGTCAAAAGTGATGTTTTTGGGCTGAATTGAGAACTAAGGCGAATTCCGTGTTAGACATTGGGCTTTCTCTTCAGGGAAAGCTCGGAATCAAAAATCAAGCGAGAATTCGGCTTTCCAGCCTGTGGGGAACAGGAATATGTGTTTCATTTTCATTTCTGAGGTGTTTGTCAAAAGTCATGTTTTTTGGCTGTATTGAGTCCTAAGGCGAATGCTGTGTTAGACTTTGGGCTAGCTCTTCAGGGTAGGCTCGGAATCGAAAATCAAGTGAGAATTCGGCTTTCCAGCCTGTGGGGAACAGGAATATGTTTTTCATTTTCATTTCTGAGGTGTTTGTCAAAAGTCATGTTTTTTGGCTGTATTGAGTCCTAAGGCGAATGCTGTGTTAGACTTTGGGCTAGCTCTTCAGGGAAAGGTCGGAATCAAAAATCAAGCGAGAATTCGGCTTTCCAGCCTGTGGGGAACAGGAATATGTGTTTCTTTTTCATTTCTGAGGTGTTTGTCAAAAGTGATGTTTTTGGGCTGAATTGAGAACTAAGGCGAATTCCGTGTTAGACATTGGGCTTTCTCTTCAGGGAAAGCTCGGAATCAAAAATCAAGCGAGAATTCGGCTTTCCAGCCTGTGGGGAACAGGAATATGTGTTTCATTTTCATTTCTGAGGTGTTTGTCAAAAGTCATGTTTTTTGGCTGTATTGAGTCCTAAGGCGAATGCTGTGTTAGACTTTGGGCTAGCTCTTCAGGGTAGGCTCGGAATCAAAATTCAAGCGAGAATTCGGCTTTCCAGCATGTGGGGAACAGGAATATGTGTTTCTTTTTCATTTCTGAGGTGTTTGTCAAAAGTGATGTTTTTGGGCTGAATTGAGAAATAAGGCGAATGCTGTGTTAGACCTTGGGCTAGCTCTTCAGGGTAGGCTCGGAATCAAAATTCAAGCGAGAATTCGGCTTTCCAGCCCGTGGGGAACAGGAATATGTGTTTCTTTTTCATTTCTGAGGTGTTTGTCAAAAGTGATATTTTTGGGCTGAATTGAATCCTAAGGCGAATGCTGTGTTAGACTTTGGGCTAGCTCTTCAGGGTAGGCTCGGAATCGAAAATCAAGCAAGAATTTGGCTTTCCAGCACGTGGGGAACAGGAATATGTCTTTCTTTTTCATTTCTGAGGTGTTTGTCAAAAGTGATGTTTTTGGGCTGAATTGAATCCTAAGGCGAATGCTGTGTTAGACCTTGGGCTAGCTCTTCAGGGAAAGGTCGGAATCAAAAATCAAGCGAGAATTCGGCTTTCCAGCCCGTGGGGAACAGGAATATGTGTTTCTTTTTCATTTCTGAGGTGTTTGTCAAAAGTGATGTTTTTGGGCTGAATTGAGAACTAAGGCGAATTCCGTGTTAGACATTGGGATTTCTCTTTCGGGAAAGCTCGGAATCAAAAATCAAACGAGAATTCGGCTTTCCAGCCTGTGGGGAACAGGAATATGTGTTTCATTTTCATTTCTGAGGTGTTTGTCAAAAGTGATGTTTTTGGACAATTGAATCCTAAGGCGAATGCTGTGTTAGACTTTGGGCTAGCTCTTCAGGGTAGGCTCGGAATCGAAAATCAAGCGAGAATTTGGCTTTCCAGCACGTGGGGAACAGGAATATGTGTTTCTTTTTCATTTCTGAGGTGTTTGTCAAAAGTGATGTTTTTGGACTGAATTGAATCCTAAGGTGAATGCTGTGTTAGACTTTCGGCTAGCTCTTCAGGGTAGGCTCGGAATCGAAAATCAAGCGAGAATTTGGCTTTCCAGCCCGTGGGGAACAGGAATATGTGTTTCATTTTCATTTCTGAGGTGTTTGTCAAAAGTCATGTTTTTTGGCTGTATTGAGTCCTAAGGCGAATGCTGTGTTAGACTTTGGGCTAGCTCTACAGGGTAGGCTCGGAATCAAAATTCAAGCGAGAATTCGGCTTTCCAGCACGTGGGGAACAGGAATATGTGTTTCTTTTTCATTTCTGAGGTGTTTGTCAAAAGTGATGTTTTTGGGCTGAATTGAGAACTAAGGCGAATTCCGTGTTAGACATTGGGCTTTCTCTTCAGGGAAAGCTCGGAATCAAAAATCAAGCGAGAATTCGGCTTTCCAGCCTGTGGGGAACAGGAATATGTGTTTCATTTTCATTTCTGAGGTGTTTGTCAAAAGTCATGTTTTTTGGCTGTATTGAGTCCTAAGGCGAATGCTGTGTTAGACTTTGGGCTAGCTCTTCAGGGTAGGCTCGGAATCGAAAATCAAGCGAGAATTCGGCTTTCCAGCCTGTGGGGAACAGGAATATGTGTTTCATTTTCATTTCTGAGGTGTTTGTCAAAAGTCATGTTTTTTGGCTGTATTGAGTCCTAAGGCGAATGCTGTGTTAGACTTTGGGCTAGCTCTTCAGGGAAAGGTCGGAATCAAAAATCAAGCGAGAATTCGGCTTTCCAGCCTGTGGGGAACAGGAATATGTGTTTCTTTTTCATTTCTGAGGTGTTTGTCAAAAGTGATGTTTTTGGGCTGAATTGAGAACTAAGGCGAATTCCGTGTTAGACATTGGGCTTTCTCTTCAGGGAAAGCTCGGAATCAAAAATCAAGCGAGAATTCGGCTTTCCAGCCTGTGGGGAACAGGAATATGTGTTTCATTTTCATTTCTGAGGTGTTTGTCAAAAGTCATGTTTTTTGGCTGTATTGAGTCCTAAGGCGAATGCTGTGTTAGACTTTGGGCTAGCTCTTCAGGGTAGGCTCGGAATCAAAATTCAAGCGAGAATTCGGCTTTCCAGCATGTGGGGAACAGGAATATGTGTTTCTTTTTCATTTCTGAGGTGTTTGTCAAAAGTGATGTTTTTGGGCTGAATTGAGAAATAAGGCGAATGCTGTGTTAGACCTTGGGCTAGCTCTTCAGGGTAGGCTCGGAATCAAAATTCAAGCGAGAATTCGGCTTTCCAGCCCGTGGGGAACAGGAATATGTGTTTCTTTTTCATTTCTGAGGTGTTTGTCAAAAGTGATATTTTTGGGCTGAATTGAATCCTAAGGCGAATGCTGTGTTAGACTTTGGGCTAGCTCTTCAGGGTAGGCTCGGAATCGAAAATCAAGCAAGAATTTGGCTTTCCAGCACGTGGGGAACAGGAATATGTCTTTCTTTTTCATTTCTGAGGTGTTTGTCAAAAGTGATGTTTTTGGGCTGAATTGAATCCTAAGGCGAATGCTGTGTTAGACCTTGGGCTAGCTCTTCAGGGAAAGGTCGGAATCAAAAATCAAGCGAGAATTCGGCTTTCCAGCCCGTGGGGAACAGGAATATGTGTTTCTTTTTCATTTCTGAGGTGTTTGTCAAAAGTGATGTTTTTGGGCTGAATTGAGAACTAAGGCGAATTCCGTGTTAGACATTGGGATTTCTCTTTCGGGAAAGCTCGGAATCAAAAATCAAACGAGAATTCGGCTTTCCAGCCTGTGGGGAACAGGAATATGTGTTTCATTTTCATTTCTGAGGTGTTTGTCAAAAGTGATGTTTTTGGACAATTGAATCCTAAGGCGAATGCTGTGTTAGACTTTGGGCTAGCTCTTCAGGGTAGGCTCGGAATCGAAAATCAAGCGAGAATTTGGCTTTCCAGCACGTGGGGAACAGGAATATGTGTTTCTTTTTCATTTCTGTGGTGTTTGTCAAAAGTGATGTTTTTGGACTGAATTGAATCCTAAGGTGAATGCTGTGTTAGACTTTCGGCTAGCTCTTCAGGGTAGGCTCGGAATCGAAAATCAAGCGAGAATTTGGCTTTCCAGCCCGTGGGGAACAGGAATATGTGTTTCATTTTCATTTCTGAGGTGTTTGTCAAAAGTCATGTTTTTTGGCTGTATTGAGTCCTAAGGCGAATTCCGTGTTAGACATTGGGCTTTCTCTTCAGGGAAAGCTCGGAATCAAAAATCAAGTGAGAATTCGGCTTTCCAGCCTGTGGGGAACAGGAATATGTGTTTCATTTTCATTTCTGAGGTGTTTGTCAAAAGTCATGTTTTTTGGCTGTATTGAGTCCTAAGGCGAATGCTGTGTTAGACTTTGGGCTAGCTCTTCAGGGTAGGCTCGGAATCGAAAATCAAGCGAGAATTCGGCTTTCCAGCCTGTGGGGAACAGGAATATGTGTTTCATTTTCATTTCTGAGGTGTTTGTCAAAAGTCATGTTTTTTGGCTGTATTGAGTCCTAAGGCGAATGCTGTGTTAGACTTTGGGCTAGCTCTTCAGGGAAAGGTCGGAATCAAAAATCAAGCGAGAATTCGGCTTTCCAGCCTGTGGGGAACAGGAATATGTGTTTCTTTTTCATTTCTGAGGTGTTTGTCAAAAGTGATGTTTTTGGGCTGAATTGAGAACTAAGGCGAATTCCGTGTTAGACATTGGGCTTTCTCTTCAGGGAAAGCTCGGAATCAAAAATCAAGCGAGAATTCGGCTTTCCAGCCTGTGGGGAACAGGAATATGTGTTTCATTTTCATTTCTGAGGTGTTTGTCAAAAGTCATGTTTTTTGGCTGTATTGAGTCCTAAGGCGAATGCTGTGTTAGACTTTGGGCTAGCTCTTCAGGGTAGGCTCGGAATCAAAATTCAAGCGAGAATTCGGCTTTCCAGCATGTGGGGAACAGGAATATGTGTTTCTTTTTCATTTCTGAGGTGTTTGTCAAAAGTGATGTTTTTGGGCTGAATTGAGAAATAAGGCGAATGCTGTGTTAGACCTTGGGCTAGCTCTTCAGGGTAGGCTCGGAATCAAAATTCAAGCGAGAATTTGGCTTTCCAGCCCGTGGGGAACAGGAATATGTGTTTCTTTTTCATTTCTGAGGTGTTTGTCAAAAGTGATATTTTTGGGCTGAATTGAATCCTAAGGCGAATGCTGTGTTAGACTTTGGGCTAGCTCTTCAGGGTAGGCTCGGAATCGAAAATCAAGCAAGAATTTGGCTTTCCAGCACGTGGGGAACAGGAATATGTCTTTCTTTTTCATTTCTGAGGTGTTTGTCAAAAGTGATGTTTTTGGGCTGAATTGAATCCTAAGGCGAATGCTGTGTTAGACCTTGGGCTAGCTCTTCAGGGAAAGGTCGGAATCAAAAATCAAGCGAGAATTCGGCTTTCCAGCCCGTGGGGAACAGGAATATGTGTTTCTTTTTCATTTCTGAGGTGTTTGTCAAAAGTGATGTTTTTGGGCTGAATTGAGAACTAAGGCGAATTCCGTGTTAGACATTGGGATTTCTCTTTCGGGAAAGCTCGGAATCAAAAATCAAACGAGAATTCGGCTTTCCAGCCTGTGGGGAACAGGAATATGTGTTTCATTTTCATTTCTGAGGTGTTTGTCAAAAGTGATGTTTTTGGACAATTGAATCCTAAGGCGAATGCTGTGTTAGACTTTGGGCTAGCTCTTCAGGGTAGGCTCGGAATCGAAAATCAAGCGAGAATTTGGCTTTCCAGCACGTGGGGAACAGGAATATGTGTTTCTTTTTCATTTCTGAGGTGTTTGTCAAAAGTGATGTTTTTGGACTGAATTGAATCCTAAGGTGAATGCTGTGTTAGACTTTCGGCTAGCTCTTCAGGGTAGGCTCGGAATCGAAAATCAAGCGAGAATTTGGCTTTCCAGCCCGTGGGGAACAGGAATATGTGTTTCATTTTCATTTCTGAGGTGTTTGTCAAAAGTCATGTTTTTTGGCTGTATTGAGTCCTAAGGCGAATGCTGTGTTAGACTTTGGGCTAGCTCTTCAGGGTAGGCTCGGAATCAAAATTCAAGCGAGAATTCGGCTTTCCAGCACGTGGGGAACAGGAATATGTGTTTCTTTTTCATTTCTGAGGTGTTTGTCAAAAGTGATGTTTTTGGGCTGAATTGAGAACTAAGGCGAATTCCGTGTTAGACATTGGGCTTTCTCTTCAGGGAAAGCTCGGAATCAAAAATCAAGCGAGAATTCGGCTTTCCAGCCTGTGGGGAACAGGAATATGTGTTTCATTTTCATTTCTGAGGTGTTTGTCAAAAGTCATGTTTTTTGGCTGTATTGAGTCCTAAGGCGAATGCTGTGTTAGACTTTGGGCTAGCTCTTCAGGGTAGGCTCGGAATCGAAAATCAAGCGAGAATTCGGCTTTCCAGCCTGTGGGGAACAGGAATATGTGTTTCATTTTCATTTCTGAGGTGTTTGTCAAAAGTCATGTTTTTTGGCTGTATTGAGTCCTAAGGCGAATGCTGTGTTAGACTTTGGGCTAGCTCTTCAGGGAAAGGTCGGAATCAAAAATCAAGCGAGAATTCGGCTTTCCAGCCTGTGGGGAACAGGAATATGTGTTTCTTTTTCATTTCTGAGGTGTTTGTCAAAAGTGATGTTTTTGGGCTGAATTGAGAACTAAGGCGAATTCCGTGTTAGACATTGGGCTTTCTCTTCAGGGAAAGCTCGGAATCAAAAATCAAGCGAGAATTCGGCTTTCCAGCCTGTGGGGAACAGGAATATGTGTTTCATTTTCATTTCTGAGGTGTTTGTCAAAAGTCATGTTTTTTGGCTGTATTGAGTCCTAAGGCGAATGCTGTGTTAGACTTTGGGCTAGCTCTTCAGGGTAGGCTCGGAATCAAAATTCAAGCGAGAATTCGGCTTTCCAGCATGTGGGGAACAGGAATATGTGTTTCTTTTTCATTTCTGAGGTGTTTGTCAAAAGTGATGTTTTTGGACTGAATTGAATCCTAAGGCGAATGCTGTGTTAGACTTTCGGCAAGCTCCTCATGGTAGGCTCGGAATCGAAAATCAAGCGAGAATTTGGCTTTCCAGCCCGTGGGGAACAGGAATATGTGTTTCATTTTCATTTCTGAGGTGTTTGTCAAAAGTCATGTTTTTTGGCTGTATTGAGTCCTAAGGCGAATGCTGTGTTAGACTTTGGGCTAGCTCTTCAGGGTAGGCTCGGAATCGAAAATCAAGCGAGAATTTGGCTTTCCAGCCCGTGGGGAACAGGAATATGTGTTTCTTTTTCATTTCTGAGGTGTTTGTCAAAAGTGATGTTTTTGGGCTGAATTGAATCCTAAGGCGAATGCTGTGTTAGACTTTGGGCTAGCTCTTCAGGGTAGGCTCGGAATCGAAAATCAAGCGAGAATTCGGCTTTCCAGCCCGTGGGGAACAGGAATATGTGTTTCTTTTTCATTTCTGAGGTGTTTGTCAAAAGTGATGTTTTTGGGCTGAATTGAGAACTAAGGCGAATTCCGTGTTAGACATTGGGATTTCTCTTTCGGGAAAGCTCGGAATCAAAAATCAAACGAGAATTCGGCTTTCCAGCCTGTGGGGAACAGGAATATGTGTTTCATTTTCATTTCTGAGGTGTTTGTCAAAAGTGATGTTTTTGGACAATTGAATCCTAAGGCGAATGCTGTGTTAGACTTTGGGCTAGCTCTTCAGGGTAGGCTCGGAATCGAAAATCAAGCGAGAATTTGGCTTTCCAGCACGTGGGGAACAGGAATATGTGTTTCTTTTTCATTTCTGAGGTGTTTGTCAAAAGTGATGTTTTTGGACTGAATTGAATCCTAAGGTGAATGCTGTGTTAGACTTTCGGCTAGCTCTTCAGGGTAGGCTCGGAATCGAAAATCAAGCGAGAATTTGGCTTTCCAGCCCGTGGGGAACAGGAATATGTGTTTCATTTTCATTTCTGAGGTGTTTGTCAAAAGTCATGTTTTTTGGCTGTATTGAGTCCTAAGGCGAATGCTGTGTTAGACATTGGGCTAGCTCTTCAGGGTAGGCTCGGAATCAAAATTCAAGCGAGAATTCGGCTTTCCAGCCTGTGGGGAACAGGAATATGTGTTTCATTTTCATTTCTGAGGTGTTTGTCAAAAGTCATGTTTTTTGGCTGTATTGAGTCCTAAGGCGAATGCTGTGTTAGACTTTGGGCTAGCTCTTCAGGGTAGGCTCGGAATCGAAAATCAAGCGAGAATTCGGCTTTCCAGCCTGTGGGGAACAGGAATATGTATTTCATTTTCATTTCTGAGGTGTTTGTCAAAAGTCATGTTTTTTGGCTGTATTGAGTCCTAAGGCGAATGCTGTGTTAGACTTTGGGCTAGCTCTTCAGGGAAAGGTCGGAATCAAAAATCAAGCGAGAATTCGGCTTTCCAGCCTGTGGGGAACAGGAATATGTGTTTCTTTTTCATTTCTGAGGTGTTTGTCAAAAGTGATATTTTTGGGCTGAATTGAGAACTAAGGCGAATTCCATGTTAGACATTGGGCTTTCTCTTCAGGGAAAGCTCGGAATCAAAAATCAAGCGAGAATTCGGCTTTCCAGCCTGTGGGGAACAGGAATATGTGTTTCATTTTCATTTCTGAGGTGTTTGTCAAAAGTCATGTTTTTTGGCTGTATTGAGTACTAAGGCGAATGCTGTGTTAGACTTTGGGCTAGCTCTTCAGGGTAGGCTCGGAATCAAAATTCAAGCGAGAATTCGGCTTTCCAGCATGTGGGGAACAGGAATATGTGTTTCTTTTTCATTTCTGAGGTGTTTGTCAAAAGTGATGTTTTTGGACTGAATTGAATCCTAAGGCGAATGCTGTGTTAGACTTTCGGCTAGCTCCTCATGGTAGGCTCGGAATCGAAAATCAAGCGAGAATTTGGCTTTCCAGCCCGTGGGGAACAGGAATATATGTTTCATTTTCATTTCTGAGGTGTTTGTCAAAAGTCATGTTTTTTGGCTGTATTGAGTCCTAAGGCGAATGCTGTGTTAGACTTTGGGCTAGCTCTTCAGGGTAGGCTCGGAATCAAAATTCAAGCGAGAATTCGGCTTTCCAGCATGTGGGGAACAGGAATATGTGTTTCTTTTTCATTTCTGAGGTGTTTGTCAAAAGTGATGTTTTTGGACTGAATTGAATCCTAAGGCGAATGCTGTGTTAGACTTTCGGCAAGCTCCTCATGGTAGGCTCGGAATCGAAAATCAAGCGAGAATTTGGCTTTCCAGCCCGTGGGGAACAGGAATATGTGTTTCATTTTCATTTCTGAGGTGTTTGTCAAAAGTCATGTTTTTTGGCTGTATTGAGTCCTAAGGCGAATGCTGTGTTAGACTTTGGGCTAGCTCTTCAGGGTAGGCTCGGAATCGAAAATCAAGCGAGAATTTGGCTTTCCAGCCCGTGGGGAACAGGAATATGTGTTTCTTTTTCATTTCTGAGGTGTTTGTCAAAAGTGATGTTTTTGGGCTGAATTGAATCCTAAGGCGAATGCTGTGTTAGACTTTGGGCTAGCTCTTCAGGGTAGGCTCGGAATCGAAAATCAAGCGAGAATTCGGCTTTCCAGCCCGTGGGGAACAGGAATATGTGTTTCTTTTTCATTTCTGAGGTGTTTGTCAAAAGTGATGTTTTTGGGCTGAATTGAGAACTAAGGCGAATTCCGTGTTAGACATTGGGATTTCTCTTTCGGGAAAGCTCGGAATCAAAAATCAAACGAGAATTCGGCTTTCCAGCCTGTGGGGAACAGGAATATGTGTTTCATTTTCATTTCTGAGGTGTTTGTCAAAAGTGATGTTTTTGGACAATTGAATCCTAAGGCGAATGCTGTGTTAGACTTTGGGCTAGCTCTTCAGGGTAGGCTCGGAATCGAAAATCAAGCGAGAATTTGGCTTTCCAGCACGTGGGGAACAGGAATATGTGTTTCTTTTTCATTTCTGAGGTGTTTGTCAAAAGTGATGTTTTTGGACTGAATTGAATCCTAAGGTGAATGCTGTGTTAGACTTTCGGCTAGCTCTTCAGGGTAGGCTCGGAATCGAAAATCAAGCGAGAATTTGGCTTTCCAGCCCGTGGGGAACAGGAATATGTGTTTCATTTTCATTTCTGAGGTGTTTGTCAAAAGTCATGTTTTTTGGCTGTATTGAGTCCTAAGGCGAATGCTGTGTTAGACATTGGGCTAGCTCTTCAGGGTAGGCTCGGAATCAAAATTCAAGCGAGAATTCGGCTTTCCAGCCTGTGGGGAACAGGAATATGTGTTTCATTTTCATTTCTGAGGTGTTTGTCAAAAGTCATGTTTTTTGGCTGTATTGAGTCCTAAGGCGAATGCTGTGTTAGACTTTGGGCTAGCTCTTCAGGGTAGGCTCGGAATCGAAAATCAAGCGAGAATTCGGCTTTCCAGCCTGTGGGGAACAGGAATATGTATTTCATTTTCATTTCTGAGGTGTTTGTCAAAAGTCATGTTTTTTGGCTGTATTGAGTCCTAAGGCGAATGCTGTGTTAGACTTTGGGCTAGCTCTTCAGGGAAAGGTCGGAATCAAAAATCAAGCGAGAATTCGGCTTTCCAGCCTGTGGGGAACAGGAATATGTGTTTCTTTTTCATTTCTGAGGTGTTTGTCAAAAGTGATATTTTTGGGCTGAATTGAGAACTAAGGCGAATTCCGTGTTAGACATTGGGCTTTCTCTTCAGGGAAAGCTCGGAATCAAAAATCAAGCGAGAATTCGGCTTTCCAGCCTGTGGGGAACAGGAATATGTGTTTCATTTTCATTTCTGAGGTGTTTGTCAAAAGTCATGTTTTTTGGCTGTATTGAGTACTAAGGCGAATGCTGTGTTAGACTTTGGGCTAGCTCTTCAGGGTAGGCTCGGAATCAAAATTCAAGCGAGAATTCGGCTTTCCAGCATGTGGGGAACAGGAATATGTGTTTCTTTTTCATTTCTGAGGTGTTTGTCAAAAGTGATGTTTTTGGACTGAATTGAATCCTAAGGCGAATGCTGTGTTAGACTTTCGGCTAGCTCCTCATGGTAGGCTCGGAATCGAAAATCAAGCGAGAATTTGGCTTTCCAGCCCGTGGGGAACAGGAATATATGTTTCATTTTCATTTCTGAGGTGTTTGTCAAAAGTCATGTTTTTTGGCTGTATTGAGTCCTAAGGCGAATGCTGTGTTAGACTTTGGGCAAGCTCTTCAGGGTAGGCTCGGAATAAAAATTCAAGCGAGAATCCGGCTTTCCAGCCCGTGGGGAACAGGAATATGTGTTTCTTTTTCATTTCTGAGGTGTTTGTCAAAATTGATGTTTTTGGGCTGAATTGAATCCTAAGGCGAATGCTGTGTTAGACTTTGGGCTAGCTCTTCAGGGTAGGCTCGGAATCGAAAATCAAGCGAGAATTTGGCTTTCCAGCACGTGGGGAACAGGAATATGTGTTTCTTTTTCATTTCTGAGGTGTTTGTCAAAAGTGATGTTTTTGGACTGAATTGAATCCTAAGGTGAATGCTGTGTTAGACTTTCGGCTAGCTCTTCAGGGTAGGCTCGGAATCGAAAATCAAGCGAGAATTTGGCTTTCCAGCCCGTGGGGAACAGGAATATGTGTTTCATTTTCATTTCTGAGTCATGTTTTTTGGCTGTATTGAGTCCTAAGGCGAATGCTGTGTTAGACTTTGGGCTAGCTCTTCAGGGTAGGCTCGGAATCGAAAATCAAGCGAGAATTCGGCTTTCCAGCCTGTGGGGAACAGGAATATGTGTTTCATTTTCATTTCTGAGGTGTTTGTCAAAAGTGATGTTTTTGGGCTGAATTGAGAACTAAGGCGAATTCCGTGTTAGACATTGGGCTTTCTCTTCAGGGAAAGCTCGGAATCAAAAATCAAGCGAGAATTCGGCTTTCCAGCCTGTGGGGAACAGGAATATGTGTTTCATTTTCATTTCTGAGGTGTTTGTCAAAAGTCATGTTTTTGGGCTGAATTGAGAACTAAGGCGAATTCCGTGTTAGACATTGGGCTTTCTTTTCAGGGAAAGCTCGGAATCAAAAATCAAGCGAGAATTCGGCTTTCCAGCCTGTGGGGAACAGGAATATGTGTTTCATTTTCATTTCTGAGGTGTTTGTCAAAAGTCATGTTTTTTGGCTGTATTGAGTCCTAAGGCGAATGCTGTGTTAGACTTTGGGCTAGCTCTTCAGGGTAGGCTCGGAATCGAAAATCAAGCGAGAATTCGGCTTTCCAGCCCGTGGGGAACAGGAATATGTGTTTCTTTTTCATTTCTGAGGTGTTTGTCAAAAGTGATGTTTTTGGACTGAATTGAATCCTAAGGCGAATGCTGTGTTAGACTTTGGGCTAGCTCTTCAGGGTAGGCTCGGAATCGAAAATCAAGCGAGAATTCGGATTTCCAGCCCGTGGGGAACAGGAATATGTGTTTCTTTTTCATTTCTGAGGTGTTTGTCAAAAGTGATGTTTTTGGGCTGAATTGAGAAATAAGGCGAATGCTGTGTTAGACCTTGGGCTAGCTCTTCATGGAAAGGTCGGAATCAAAAATCAAGCGAGAATTCGGCTTTCCAGCCTGTGGGGAACAGGAATATGTGTTTCATTTTCATTTCTGAGGTGTTTGTCAAAAGTCATGTTTTTTGGCTGTATTGAGTCCTAAGGCGAATGCTGTGTTAGACTTTGGGCTAGCTCTTCAGGGTAGGCTCGGAATCAAAATTCAAGCGAGAATTCGGCTTTCCAGCACGTGGGGAACAGGAATATGTGTTTCTTTTTCATTTCTGATGTGTTTATCAAAAGTGATGTTTTTTGGCTGAATTGAGAACTAAGGCGAATTCCGTGTTAGACATTGGGCTAGCTCTTCAGTGAAAGGTCGGAATCAAAAATCAAGCGAGAATTCGGCTTTCCAGCCTGTGGGGAACAGGAATATGTGTTTCATTTTCATTTCTGAGGTGTTTGTCAAAAGTGATGTTTTTGGACTGAATTGAATCCTAAGGCGAATGCTGTGTTAGACTTTGGGCTAGCGCTTCAGGGTAGGCTCGGAATCGAAAATAAAGCAAGAATTCAGCTTTCCAGCCTGTGGGGAACAGGAATATGTGTTTCATTTTCATTTCTGAGGTGTTTGTCAAAAGTGATGTTTTTGGGCTGAATTGAGAAATAAGGTGAATGCTGTGTTAGACCTTGGGCTAGCTCTTCAGGGTAGGCTCGGAATCAAAATTCAAGCGAGAATTCGGTTTTCCAGCCCGTGGGGAACAGGAATATGTGTTTCTTTTTCATTTCTGAGGTGTTTGTCAAAAGTGATATTTTTGGGCTGAATTGAATCCTAAGGCGAATGCTGTGTTAGACTTTCGGCTAGCTCTTCAGGGTAGGCTCGGAATCGAAAATCAAGCGAGAATTTGGCTTTCCAGCACGTGGGGAACAGGAATATGTCTTTCTTTTTCATTTCTGAGGTGTTTGTCAAAAGTGATGTTTTTGGGCTGAATTGAATCCTAAGGCGAATGCTGTGTTAGACCTTGGGCTAGCTCTTCAGGGAAAGGTCGGAATCAAAAATCAAGCGAGAATTCGGCTTTCCAGCCCATGGGGAACAGGAATATGTGTTTCTTTTTCATTTCTGAGGTGTTTGTCAAAAGTGATGTTTTTGGGCTGAATTGAGAACTAAGGCGAATTCCGTGTTAGACATTGGGATTTCTCTTTCGGGAAAGCTCGGAATGAAAAATCAAACGAGAATTCGGCTTTCCAGCCTGTGGGGAACAGGAATATGTGTTTCATTTTCATTTCTGAGGTGTTTGTCAAAAGTGATGTTTTTGGACAATTGAATCCTAAGGCGAATGCTGTGTTAGACTTTGGGCTAGCTCTTCAGGGTAGGCTCGGAATCGAAAATCAAGCGAGAATTTGGCTTTCCAGCACGTGGGGAACAGGAATATGTGTTTCTTTTTCATTTCTGAGGTGTTTGTCAAAAGTGATGTTTTTGGACTGAATTGAATCCTAAGGCGAATGCTGTGTTAGACCTTGGGCTAGCTCTTCAGGGAAAGGTCGGAATAAAAAATCAAGCGAGAATTCGGCTTTCCAGCCCGTGGGGAACAGGAATATGTGTTTCTTTTTCATTTCTGAGGTGTTTGTCAAAAGTGATGTTTTTGGGCTGAATTGAGAACTAAGGCGAATTCCGTGTTAGACATTGGGATTTCTCTTTCGGGAAAGCTCGGAATCAAAAATCAAACGAGAATTCGGCTTTCCAGCCTGTGGGGAACAGGAATATGTGTTTCATTTTCATTTCTGAGGTGTTTGTCAAAAGTGATGTTTTTGGACAATTGAATCCTAAGGCGAATGCTGTGTTAGACTTTGGGCTAGCTCTTCAGGGTAGGCTCGGAATCGAAAATCAAGCGAGAATTTGGCTTTCCAGCACGTGGGGAACAGGAATATGTGTTTCTTTTTCATTTCTGAGGTGTTTGTCAAAAGTGATGTTTTTGGACTGAATTGAATCCTAAGGTGAATGCTGTGTTAGACTTTCGGCTAGCTCTTCAGGGTAGGCTCGGAATCGAAAATCAAGCGAGAATTTTGCTTTCCAGCCCATGGGGAACAGGAATATGTGTTTCATTTTCATTTCTGAGGTGTTTGTCAAAAGTCATGTTTTTTGGCTGTATTGAGTCCTAAGGCGAATGCTGTGTTAGACTTTGGGCTAGCTCTTCAGGGTAGGCTCGGAATCAAAATTCAAGCGAGAATTCGGCTTTCCAGCACGTGGGGAACAGGAATATGTGTTTCTTTTTCATTTCTGAGGTGTTTGTCAAAAGTGATGTTTTTGGGCTGAATTGAGAACTAAGGCGAATTCCGTGTTAGACATTGGGCTTTGTCTTCAGGGAAAGCTCGGAATCAAAAATCAAGCGAGAATTCGGCTTTCCAGCCTGTGGGGAACAGGAATATGTGTTTCTTTTTCATTTCTGAGGTGTTTGTCAAAAGTGATGTTTTTGGGCTGAATTGAGAACTAAGGCGAATTCCGTGTTAGACATTGGGCTTTCTCTTCAGGGTAGGCTCGGAATCAAAATTCAAGCGAGAATTCGGCTTTCCAGCATGTGGGGAACAGGAATATGTGTTTCTTTTTCATTTCTGAGGTGTTTGTCAAAAGTGATGTTTTTGGGCTGAATTGAGTACTAAGGCGAATGCTGTGTTAGACTTTGGGCTAGCTGTTCAGGGTAGGCTCGGAATCAAAATTCAAGCGAGAATTCGGCTTTCCAGCATGTGGGGAACAGGAATATGTGTTTCTTTTTCATTTCTGAGGTGTTTGTCAAAAGTGATGTTTTTGGACTGAATTGAATCCTAAGGCGAATGCTGTGTTAGACTTTCGGCTAGCTCCTCATGGTAGGCTCGGAATCGAAAATCAAGCGAGAATTTGGCTTTCCAGCCCGTGGGGAACAGGAATATATGTTTCATTTTCATTTCTGAGGTGTTTGTCAAAAGTCATGTTTTTTGGCTGTATTGAGTCCTAAGGCGAATGCTGTGTTAGACTTTGGGCTAGCTCTTCAGGGTAGGCTCGGAATAAAAATTCAAGCGAGAATCCGGCTTTCCAGCCCGTGGGGAACAGGAATATGTGTTTCTTTTTCATTTCTGAGGTGTTTGTCAAAAGTGATGTTTTTGGGCTGAATTGAATCCTAAGGCGAATGCTGTGTTAGACTTTGGGCTAGCTCTTCAGGGTAGGCTCGGAATCGAAAATCAAGCGAGAATTTGGCTTTCCAGCACGTGGGGAACAGGAATATGTGTTTCTTTTTCATTTCTGAGGTGTTTGTCAAAAGTGATGTTTTTGGACTGAATTGAATCCTAAGGTGAATGCTGTGTTAGACTTTCGGCTAGCTCTTCAGGGTAGGCTCGGAATCGAAAATCAAGCGAGAATTTGGCTTTCCAGCCCGTGGGGAACAGGAATATGTGTTTCATTTTCATTTCTGAGTCATGTTTTTTGGCTGTATTGAGTCCTAAGGCGAATGCTGTGTTAGACTTTGGGCTAGCTCTTCAGGGTAGGCTCGGAATCGAAAATCAAGCGAGAATTCGGCTTTCCAGCCTGTGGGGAACAGGAATATGTGTTTCATTTTCATTTCTGAGGTGTTTGTCAAAAGTGATGTTTTTGGGCTGAATTGAGAACTAAGGCGAATTCCGTGTTAGACATTGGGCTTTCTCTTCAGGGAAAGCTCGGAATCAAAAATCAAGCGAGAATTCGGCTTTCCAGCCTGTGGGGAACAGGAATATGTGTTTCATTTTCATTTCTGAGGTGTTTGTCAAAAGTCATGTTTTTGGGCTGAATTGAGAACTAAGGCGAATTCCGTGTTAGACATTGGGCTTTCTTTTCAGGGAAAGCTCGGAATCAAAAATCAAGCGAGAATTCGGCTTTCCAGCCTGTGGGGAACAGGAATATGTGTTTCATTTTCATTTCTGAGGTGTTTGTCAAAAGTCATGTTTTTTGGCTGTATTGAGTCCTAAGGCGAATGCTGTGTTAGACTTTGGGCTAGCTCTTCAGGGTAGGCTCGGAATCGAAAATCAAGCGAGAATTCGGCTTTCCAGCCCGTGGGGAACAGGAATATGTGTTTCTTTTTCATTTCTGAGGTGTTTGTCAAAAGTGATGTTTTTGGACTGAATTGAATCCTAAGGCGAATGCTGTGTTAGACTTTGGGCTAGCTCTTCAGGGTAGGCTCGGAATCGAAAATCAAGCGAGAATTCGGATTTCCAGCCCGTGGGGAACAGGAATATGTGTTTCTTTTTCATTTCTGAGGTGTTTGTCAAAAGTGATGTTTTTGGGCTGAATTGAGAAATAAGGCGAATGCTGTGTTAGACCTTGGGCTAGCTCTTCATGGAAAGGTCGGAATCAAAAATCAAGCGAGAATTCGGCTTTCCAGCCTGTGGGGAACAGGAATATGTGTTTCATTTTCATTTCTGAGGTGTTTGTCAAAAGTCATGTTTTTTGGCTGTATTGAGTCCTAAGGCGAATGCTGTGTTAGACTTTGGGCTAGCTCTTCAGGGTAGGCTCGGAATCAAAATTCAAGCGAGAATTCGGCTTTCCAGCACGTGGGGAACAGGAATATGTGTTTCTTTTTCATTTCTGATGTGTTTATCAAAAGTGATGTTTTTTGGCTGAATTGAGAACTAAGACGAATGCTGTGTTAGACCTTGGGCTAGCTCTTCAGGGTAGGCTCGGAATCAAAATTCAAGCGAGAATTCGGTTTTGCAGCCCGTGGGGAACAGGAATATGTGTTTCTTTTTCATTTCTGAGGTGTTTGTCAAAAGTGATATTTTTGGGCTGAATTGAATCCTAAGGCGAATGCTGTGTTAGACTTTCGGCTAGCTCTTCAGGGTAGGCTCGGAATCGAAAATCAAGCGAGAATTTGGCTTTCCAGCACGTGGGGAACAGGAATATGTCTTTCTTTTTCATTTCTGAGGTGTTTGTCAAAAGTGATGTTTTTGGGCTGAATTGAATCCTAAGGCGAATGCTGTGTTAGACCTTGGGCTAGCTCTTCAGGGAAAGGTCGGAATCAAAAATCAAGCGAGAATTCGGCTTTCCAGCCCGTGGGGAACAGGAATATGTGTTTCTTTTTCATTTCTGAGGTGTTTGTCAAAAGTGATGTTTTTGGGCTGAATTGAGAACTAAGGCGAATTCCGTGTTAGACATTGGGATTTCTCTTTCGGGAAAGCTCGGAATGAAAAATCAAACGAGAATTCGGCTTTCCAGCCTGTGGGGAACAGGAATATGTGTTTCATTTTCATTTCTGAGGTGTTTGTCAAAAGTGATGTTTTTGGACAATTGAATCCTAAGGCGAATGCTGTGTTAGACTTTGGGCTAGCTCTTCAGGGTAGGCTCGGAATCGAAAATCAAGCGAGAATTTGGCTTTCCAGCACGTGGGGAACAGGAATATGTGTTTCTTTTTCATTTCTGAGGTGTTTGTCAAAAGTGATGTTTTTGGACTGAATTGAATCCTAAGGCGAATGCTGTGTTAGACCTTGGGCTAGCTCTTCAGGGAAAGGTCGGAATCAAAAATCAAGCGAGAATTCGGCTTTCCAGCCCGTGGGGAACAGGAATATGTGTTTCTTTTTCATTTCTGAGGTGTTTGTCAAAAGTGATGTTTTTGGGCTGAATTGAGAACTAAGGCGAATTCCGTGTTAGACATTGGGATTTCTCTTTCGGGAAAGCTCGGAATCAAAAATCAAACGAGAATTCGGCTTTCCAGCCTGTGGGGAACAGGAATATGTGTTTCATTTTCATTTCTGAGGTGTTTGTCAAAAGTGATGTTTTTGGACAATTGAATCCTAAGGCGAATGCTGTGTTAGACTTTGGGCTAGCTCTTCAGGGTAGGCTCGGAATCGAAAATCAAGCGAGAATTTGGCTTTCCAGCACGTGGGGAACAGGAATATGTGTTTCTTTTTCATTTCTGAGGTGTTTGTCAAAAGTGATGTTTTTGGACTGAATTGAATCCTAAGGTGAATGCTGTGTTAGACTTTCGGCTAGCTCTTCAGGGTAGGCTCGGAATCGAAAATCAAGCGAGAATTTGGCTTTCCAGCCCGTGGGGAACAGGAATATGTGTTTCATTTTCATTTCTGAGGTGTTTGTCAAAAGTCATGTTTTTTGGCTGTATTGAGTCCTAAGGCGAATGCTGTGTTAGACATTGGGCTTTGTCTTCAGGGAAAGCTCGGAATCAAAAATCAAGCGAGAATTCAGCTTTCCAGCCTGTGGGGAACAGGAATATGTGTTTCTTTTTCATTTCTGAGGTGTTTGTCAAAAGTGATGTTTTTGGGCTGAATTGAGAACTAAGGCGAATTCCGTGTTAGACATTGGGCTTTCTCTTCAGGGAAAGCTCGGAATCAAAAATCAAGCGAGAATTCGGCTTTCCAGCCTGTGGGGAACAGGAATATGTGTTTCATTTTCATTTCTGAGGTGTTTGTCAAAAGTCATGTTTTTTGGCTGTATTGAGTCCTAAGGCGAATGCTGTGTTAGACTTTGGGCTAGCTCTTCAGGGTAGGCTCGGAATCAAAATTCAAGCGAGAATTCGGCTTTCCAGCATGTGGGGAACAGGAATATGTGTTTCTTTTTCATTTCTGAGGTGTTTGTCAAAAGTGATGTTTTTGGACTGAATTGAATCCTAAGGCGAATGCTGTGTTAGACTTTCGGCTAGCTCTTCATGGTAGGTTCGGAATCGAAAATCAAGCGAGAATTTGGCTTTCCAGCCCGTGGGGAACAGGAATATGTGTTTCATTTTCATTTCTGAGGTGTTTGTCAAAAGTGATGTTTTTGGGCTGAATTGAGAAATAAGACGAATGCTGTGTTAGACCTTGGGCTAGCTCTTCAGGGTAGGCTCGGAATCAAAATTCAAGCGAGAATTCAGCTTTCCAGCCCGTGGGGAACAGGAATATGTGTTTCATTTTCATTTCTGAGGTGTTTGTCAAAAGTGATGTTTTTGGACTGAATTGAATCCTAAGGCGAATGCTGTGTTAGACTTTGGGCTAGCTCTTCAGGGTAGGCTCGGAATCGAAAATAAAGCGAGAATTCAGCTTTCCAGCCTGTGGGGAACAGGAATATGTGTTTCATTTTCATTTCTGAGGTGTTTGTCAAAAGTGATGTTTTTGGGCTGAATTGAGAAGTAAGGCGAATGCTGTGTTAGACCTTGGGCTAGCTCTTCAGGGTAGGCTCGGAATCAAAATTCAAGCGAGAATTCGGCTTTCCAGCCCGTGGGGAACAGGAATATGTGTTTCTTTTTCATTTCTGAGGTGTTTGTCAAAAGTGATATTTTTGGGCTGAATTGAATCCTAAGGCGAATGCTGTGTTAGACTTTCGGCTAGCTCTTCAGGGTAGGCTCGGAATCGAAAATCAAGCGAGAATTTGGCTTTCCAGCACGTGGGGAACAGGAATATGTCTTTCTTTTTCATTTCTGAGGTGTTTGTCAAAAGTGATGTTTTTGGGCTGAATTGAATCCTAAGGCGAATGCTGTGTTAGACCTTGGGCTAGCTCTTCAGGGAAAGGTCGGAATCAAAAATCAAGCGAGAATTCGGCTTTCCAGCCCGTGGGGAACAGGAATATGTGTTTCTTTTTCATTTCTGAGGTGTTTGTCAAAAGTGATGTTTTTGGGCTGAATTGAGAACTAAGGCGAATTCCGTGTTAGACATTGGGATTTCTCTTTCGGGAAAGCTCGGAATCAAAAATCAAACGAGAATTCGGCTTTCCAGCCTGTGGGGAACAGGAATATGTGTTTCATTTTCATTTCTGAGGTGTTTGTCAAAAGTGATGTTTTTGGACAATTGAATCCTAAGGCGAATGCTGGGTTAGACTTTGGGCTAGCTCTTCAGGGTAGGCTCGGAATCGAAAATCAAGCAAGAATTTGGCTTTCCAGCACGTGGGGAACAGGAATATGTGTTTCTTTTTCATTTCTGAGGTGTTTGTCAAAAGTGATGTTTTTGGACTGAATTGAATCCTAAGGTGAATGCTGTGTTAGACTTTCGGCTAGCTCTTCAGGGTAGGCTCGGAATCGAAAATCAAGCGAGAATTTGGCTTTCCAGCCCGTGGGGAACAGGAATATGTGTTTCATTTTCATTTCTGAGGTGTTTGTCAAAAGTCATGTTTTTTGGCTGTATTGAGTCCTAAGGCGAATGCTGTGTTAGACTTTGGGCTAGCTCTTCAGGGTAGGCTCGGAATCAAAATTCAAGCGAGAATTCGGCTTTCCAGCACGTGGGGAACAGGAATATGTGTTTCTTTTTCATTTCTGAGGTGTTTGTCAAAAGTGATGTTTTTGGGCTGAATTGAGAACTAAGGCGAATTCCGTGTTAGACATTGGGCTTTCTCTTCAGGGAAAGCTCGGAATCAAAAATCAAGCGAGAATTCGGCTTTCCAGCCTGTGGGGAACAGGAATATGTGTTTCATTTTCATTTCTGAGGTGTTTGTCAAAAGACATGTTTTTTGGCTGTATTGAGTCCTAAGGCGAATGCTGTGTTAGACATTGGGCTAGCTCTTCAGGGTAGGCTCGGAATCGAAAATCAAGCGAGAATTTGGCTTTCCAGCCTGTGGGGAACAGGAATATGTGTTTCATTTTCATTTCTGAGGTGTTTGTCAAAAGTCATGTTTTTTGGCTGTATTGAGTCCTAAGGCGAATGCTGTGTTAGACTTTGGGCTAGCTCTTCAGGGAAAGGTCGGAATCAAAAATCAAGCGAGAATTCGGCTTTCCAGCCTGTGGGGAACAGGAATATGTGTTTCTTTTTCATTTCTGAGGTGTTTGTCAAAAGTGATGTTTTTTGGGCTGAATTGAGAACTAAGGCGAATTCCGTGTTAGACATTGGGCTTTCTCTTCAGGGAAAGCTCGGAATCAAAAATCAAGCGAGAATTCGGCTTTCCAGCCTGTGGGGAACAGGAATATGTGTTTCATTTTCATTTCTGAGGTGTTTGTCAAAAGTCATGTTTTTTGGCTGTATTGAGTCCTAAGGCGAATGCTGTGTTAGACTTTGGGCTAGCTCTTCAGGGTAGGCTCGGAATCAAAATTCAAGCGAGAATTTGGCTTTCCAGCATGTGGGGAACAGGAATATGTGTTTCTTTTTCATTTCTGAGGTGTTTGTCAAAAGTCATGTTTTTGGACTGAATTGAATCCTAAGGCGAATGCTGTGTTAGACTTTCGGCTAGCTCTTCATGGTAGGCTCGGAATCGAAAATCAAGCGAGAATTTGGCTTTCCAGCCCGTGGGGAACAGGAATATGTGTTTCATTTTCATTTCTGAGGTGTTTGTCAAAAGTCATGTTTTTTGGCTGTATTGAGTCCTAAGGCGAATGCTGTGTTAGACTTTGGGCTAGCTCTTCAGGGTAGGCTCGGAATCAAAATTCAAGCGAGAATTCGGCTTTCCAGCCCGTGGGGAACAGGAATATGTGTTTCTTTTTCATTTCTGAGGTGTTTGTCAAAAGTGATGTTTTTGGGCTGAATTGAATCCTAAGGAGAATGCTGTGTTAGACTTTGGGCTAGCTCTTCAGGGTAGGCTCGGAATCGAAAATCAAGTGAGAATTCGGCTTTCTAGCATGTGGGGAACAGGAATATGTGTTTCTTTTTCATTTCTGAGGTGTTTGTCAAAAGTGATGTTTTTGGACAATTGAATCCTAAGGCGAATGCTGTGTTAGACTTTCGGCTAGCTCTTCAGGGTAGGCTCGGAATCGAAAATCAAGCGAGAATTTGGCTTTCCAGCACGTGGGGAACAGGAATATGTGTTTCTTTTTCATTTCTGTGGTGTTTGTCAAAAGTGATGTTTTTGGACTGAATTGAATCCTAAGGCGAATGCTGTGTTAGACTTTGGGCTAGCTCTTCAGGGTAGGCTCGGAATCGAAAATCAAGCGAGAATTTGGCTTTCCAGCACGTGGGGAACAGGAATATGTCTTTCTTTTTCATTTCTGAGGTGTTTGTCAAAAGTGATGTTTTTGGGCTGAATTGAATCCTAAGGCGAATGCTGTGTTAGACCTTGGGCTAGCTCTTCAGGGAAAGGTCGGAATCAAAAATCAAGCGAGAATTCGGCTTTCCAGCCCGTGGGGAACAGGAATATGTGTTTCTTTTTCATTTCTGAGGTGTTTGTCAAAAGTGATGTTTTTGGGCTGAATTGAGAACTAAGGCGAATTCCGTGTTAGACATTGGGATTTCTCTTTCGGGAAAGCTCGGAATCAAAAATCAAACGAGAATTCGGCTTTCCAGCCTGTGGGGAACAGGAATATGTGTTTCATTTTCATTTCTGAGGTGTTTGTCAAAAGTGATGTTTTTGGACAATTGAATCCTAAGGCGAATGCTGTGTTAGACTTTGGGCTAGCTCTTCAGGGTAGGCTCGGAATCGAAAATCAAGCGAGAATTTGGCTTTCCAGCACGTGGGGAACAGGAATATGTGTTTCTTTTTCATTTCTGAGGTGTTTGTCAAAAGTGATGTTTTTGGACTGAATTGAATCCTAAGGCGAATGCTGTGTTAGACCTTGGGCTAGCTCTTCAGGGAAAGGTCGGAATCAAAAATCAAGCGAGAATTCGGCTTTCCAGCCCGTGGGGAACAGGAATATGTGTTTCTTTTTCATTTCTGAGGTGTTTGTCAAAAGTGATGTTTTTGGGCTGAATTGAGAACTAAGGCGAATTCCGTGTTAGACATTGGGCTTTCTCTTCAGGGAAAGCTCGGAATCAAAAATCAAGCGAGAATTCGGCTTTCCAGCCCGTGGGGAACAGGAATATGTGTTTCATTTTCATTTCTGAGGTGTTTGTCAAAAGTGATGTTTTTGGACTGAATTGAATCCTAAGGCGAATGCTGTGTTAGACTTTGGGCTAGCTCTTCAGGGTAGGCTCGGAATCGAAAATAAAGCGAGAATTCAGCTTTCCAGCCTGTGGGGAACAGGAATATGTGTTTCATTTTCATTTCTGAGGTGTTTGTCAAAAGTGATGTTTTTGGGCTGAATTGAGAAATAAGGCGAATGCTGTGTTAGACCTTGGGCTAGCTCTTCAGGGTAGGCTCGGAATCAAAATTCAAGCGAGAATTCGGTTTTCCAGCCCGTGGGGAACAGGAATATGTGTTTCTTTTTCATTTCTGAGGTGTTTGTCAAAAGTGATATTTTTGGGCTGAATTGAATCCTAAGGCGAATGCTGTGTTAGACTTTCGGCTAGCTCTTCAGGGTAGGCTCGGAATCGAAAATCAAGCGAGAATTTGGCTTTCCAGCACGTGGGGAACAGGAATATGTCTTTCTTTTTCATTTCTGAGGTGTTTGTCAAAAGTGATGTTTTTGGGCTGAATTGAGAACTAAGGCGAATTCCGTGTTAGACATTGGGATTTCTCTTTCGGGAAAGCTCGGAATCAAAAATCAAATGAGAATTCGGCTTTCCAGCCTGTGGGGAACAGGAATATGTGTTTCATTTTCATTTCTGAGGTGTTTGTCAAAAGTGATGTTTTTGGACAATTGAATCCTAAGGCGAATGCTGTGTTAGACTTTGGGCTAGCTCTTCAGGGTAGGCTCGGAATCGAAAATCAAGCGAGAATTTGGCTTTCCAGCACGTGGGGAACAGGAATATGTGTTTCTTTTTCATTTCTGAGGTGTTTGTCAAAAGTGATGTTTTTGGGCTGAATTGAGAACTAAGGCGAATTCCGTGTTAGACATTGGGCTTTCTCTTCAGGGAAAGCTCGGAATCAAAAATCAAGCGAGAATTCGGCTTTCCAGCCCGTGGGGAACAGGAATATGTGTTTCATTTTCATTTCTGAGGTGTTTGTCAAAAGTGATGTTTTTGGACTGAATTGAATCCTAAGGCGAATGCTGTGTTAGACTTTGGGCTAGCTCTTCAGGGTAGGCTCGGAATCGAAAATAAAGCGAGAATTCAGCTTTCCAGCCTGTGGGGAACAGGAATATGTGTTTCATTTTCATTTCTGAGGTGTTTGTCAAAAGTGATGTTTTTGGGCTGAATTGAGAAATAAGGCGAATGCTGTGTTAGACCTTGGGCTAGCTCTTCAGGGTAGGCTCGGAATCAAAATTCAAGCGAGAATTCGGTTTTCCAGCCCGTGGGGAACAGGAATATGTGTTTCTTTTTCATTTCTGAGGTGTTTGTCAAAAGTGATATTTTTGGGCTGAATTGAATCCTAAGGCGAATGCTGTGTTAGACTTTCGGCTAGCTCTTCAGGGTAGGCTCAGAATCGAAAATCAAGCGAGAATTTGGCTTTCCAGCACGTGGGGAACAGGAATATGTCTTTCTTTTTCATTTCTGAGGTGTTTGTCAAAAGTGATGTTTTTGGGCTGAATTGAATCCTAAGGCGAATGCTGTGTTAGACCTTGGGCTAGCTCTTCAGGGAAAGATCGGAATCAAAAATCAAGCGAGAATTCGGCTTTCCAGCCCGTGGGGAACAGGAATATGTGTTTCTTTTTCATTTCTGAGGTGTTTGTCAAAAGTGATGTTTTTGGGCTGAATTGAGAACTAAGGCGAATTCCGTGTTAGACATTGGGATTTCTCTTTCGGGAAAGCTCGGAATCAAAAATCAAACGAGAATTCGGCTTTCCAGCCTGTGGGGAACAGGAATATGTGTTTCATTTTCATTTCTGAGGTGTTTGTCAAAAGTGATGTTTTTGGACAATTGAATCCTAAGGCGAATGCTGTGTTAGACTTTGGGCTAGCTCTTCAGGGTAGGCTCGGAATCGAAAATCAAGCGAGAATTTGGCTTTCCAGCACGTGGGGAACAGGAATATGTGTTTCTTTTTCATTTCTGAGGTGTTTGTCAAAAGTGATGTTTTTGGACTGAATTGAATCCTAAGGCGAATGCTGTGTTAGACCTTGGGCTAGCTCTTCAGGGAAAGGTCGGAATCAAAAATCAAGCGAGAATTCGGCTTTCCAGCCCGTGGGGAACAGGAATATGTGTTTCTTTTTCATTTCTGAGGTGTTTGTCAAAAGTGATGTTTTTGGGCTGAATTGAGAACTAAGGCGAATTCCGTGTTAGACATTGGGCTTTCTCTTCAGGGAAAGCTCGGAATCAAAAATCAACCGAGAATTCGGCTTTCCAGCCCGTGGGGAACAGGAATATGTGTTTCATTTTCATTTCTGAGGTGTTTGTCAAAAGTGATGTTTTTGGACTGAATTGAATCCTAAGGCGAATGCTGTGTTAGACTTTGGGCTAGCTCTTCAGGGTAGGCTCGGAATCGAAAATCAAGCGAGAATTTGGCTTTCCAGCACGTGGGGAACAGGAATATGTGTTTCTTTTTCATTTCTGAGGTGTTTGTCAAAAGTGATGTTTTTGGGCTGAATTGAGAACTAAGGCGAATTCCGTGTTAGACATTGGGCTTTCTCTTCAGGGAAAGCTCGGAATCAAAAATCAAGCGAGAATTCGGCTTTCCAGCCCGTGGGGAACAGGAATATGTGTTTCATTTTCATTTCTGAGGTGTTTGTCAAAAGTGATGTTTTTGGACTGAATTGAATCCTAAGGCGAATGCTGTGTTAGACTTTGGGCTAGCTCTTCAGGGTAGGCTCGGAATCGAAAATAAAGCGAGAATTCAGCTTTCCAGCCTGTGGGGAACAGGAATATGTGTTTCATTTTCATTTCTGAGGTGTTTGTCAAAAGTGATGTTTTTGGGCTGAATTGAGAAATAAGGCGAATGCTGTGTTAGACCTTGGGCTAGCTCTTCAGGGTAGGCTCGGAATCAAAATTCAAGCGAGAATTCGGTTTTCCAGCCCGTGGGGAACAGGAATATGTGTTTCTTTTTCATTTCTGAGGTGTTTGTCAAAAGTGATATTTTTGGGCTGAATTGAATCCTAAGGCGAATGCTGTGTTAGACTTTCGGCTAGCTCTTCAGGGTAGGCTCGGAATCGAAAATCAAGCGAGAATTTGGCTTTCCAGCACGTGGGGAACAGGAATATGTCTTTCTTTTTCATTTCTGAGGTGTTTGTCAAAAGTGATGTTTTTGGGCTGAATTGAATCCTAAGGCGAATGCTGTGTTAGACCTTGGGCTAGCTCTTCAGGGAAAGATCGGAATCAAAAATCAAGCGAGAATTCGGCTTTCCAGCCCGTGGGGAACAGGAATATGTGTTTCTTTTTCATTTCTGAGGTGTTTGTCAAAAGTGATGTTTTTGGGCTGAATTGAGAACTAAGGCGAATTCCGTGTTAGACATTGGGATTTCTCTTTCGGGAAAGCTCGGAATCAAAAATCAAACGAGAATTCGGCTTTCCAGCCTGTGGGGAACAGGAATATGTGTTTCATTTTCATTTCTGAGGTGTTTGTCAAAAGACATGTTTTTTGGCTGTATTGAGTCCTAAGGCGAATGCTGTGTTAGACATTGGGCTAGCTCTTCAGGGTAGGCTCGGAATCGAAAATCAAGCGAGAATTTGGCTTTCCAGCCTGTGGGGAACAGGAATATGTGTTTCATTTTCATTTCTGAGGTGTTTGTCAAAAGTCATGTTTTTTGGCTGTATTGAGTCCTAAGGCGAATGCTGTGTTAGACTTTGGGCTAGCTCTTCAGGGAAAGGTCGGAATCAAAAATCAAGCGAGAATTCGGCTTTCCAGCCTGTGGGGAACAGGAATATGTGTTTCTTTTTCATTTCTGAGGTGTTTGTCAAAAGTGATGTTTTTGGGCTGAATTGAGAACTAAGGCGAATTCCGTGTTAGACATTGGGCTTTCTCTTCAGGGAAAGCTCGGAATCAAAAATCAAGCGAGAATTCGGCTTTCCAGCCTGTGGGGAACAGGAATATGTGTTTCATTTTCATTTCTGAGGTGTTTGTCAAAAGTCATGTTTTTTGGCTGTATTGAGTCCTAAGGCGAATGCTGTGTTAGACTTTGGGCTAGCTCTTCAGGGTAGGCTCGGAATCAAAATTCAAGCGAGAATTTGGCTTTCCAGCATGTGGGGAACAGGAATATGTGTTTCTTTTTCATTTCTGAGGTGTTTGTCAAAAGTCATGTTTTTGGACTGAATTGAATCCTAAGGCGAATGCTGTGTTAGACTTTCGGCTAGCTCTTCATGGTAGGCTCGGAATCGAAAATCAAGCGAGAATTTGGCTTTCCAGCCCGTGGGGAACAGGAATATGTGTTTCATTTTCATTTCTGAGGTGTTTGTCAAAAGTCATGTTTTTTGGCTGTATTGAGTCCTAAGGCGAATGCTGTGTTAGACTTTGGGCTAGCTCTTCAGGGTAGGCTCGGAATCAAAATTCAAGCGAGAATTCGGCTTTCCAGCCCGTGGGGAACAGGAATATGTGTTTCTTTTTCATTTCTGAGGTGTTTGTCAAAAGTGATGTTTTTGGGCTGAATTGAATCCTAAGGAGAATGCTGTGTTAGACTTTGGGCTAGCTCTTCAGGGTAGGCTCGGAATCGAAAATCAAGTGAGAATTCGGCTTTCTAGCATGTGGGGAACAGGAATATGTGTTTCTTTTTCATTTCTGAGGTGTTTGTCAAAAGTGATGTTTTTGGACAATTGAATCCTAAGGCGAATGCTGTGTTAGACTTTCGGCTAGCTCTTCAGGGTAGGCTCGGAATCGAAAATCAAGCGAGAATTTGGCTTTCCAGCACGTGGGGAACAGGAATATGTGTTTCTTTTTCATTTCTGTGGTGTTTGTCAAAAGTGATGTTTTTGGACTGAATTGAATCCTAAGGCGAATGCTGTGTTAGACTTTGGGCTAGCTCTTCAGGGTAGGCTCGGAATCGAAAATCAAGCGAGAATTTGGCTTTCCAGCACGTGGGGAACAGGAATATGTCTTTCTTTTTCATTTCTGAGGTGTTTGTCAAAAGTTATGTTTTTGGGCTGAATTGAATCCTAAGGCGAATGCTGTGTTAGACCTTGGGCTAGCTCTTCAGGGAAAGGTCGGAATCAAAAATCAAGCGAGAATTCGGCTTTCCAGCCCGTGGGGAACAGGAATATGTGTTTCTTTTTCATTTCTGAGGTGTTTGTCAAAAGTGATGTTTTTGGGCTGAATTGAGAACTAAGGCGAATTCCGTGTTAGACATTGGGATTTCTCTTTCGGGAAAGCTCGGAATCAAAAATCAAACGAGAATTCGGCTTTCCAGCCTGTGGGGAACAGGAATATGTGTTTCATTTTCATTTCTGAGGTGTTTGTCAAAAGTGATGTTTTTGGACAATTGAATCCTAAGGCGAATGCTGTGTTAGACTTTGGGCTAGCTCTTCAGGGTAGGCTCGGAATCGAAAATCAAGCGAGAATTTGGCTTTCCAGCACGTGGGGAACAGGAATATGTGTTTCTTTTTCATTTCTGAGGTGTTTGTCAAAAGTGATGTTTTTGGACTGAATTGAATCCTAAGGCGAATGCTGTGTTAGACCTTGGGCTAGCTCTTCAGGGAAAGGTCGGAATCAAAAATCAAGCGAGAATTCGGCTTTCCAGCCCGTGGGGAACAGGAATATGTGTTTCTTTTTCATTTCTGAGGTGTTTGTCAAAAGTGATGTTTTTGGGCTGAATTGAGAACTAAGGCGAATTCCGTGTTAGACATTGGGCTTTCTCTTCAGGGAAAGCTCGGAATCAAAAATCAAGCGAGAATTCGGCTTTCCAGCCCGTGGGGAACAGGAATATGTGTTTCATTTTCATTTCTGAGGTGTTTGTCAAAAGTGATGTTTTTGGACTGAATTGAATCCTAAGGCGAATGCTGTGTTAGACTTTGGGCTAGCTCTTCAGGGTAGGCTCGGAATCGAAAATAAAGCGAGAATTCAGCTTTCCAGCCTGTGGGGAACAGGAATATGTGTTTCATTTTCATTTCTGAGGTGTTTGTCAAAAGTGATGTTTTTGGGCTGAATTGAGAAATAAGGCGAATGCTGTGTTAGACCTTGGGCTAGCTCTTCAGGGTAGGCTCGGAATCAAAATTCAAGCGAGAATTCGGTTTTCCAGCCCGTGGGGAACAGGAATATGTGTTTCTTTTTCATTTCTGAGGTGTTTGTCAAAAGTGATATTTTTGGGCTGAATTGAATCCTAAGGCGAATGCTGTGTTAGACTTTCGGCTAGCTCTTCAGGGTAGGCTCGGAATCGAAAATCAAGCGAGAATTTGGCTTTCCAGCACGTGGGGAACAGGAATATGTCTTTCTTTTTCATTTCTGAGGTGTTTGTCAAAAGTGATGTTTTTGGGCTGAATTGAGAACTAAGGCGAATTCCGTGTTAGACATTGGGATTTCTCTTTCGGGAAAGCTCGGAATCAAAAATCAAATGAGAATTCGGCTTTCCAGCCTGTGGGGAACAGGAATATTTATTTATTAAAATTTATTATTTATTAAACGCTCTTATAGGCCGCCCAATCCCGTGGGACTCAGGGCGGCGTACAACATAAATAAGAAGCGTACAATTTTAAAAACAATAGTCATGATATACATTATAAATATAATTAAAAAAAACATTGTAAGAGCAACATTCAGGGGGAATCTGGTTGTCCTATTCACCCCATCTGCCGGAAGAGCCATGTTTTTAAGGCTTTACGGAAGGCCAGCAGGGTGGGGATGGTCCGGATCTCTGGTGGAAGTTGGTTCCAGAGGGACGGGGCTCCCACAGAGAAGGCCCTCCCCCGTGGCCCCGCCAATCGACATTGTTTAGCCGACGGGACCCGGAGAAGGCCCTCTCTGTGGGACCTAACCGGTCTTAGGGAGGTATGTGGTAGGATGCGGTCCCGCAGGTAACCTGGCCCTGAGCCATGTAGGGCTTTAAAGGTAACGACCAACACCTTGAATTGCGACCGGAGACTAATTGGTAGCCAATGCAGCTGGCGAAGGAGAGGTGTTACGTGGGTGTATCTCGGCACACCCACTACCGCTCGCGCAGCTGCATTCTGTACCAGTTGGAGTCTCCGGATGGTCTTCAAGGGTAGCCCCATGTAGAGCGCGTTACAGTAGTCTAGCCGTGAGGTGACAAGGGCATGAGTGACTGTGAGCAAGGCCTCCCTCTCCAAGTAAGGTCGCAATTGGTGCACAAGACGGATTTGTGCAAAGGTCCCCCTAGCCACAGCTGAAAGATGTTGCTCCAATTTTAGCTGTGGGTCTAGGAGGACACCCAAATTGCGAACCTGTTCTGAGGGAGTCAATTTTTCTCCCCCGAGAACCAAGGAGGGACAGTCGACATAGTCCTTGGGAGGCAATATCCAGAGCCACTCAGTCTTGTCTGGGTTGAGCCTGAGTCTGTTCACTCCCATCCAGACCCTCACATCGTCCAGGCAGCGGCACATTACATCAACTGCTTCACTGAACTGACACGGGGTGGAGATGTACAACTGGGTATCGTCAGCATACTGCTGATACCTCACCCCATGTCGTCGGATGATCTCACCCAGCGGTTTCATGTAAATGTTAAACAGGATGGGCGAGAGGACCGAGCCCTGTGGCACCCCGCAGACCAGGGGCCTAGGGGCCGACCTCTGTCCTCCTGTCAACACCGACTGCGTCCTGTCAGAGAGGTAGGAGGAGAACCACCGTAAAACAGTGCCTCCCACTCCCATCTCCCCAAGACGACGCAGAAGGATACCATGGTCAATGGTATCGAAAGCCGCTGAGAGGTCAAGTAGCACCAGGATGGAGGAGTGACCCCCATCCCGGGCTCGCCAGAGATCATCCATCAGCGCGACCAAAGCAGTCTCCGTACTGTAGCCGCGCCTGAAACCCGATTGAAAGGGATCCAGATAATCAGTATCCTCCAATAGCCGCAGGAGTTGGAGCGACACCACCTTCTCAACAACTTTACCCAAAAAGGGTAAGTTGGAGACTGGACGGAAGTTCTTTAAATCCGCTGGGTCCAGGGAAGGCTTCTTGAGGAGGGGCCTCACCACCGCAGCTTTTAAAGGCTGTGGGATGGATCCCTCTCTCAAAGAAGCGATCACAACCGCCTGGAGCCAGCCGCGTGTCACCTCCCTGCTGGCAGAAACCAGCCAGGAGGGGCACGGGTCCAATAAACAGGTGGAGGCGCTCATCGCTCCTATGGCCTTGTCCACGTCCTCAGGAGTGACCGGTTCAAACTCGTCCCAAATAACAGGACTAAGACTCACCCCTGTCATCTCGGCTTGCCCTGTCCAAATGGAGTCCAGGTCTGTCCGAATCTGAACGACTTTATCCGCCAGAAACTGAGAAAATTCCTCAGCTCTGCCCTGCAAGGGATCTTCAACTCCCTCCTTGGCTAGGAGGGAGCGAGTCACCCTAAACAGGGCGGCTGGGCGGGAGTCGGCGGACGCAATAAGAGCGGAAAAATACGCGCATTTTGCCGCCTTTATCGCCACTAAGTAAGACTTAATGTAAGTTCTTAAAAGTGTCCGGTCAGACTCAGCTTTACTGGTTCTCCATCGTCGCTCTAGGCGTCTCTTTTGGCGCTTCATCTCCCGGAGCTCCTCAGTAAACCAAGGGGCCCGCCGGGATCCGCTGCCACGGAGAGGCCGCAAAGGCGCAATCCGATCTAAGGCCCCCGTTGCTGCCTGATTCCAAGCAGCCACTAGGGCCTCAGATGAATCGTGTACCAGGGAGTCAGGTATTTCCCCAAGTTCCCTCTGAAATCCTTCAGATTCCATTAGGCGCCTGGGGCGGAACCACTTAATCGGCCCCGCCTCCTTGCGGTGGAGGAGTGGTGCCATGAAATCCAACCTCAGAAGGAAATGATCTGACCACGACAAGGGTACTGTGACTAAACCCCTCAGCCTCAGATCATCTCTCCACTGCCCCGAGAGAAACACAAGGTCAAGCGTGTGGCCCCCCTCATGAGTCGGACCCTGAACTACTTGGGTCAGGTTCATGGTTGTCATGGAAGCCATGAACTCCTGGACTGCCTCCGAGGTTTCACCGGGCGATGGCAGATTAAAGTCCCCCAGCACCATCAGCCTGGGGAACTCAATCGCCAGCCCTGCTACCGCCTCGAGCAGAACAGGCAGGGCCTTTGTAACGTAGCTAGGAGGCAGGTACGCTAACAAAAGGCCCACCTGGACCCCTAAGTCCAACTTCAGAAGGAGCGTCTCACACCCAACAATCTCCGGGGCAGGGCTCCTTCGAGGATTAAGGTTCTGGCGAGCTATAATCGCCACTCCTCCACCCCTTCCCTGGGGTCGCGGCTGATGCTGCACTAAGAACCCGTCCGGGCACATCTCGGAGAGGGGAACCCCCCCCTCCTGGCCTAGCCAGGTCTCAGTGATGCATGCCAGGTCTGCCCCCTCTTCCAGGATTAGATCCCGTACAAGGGGGGCCTTGTTGGCAATTGACCTGGCATTCAACAGCAGCAGCTTGAGCCCAGGGCCCTGACATCCCTGATTACCAGGACCTCGGGTTGAGCAAGATGGAACCAAACTAGAGGGGCCGGAACAAGGAATCGCTTGGAGACAGCGAATTCTCGTTCCCCGAGAGCGGCCTACCCCCCTGCTCCCGCCATACCTACCTCTCCCTGTAATGACCTTAATGCTCCCGTCCCCCCTCACACCAGAGATCCCTTCCCCCCCCCAACTGGTCCCCCTCTCTCCCAGCAGACCATGCATACCAGTCATACTGAGCCTGGGGATGGACTGAAACCCCTCTCCGCTTCTGTTTCCACACTCAGCAGAGGGGGGCAAAGACCCAATCCCCAGCTCACTCATTCTACCACTGTCAGTCACACAATCTCTATTACCCAATCATAACACATTCATAGCCCAAACCATTAATAAAATCGCAGTATTTCCGGGGGTTAAAAACAATAAGAGCACTAGGAGGCAGATATAGGCAACCTCCAAACCCGGTATAGCTTAGTTCTTAATATTGCCTTAATCTCAGTCTTGTTGTTATTTTTTTTTTTTGTGAATCCAAAATCCGTTGCCTCTGCTGCAGCAGTAAAAATGTCCAACAGCTGCCCCCGTGATGGTAGAGGGAAAACTGAGTCCCGTTTAGCATTAAGGGGGATCGTTTGAAAGCCAGGCCCATTCCCTCGCCTAACAGAATGTTGTCCCAGGCTTGGTCGCCGCCAATACTGCGGGTTATAACGGAGGAGTTGAAGATCTGGGATCCAAACGCCGTATGATGTTAGTCTAATGTCCTGGTTGCCCGCCTGGAAACCAGGCCAGTCCAGTCTCTGGGGGGTTCTTTCCAAAGGGCCTCTCGTCGCCAAGATGACAAGCAACGACATCGAAATGGCCGTCCCCGGTGCCACTCTTGTCCGACTCATCTGCAGCAAGTCCGAACCTCAGCTCTTATCTCCGGGAGCCAGTATTCCCCAAAAGGGCAGCTTGCCGCAGCAGCGATAAAACCACGGCAAAAAACAGCAACACACCAGCAATAATGGTCTTTTTGCAAGAGAGCCCAACCCAAATCTTCGTGGCCGAGAGTCAGCTCCGAGATTTTTTTTTTCTTTTTTTCTTAAAGCATAGGAAAACCGTTCGATATTACAGCATAGGAAATCCGTTCGGTATAAATATAAATATAAATACCTGGGAATTGTCCAATATCCCTTTTTTCTCTCTCTGGGCTTGCCACAGATTGCTACAAATCCCGGCCAACGTTTTCACGCTTCTCACAAGATGATTAGTTCAGGGAAGCTCTACGGTTTTCCTGTGAAGTTTTGTTTTTCGGAGACGCCATTTTAGAGCGGCGGCGTCTGTCGGAGCATGGTGGTCTCTTTCGACTTCTTGGCCCTCGTATTCGGGAGAATTCCCTCGTCTGGATAAGCTGGCGTGCGCCCCGGGATTTTCCAATTTTCTTCCGACCCACACTGGATAGAATAAGTTGGGTCGGGGGTCTTTATTTTTGACGAGAGGCAAGCAACGGGAGCGGAGGGTAGTTCTCTTGCAGCACTCCGCTTAGCTCCTCCCCGGAATATGTGTTTCATTTTCATTTCTGAGGTGTTTGTCAAAAGTGATGTTTTTGGACAATTGAATCCTAAGGCGAATGCTGTGTTAGACTTTGGGCTAGCTCTTCAGGGTAGGCTCGGAATCGAAAATCAAGCGAGAATTTGGCTTTCCAGCACGTGGGGAACAGGAATATGTGTTTCTTTTTCATTTCTGAGGTGTTTGTCAAAAGTGATGTTTTTGGGCTGAATTGAGAACTAAGGCGAATTCCGTGTTAGACATTGGGCTTTCTCTTCAGGGAAAGCTCGGAATCAAAAATCAAGCGAGAATTCGGCTTTCCAGCCCGTGGGGAACAGGAATATGTGTTTCATTTTCATTTCTGAGGTGTTTGTCAAAAGTGATGTTTTTGGACTGAATTGAATCCTAAGGCGAATGCTGTGTTAGACTTTGGGCTAGCTCTTCAGGGTAGGCTCGGAATCGAAAATAAAGCGAGAATTCAGCTTTCCAGCCTGTGGGGAACAGGAATATGTGTTTCATTTTCATTTCTGAGGTGTTTGTCAAAAGTGATGTTTTTGGGCTGAATTGAGAAATAAGGCGAATGCTGTGTTAGACCTTGGGCTAGCTCTTCAGGGTAGGCTCGGAATCAAAATTCAAGCGAGAATTCGGTTTTCCAGCCCGTGGGGAACAGGAATATGTGTTTCTTTTTCATTTCTGAGGTGTTTGTCAAAAGTGATATTTTTGGGCTGAATTGAATCCTAAGGCGAATGCTGTGTTAGACTTTCGGCTAGCTCTTCAGGGTAGGCTCAGAATCGAAAATCAAGCGAGAATTTGGCTTTCCAGCACGTGGGGAACAGGAATATGTCTTTCTTTTTCATTTCTGAGGTGTTTGTCAAAAGTGATGTTTTTGGGCTGAATTGAATCCTAAGGCGAATGCTGTGTTAGACCTTGGGCTAGCTCTTCAGGGAAAGATCGGAATCAAAAATCAAGCGAGAATTCGGCTTTCCAGCCCGTGGGGAACAGGAATATGTGTTTCTTTTTCATTTCTGAGGTGTTTGTCAAAAGTGATGTTTTTGGGCTGAATTGAGAACTAAGGCGAATTCCGTGTTAGACATTGGGATTTCTCTTTCGGGAAAGCTCGGAATCAAAAATCAAACGAGAATTCGGCTTTCCAGCCTGTGGGGAACAGGAATATGTGTTTCATTTTCATTTCTGAGGTGTTTGTCAAAAGTGATGTTTTTGGACAATTGAATCCTAAGGCGAATGCTGTGTTAGACTTTGGGCTAGCTCTTCAGGGTAGGCTCGGAATCGAAAATCAAGCGAGAATTTGGCTTTCCAGCACGTGGGGAACAGGAATATGTGTTTCTTTTTCATTTCTGAGGTGTTTGTCAAAAGTGATGTTTTTGGACTGAATTGAATCCTAAGGCGAATGCTGTGTTAGACCTTGGGCTAGCTCTTCAGGGAAAGGTCGGAATCAAAAATCAAGCGAGAATTCGGCTTTCCAGCCCGTGGGGAACAGGAATATGTGTTTCTTTTTCATTTCTGAGGTGTTTGTCAAAAGTGATGTTTTTGGGCTGAATTGAGAACTAAGGCGAATTCCGTGTTAGACATTGGGCTTTCTCTTCAGGGAAAGCTCGGAATCAAAAATCAACCGAGAATTCGGCTTTCCAGCCCGTGGGGAACAGGAATATGTGTTTCATTTTCATTTCTGAGGTGTTTGTCAAAAGTGATGTTTTTGGACTGAATTGAATCCTAAGGCGAATGCTGTGTTAGACTTTGGGCTAGCTCTTCAGGGTAGGCTCGGAATCGAAAATCAAGCGAGAATTTGGCTTTCCAGCACGTGGGGAACAGGAATATGTGTTTCTTTTTCATTTCTGAGGTGTTTGTCAAAAGTGATGTTTTTGGGCTGAATTGAGAACTAAGGCGAATTCCGTGTTAGACATTGGGCTTTCTCTTCAGGGAAAGCTCGGAATCAAAAATCAAGCGAGAATTCGGCTTTCCAGCCCGTGGGGAACAGGAATATGTGTTTCATTTTCATTTCTGAGGTGTTTGTCAAAAGTGATGTTTTTGGACTGAATTGAATCCTAAGGCGAATGCTGTGTTAGACTTTGGGCTAGCTCTTCAGGGTAGGCTCGGAATCGAAAATAAAGCGAGAATTCAGCTTTCCAGCCTGTGGGGAACAGGAATATGTGTTTCATTTTCATTTCTGAGGTGTTTGTCAAAAGTGATGTTTTTGGGCTGAATTGAGAAATAAGGCGAATGCTGTGTTAGACCTTGGGCTAGCTCTTCAGGGTAGGCTCGGAATCAAAATTCAAGCGAGAATTCGGTTTTCCAGCCCGTGGGGAACAGGAATATGTGTTTCTTTTTCATTTCTGAGGTGTTTGTCAAAAGTGATATTTTTGGGCTGAATTGAATCCTAAGGCGAATGCTGTGTTAGACTTTCGGCTAGCTCTTCAGGGTAGGCTCGGAATCGAAAATCAAGCGAGAATTTGGCTTTCCAGCACGTGGGGAACAGGAATATGTCTTTCTTTTTCATTTCTGAGGTGTTTGTCAAAAGTGATGTTTTTGGGCTGAATTGAATCCTAAGGCGAATGCTGTGTTAGACCTTGGGCTAGCTCTTCAGGGAAAGATCGGAATCAAAAATCAAGCGAGAATTCGGCTTTCCAGCCCGTGGGGAACAGGAATATGTGTTTCTTTTTCATTTCTGAGGTGTTTGTCAAAAGTGATGTTTTTGGGCTGAATTGAGAACTAAGGCGAATTCCGTGTTAGACATTGGGATTTCTCTTTCGGGAAAGCTCGGAATCAAAAATCAAACGAGAATTCGGCTTTCCAGCCTGTGGGGAACAGGAATATGTGTTTCATTTTCATTTCTGAGGTGTTTGTCAAAAGTGATGTTTTTGGACAATTGAATCCTAAGGCGAATGCTGTGTTAGACTTTGGGCTAGCTCTTCAGGGTAGGCTCGGAATCGAAAATCAAGCGAGAATTTGGCTTTCCAGCACGTGGGGAACAGGAATATGTGTTTCTTTTTCATTTCTGAGGTGTTTGTCAAAAGTGATGTTTTTGGACTGAATTGAATCCTAAGGCGAATGCTGTGTTAGACCTTGGGCTAGCTCTTCAGGGAAAGGTCGGAATCAAAAATCAAGCGAGAATTCGGCTTTCCAGCCCGTGGGGAACAGGAATATGTGTTTCTTTTTCATTTCTGAGGTGTTTGTCAAAAGTGATGTTTTTGGGCTGAATTGAGAACTAAGGCGAATTCCGTGTTAGACATTGGGCTTTCTCTTCAGGGAAAGCTCGGAATCAAAAATCAACCGAGAATTCGGCTTTCCAGCCCGTGGGGAACAGGAATATGTGTTTCATTTTCATTTCTGAGGTGTTTGTCAAAAGTGATGTTTTTGGACTGAATTGAATCCTAAGGCGAATGCTGTGTTAGACTTTGGGCTAGCTCTTCAGGGTAGGCTCGGAATCGAAAATAAAGCGAGAATTCAGCTTTCCAGCCTGTGGGGAACAGGAATATGTGTTTCATTTTCATTTCTGAGGTGTTTGTCAAAAGTGATGTTTTTGGGCTGAATTGAGAAATAAGGCGAATGCTGTGTTAGACCTTGGGCTAGCTCTTCAGGGTAGGCTCGGAATCAAAATTCAAGCGAGAATTCGGTTTTCCAGCCCGTGGGGAACAGGAATATGTGTTTCTTTTTCATTTCTGAGGTGTTTGTCAAAAGTGATATTTTTGGGCTGAATTGAATCCTAAGGCGAATGCTGTGTTAGACTTTGGGCTAGCTCTTCAGGGTAGGCTCGGAATCGAAAATCAAGCGAGAATTTGGCTTTCCAGCACGTGGGGAACAGGAATATGTCTTTCTTTTTCATTTCTGAGGTGTTTGTCAAAAGTGATGTTTTTGGGCTGAATTGAATCCTAAGGCGAATGCTGTGTTAGACCTTGGGCTAGCTCTTCAGGGAAAGGTCGGAATCAAAAATCAAGCGAGAATTCGGCTTTCCAGCCCGTGGGGAACAGGAATATGTGTTTCATTTTCATTTCTGAGGTGTTTGTCAAAAGTGATGTTTTTGGACAATTGAATCCTAAGGCGAATGCTGTGTTAGACTTTGGGCTAGCTCTTCAGGGTAGGCTCGGAATCGAAAATCAAGCGAGAATTTGGCTTTCCAGCACGTGGGGAACAGGAATATGTGTTTCTTTTTCATTTCTGAGGTGTTTGTCAAAAGTGATGTTTTTGGACTGAATTGAATCCTAAGGTGAATGCTGTGTTAGACTTTCGGCTAGCTCTTCAGGGTAGGCTCGGAATCGAAAATCAAGCGAGAATTTGGCTTTCCAGCCCATGGGGAACAGGAATATGTGTTTCTTTTTCATTTCTGAGGTGTTTGTCAAAAGTGATGTTTTTTGGGCTGAATTGAGAACTAAGGCGAATTCCGTGTTAGACATTGGGCTTTCTCTTCAGGGAAAGCTCGGAATCAAAAATCAAGCGAGAATTCGGCTTTCCAGCCTGTGGGGAACAGGAATATGTGTTTCTTTTTCATTTCTGAGGTGTTTGTCAAAAGTGATGTTTTTGGGCTGAATTGAGAACTAAGGCGAATTCCGTGTTAGACATTGGGCTTTCTCTTCAGGGAAAGCTCGGAATCAAAAATCAAGCGAGAATTCGGCTTTCCAGCCTGTGGGGAACAGGAATATGTGTTCATTTTCATTTCTGAGGTGTTTGTCAAAAGTCATGTTTTTTGGCTGTATGTTAGACTTTGGGCTAGCTCTTCAGGGTAGGCTCGGAATCAAAATTCAAGCGAGAATTCGGCTTTCCAGCATGTGGGGAACAGGAATATGTGTTTCTTTTTCATTTCTGAGGTGTTTGTCAAAAGTGATGTTTTTGGACTGAATTGAATCCTAAGGTGAATGCTGTGTTAGACTTTGGGCTAGCTCTTCAGGGTAGGCTCGGAATCAAAATTCAAGCGAGAATTCGGCTTTCCAGCACGTGGGGAACAGGAATATGTGTTTCTTTTTCATTTCTGAGGTGTTTGTCAAAAGTGATGTTTTTGGGCTGAATTGAGAACTAAGGCGAATTCCGTGTTAGACATTGGGCTTTCTCTTCAGGGAAAGCTCGGAATCAAAAATCAAGCGAGAATTCGGCTTTCCAGCCTGTGGGGAACAGGAATATGTGTTTCTTTTTCATTTCTGAGGTGTTTGTCAAAAGTGATGTTTTTGGGCTGAATTGAGAACTAAGGCGAATTCCGTGTTAGACATTGGGCTTTCTCTTCAGGGAAAGCTCGGAATCAAAAATCAAGCGAGAATTCGGCTTTCCAGCCTGTGGGGAACAGGAATATGTGTTTCATTTTCATTTCTGAGGTGTTTGTCAAAAGTCATGTTTTTTGGCTGTATTGAGTCCTAAGGCGAATGCTGTGTTAGACTTTGGGCTAGCTCTTCAGGGTAGGCTCGGAATCGAAAATCAAGCGAGAATTTGGCTTTCCAGCACGTGGGGAACAGGAATATGTCTTTCTTTTTCATTTCTGAGGTGTTTGTCAAAAGTGATGTTTTTGGGCTGAATTGAATCCTAAGGCGAATGCTGTGTTAGACCTTGGGCTAGCTCTTCAGGGAAAGGTCGGAATCAAAAATCAAGCGAGAATTCGGCTTTCCAGCCCGTGGGGAACAGGAATATGTGTTTCATTTTCATTTCTGAGGTGTTTGTCAAAAGTGATGTTTTTGGACAATTGAATCCTAAGGCGAATGCTGTGTTAGACTTTGGGCTAGCTCTTCAGGGTAGGCTCGGAATCGAAAATCAAGCGAGAATTTGGCTTTCCAGCACGTGGGGAACAGGAATATGTGTTTCTTTTTCATTTCTGAGGTGTTTGTCAAAAGTGATGTTTTTGGACTGAATTGAATCCTAAGGTGAATGCTGTGTTAGACTTTCGGCTAGCTCTTCAGGGTAGGCTCGGAATCGAAAATCAAGCGAGAATTTGGCTTTCCCAGCCCATGGGGAACAGGAATATGTGTTTCTTTTTCATTTCTGAGGTGTTTGTCAAAAGTGATGTTTTTGGGCTGAATTGAGAACTAAGGCGAATTCCGTGTTAGACATTGGGCTTTCTCTTCAGGGAAAGCTCGGAATCAAAAATCAAGCGAGAATTCGGCTTTCCAGCCTGTGGGGAACAGGAATATGTGTTTCTTTTTCATTTCTGAGGTGTTTGTCAAAAGTGATGTTTTTGGGCTGAATTGAGAACTAAGGCGAATTCCGTGTTAGACATTGGGCTTTCTCTTCAGGGAAAGCTCGGAATCAAAAATCAAGCGAGAATTCGGCTTTCCAGCCTGTGGGGAACAGGAATATGTGTTTCATTTTCATTTCTGAGGTGTTTGTCAAAAGTCATGTTTTTTGGCTGTATGTTAGACTTTGGGCTAGCTCTTCAGGGTAGGCTCGGAATCAAAATTCAAGCGAGAATTCGGCTTTCCAGCATGTGGGGAACAGGAATATGTGTTTCTTTTTCATTTCTGAGGTGTTTGTCAAAAGTGATGTTTTTGGACTGAATTGAATCCTAAGGTGAATGCTGTGTTAGACTTTGGGCTAGCTCTTCAGGGTAGGCTCGGAATCAAAATTCAAGCGAGAATTCGGCTTTCCAGCACGTGGGGAACAGGAATATGTGTTTCTTTTTCATTTCTGAGGTGTTTGTCAAAAGTGATGTTTTTGGGCTGAATTGAGAACTAAGGCGAATTCCGTGTTAGACATTGGGCTTTCTCTTCAGGGAAAGCTCGGAATCAAAAATCAAGCGAGAATTCGGCTTTCCAGCCTGTGGGGAACAGGAATATGTGTTTCTTTTTCATTTCTGAGGTGTTTGTCAAAAGTGATGTTTTTGGGCTGAATTGAGAACTAAGGCGAATTCCGTGTTAGACATTGGGCTTTCTCTTCAGGGAAAGCTCGGAATCAAAAATCAAGCGAGAATTCGGCTTTCCAGCCTGTGGGGAACAGGAATATGTGTTTCATTTTCATTTCTGAGGTGTTTGTCAAAAGTCATGTTTTTTGGCTGTATTGAGTCCTAAGGCGAATGCTGTGTTAGACTTTGGGCTAGCTCTTCAGGGTAGGCTCGGAATCAAAATTCAAGCGAGAATTCGGCTTTCCAGCATGTGGGGAACAGGAATATGTGTTTCTTTTTCATTTCTGAGGTGTTTGTCAAAAGTGATGTTTTTGGACTGAATTGAATCCTAAGGCGAATGCTGTGTTAGACTTTCGGCTAGCTCTTCATGGTAGGCTCGGAATCGAAAATCAAGCGAGAATTTGGCTTTCCAGCCCGTGGGGAACAGGAATATGTGTTTCATTTTCATTTCTGAGGTGTTTGTCAATAGTCATGTTTTTTGGCTGTATTGAGTCCTAAGGCGAATGCTGTGTTAGACTTTGGGCTAGCTCTTCAGGGTAGGCTTGGAATCAAAATTCAAGCGAGAATTCGGCTTTCCAGCCCGTGGGGAACAGGAATATGTGTTTCTTTTTCATTTCTGAGGTGTTTGTCAAAAGTGATGTTTTTGGGCTGAATTGAGAAATAAGACGAATGCTGTGTTAGACCTTGGGCTAGCTCTTCAGGGTAGGCTCGGAATCAAAATTCAAGCGAGAATTCGGCTTTCCAGCCCGTGGGGAACAGGAATATGTGTTTCATTTTCATTTCTGAGGTGTTTGTCAAAAGTGATGTTTTTGGACTGAATTGAATCCTAAGGCGAATGCTGTGTTAGACTTTGGGCTAGCTCTTCAGGGTAGGCTCGGAATCGAAAATAAAGCGAGAATTCAGCTTTCCAGCCTGTGGGGAACAGGAATATGTGTTTCATTTTCATTTCTGAGGTGTTTGTCAAAAGTGATGTTTTTGGGCTGAATTGAGAAGTAAGGCGAATGCTGTGTTAGACCTTGGGCTAGCTCTTCAGGGTAGGCTCGGAATCAAAATTCAAGCGAGAATTCGGCTTTCCAGCCTGTGGGGAACAGGAATATGTGTTTCTTTTTCATTTCTGAGGTGTTTGTCAAAAGTGATATTTTTGGGCTGAATTGAATCCTAAGGCGAATGCTGTGTTAGACTTTCGGCTAGCTCTTCAGGGTAGGCTCGGAATCGAAAATCAAGCGAGAATTTGGCTTTCCAGCACGTGGGGAACAGGAATATGTCTTTCTTTTTCATTTCTGAGGTGTTTGTCAAAAGTGATGTTTTTGGGCTGAATTGAATCCTAAGGCGAATGCTGTGTTAGACCTTGGGCTAGCTCTTCAGGGAAAGGTCGGAATCAAAAATCAAGCGAGAATTCGGCTTTCCAGCCCGTGGGGAACAGGAATATGTGTTTCTTTTTCATTTCTGAGGTGTTTGTCAAAAGTGATGTTTTTGGGCTGAATTGAGAACTAAGGCGAATTCCGTGTTAGACATTGGGATTTCTCTTTCGGGAAAGCTCGGAATCAAAAATCAAACGAGAATTCGGCTTTCCAGCCTGTGGGGAACAGGAATATGTGTTTCATTTTCATTTCTGAGGTGTTTGTCAAAAGTGATGTTTTTGGACAATTGAATCCTAAGGCGAATGCTGTGTTAGACTTTGGGCTAGCTCTTCAGGGTAGGCTCGGAATCGAAAATCAAGCAAGAATTTGGCTTTCCAGCACGTGGGGAACAGGAATATGTGTTTCTTTTTCATTTCTGAGGTGTTTGTCAAAAGTGATGTTTTTGGACTGAATTGAATCCTAAGGTGAATGCTGTGTTAGACTTTCGGCTAGCTCTTCAGGGTAGGCTCGGAATCGAAAATCAAGCGAGAATTTGGCTTTCCAGCCCATGGGGAACAG
>JALIGW010000350.1:0-61315 GCA_023053685.1 Diadophis punctatus similis | reverse complement strand
GGAATATGTGTTTCATTTTCATTTCTGAGGTGTTTGTCAAAAGTCATGTTTTTTGGCTGTATTCAGTCCTAAGGCGAATGCTGTGTTAGACTTTGGGCTAGCTCTTCAGGGTAGGCTCGGAATCGAAAATCAAGCGAGAATTCGGCTGTCCAGCCCGTGGGGAACAAGAATATGTGTTTCATTTTCATTTCTGAGGTGTTTATCAAAAGTGATGTTTTTGGGCTGAATTGAGAAATAAGGCGAATGCTGTGTTAGACCTTGAGCTAGCTCTTCAGGGTAGGCTCGGAATCGAAAATCAAGCGAGAATTCGGCTTTCCAGCCTGTGGGGAACAGGAATATGTGTTTCTTTTTCATTTCTGAGGTGTTTGTCAAAAGTGATGTTTTTGGCTGTATTGAGTCCTAAGGCGAATGCTGTGTTAGACCTTGGGCTAGCTCTTCAGGGTAGGCTCGGAATCGAAAATCAAGCGAGAATTCGGCTTTCCAGCCCATGGGGAACAGGAATATGTGTTTCTTTTTCATTTCTGAGGTGTTTGTCAAAAGTGATATTTTTGGCTGTATTGAGTCCTAAGGCGAATGCTGTGTTAGACCTTGGGCTAGCTCTTCAGGGTAGGCTCGGAATCGAAAATCAAGCGAGAATTCGGCTTTCCAGCCTGTGGGGAACAGGAATATGTGTTTCATTTTCATTTCTGAGGTGTTTGTCAAAAGTCATGTTTTTTGGCTGTATTGAGTCCTAAGGCGAATGCAGTGTTAGACTTTGGGCTAGCTCTTCAGGGTAGGCTCGGAATCGAAAATCAAGCGAGAATTCGGCTTTCCAGCCCATGGGAACAGGAATACGTGTTTCATTTTCATTTCTGAGGTGTTTGTCAAAAGTGATGTTTTTGGGCTGAATTGAGAAATAAGGCGAATGCGGTGTTAGACCTTGGGCTAGCTCTTCAGGGAAAGGTCGGAATCAAAAATCAAGCGAGAATTCGGCTTTCCAGCTCGTGGGGAACAGGAATATGTGTTTCATTTTCATTTCTGAGGTGTTTGTCAAAAGTGATGTTTTTGGCTGTATTGAGTCCTAAGGCGAATGCTGTGTTAGACCTTGGGCTAGCTCTTCAGGGAAAGGTCAGAATCAAAAATCAAGCGAGAATGTGGCTTTCCAGCCTGTGGGGAACAGGAATATGTGTTTCTTTTTCATTTCTGAGGTGTTTGTCAAAAGTCATGTTTTTTGGCTGTATTCAGTCCTAAGGCGAATGCTGTGTTAGACTTTGGGCTAGCTCTTCAGGGTAGGCTCGGAATCGAAAATCAAGCGAGAATTCGGCTGTCCAGCCTGTGGGGAACAAGAATATGTGTTTCATTTTCATTTCTGAGGTGTTTGTCAAAAGTGATGTTTTTGGGCTGAATTGAGAAATAAGGCGAATGCTGTGTTAGACCTTGAGCTAGCTCTTCAGGGTAGGCTCGGAATCGAAAATCAAGCGAGAATTCGGCTTTCCAGCCTGTGGGGAACAGGAATATGTGTTTCTTTTTCATTTCTGAGGTGTTTGTCAAAAGTGATATTTTTGGCTGTATTGAGTCCTAAGGCGAATGCTGTGTTAGACCTTGGGCTAGCTCTTCAGGGTAGGCTCGGAATCAAAAATCAAGCGAGAATTCGGCTTTCCAGCCTGTGGGGAACAGGAATATGTGTTTCATTTTCATTTCTGAGGTGTTTGTCAAAAGTCATATTTTGGCTGTATTGAGTCCTAAGGCGAATGCTGTGTTAGACTTTGGGCTAGCTCTTCAGGGTAGGCTCGGAATCGAAAATCAAGCGAGAATTTGGCTTTCCAGCCCGTGGGGAACAGGAATATGTGTTTCTTTTTCATTTCTGAGGTGTTTTTCAAAAGTGATGTTTTTGGGCTGAATTGAGAAATAAGGCGAATGCTGTGTTAGACCGTGAGCTAGCTCTTCAGGGTAGGCTCGGAATCGAAAATCAAGCGAGAATTCAGCTCTCCAGCCTGTGGGGAACAGGAATATGTGTTTCATTTTCATTTCTGAGGTGTTTGTCAAAAGTCATGTTTTTTGGCTGTATTGAGTCCTAAGGCGAATGCAGTGTTAGACTTTGGGATAGCTCTTCAGGGTAGGCTCGGAATCGAAAATCAAGCGAGAATTCGGCTTTCCAGCCCATGGGGAACAGGAATATGTGTTTCTTTTTCATTTCTGAGGTGTTTGTCAAAAGTGATATTTTTGGCTGTATTGAGTCCTAAGGCGAATGCTGTGTTAGACCTTGGGTTAGCTCTTCAGGGTAGGCTCGGAATCGAAAATCAAGCGAGAATTCGGCTTTCCAGCCTGCGGGGAACAGGAATATGTGTTTCATTTTCATTTCTGAGGTGTTTGTCAAAAGTCATGTTTTTTGGCTGTATTGAGTCCTAAGGCGAATGCAGTGTTAGACTTTGGGCTAGCTCTTCAGGGTAGGCTCGGAATCGAAAATCAAGCGAGAATTCGGCTTTCCAGCCCATGGGGAACAGGAATACGTGTTTCATTTTCATTTCTGAGGTGTTTGTCAAAAGTGATGTTTTTGGGCTGAATTGAGAAATAAGGCGAATGCGGTGTTAGACCTTGGGCTAGCTCTTCAGGGAAAGGTCGGAATCAAAAATCAAGCGAGAATTCGGCTTTCCAGCTCATGGGGAACAGGAATATGTGTTTCATTTTCATTTCTGAGGTGTTTGTCAAAAGTGATGTTTTTTGCTGTATTGAGTCCTAAGGCGAATGCTGTGTTAGACCTTGGGCTAGCTCTTCAGGGAAAGGTCAGAATCAAAAATCAAGCGAGAATGTGGCTTTCCAGCCTGTGGGGAACAGGAATATGTGTTTCATTTTCATTTCTGAGGTGTTTGTCAAAAGTCATGTTTTTTGGCTGTATTCAGTCCTAAGGCGAATGCTGTGTTAGACTTTGGGCTAGCTCTTCAGGGTAGGCTCGGAATCGAAAATCAAGCGAGAATTCGGCTGTCCAGCCCGTGGGGAACAAGAATATGTGTTTCATTTTCATTTCTGAGGTGTTTGTCAAAAGTGATGTTTTTGGGCTGAATTGAGAAATAAGGCGAATGCTGTGTTAGACCTTGAGCTAGCTCTTCAGGGTAGGCTCGGAATCGAAAATCAAGCGAGAATTCGGCTTTCCAGGTTGTGGGGAACAGGAATATGTGTTTCTTTTTCATTTCTGAGGTGTTTGTCAAAAGTGATGTTTTTGGCTGTATTGAGTCATAAGGCGAATGCTGTGTTAGACCTTGGGCTAGCTCTTCAGGGTAGGCTCGGAATCGAAAATCAAGCGAGAATTCGGCTTTCCAGCCTGTGGGGAACAGGAATATGTGTTTCATTTTCATTTCTGAGGTGTTTGTCAAAAGTCATATTTTTGGCTGTATTGAGTCCTAAGGCGAATGCTGTGTTAGACTTTGGGCTAGCTCTTCAGGGTAGGCTCGGAATCGAAAATCAAGCAAGAATTTGGCTTTCCAGCCCGTGGGGAACAGGAATATGTGTTTCTTTTTCATTTCTGAGGTGTTTGTCAAAAGTGATGTTTTTGGGCTGAATTGAGAAATAAGGCGAATGCTGTGTTAGACGTTGAGCTAGCTCTTCAGGGTAGGCTTGGAATCGAAAATCAAGCGAGAATTCAGCTGTCCAGCCCGTGGGGAATAGGGATATGTGTTTCATTTTCATTTCTGAGGTGTTTGTCAAAAGTCATGTTTTTTGGCTGTATTGAGTCCTAAGGCGAATGCAGTGTTAGACTTTGGGCTAGCTCTTCAGGGTAGGCTCGGAATCGAAAATCAAGCGAGAATTTGGCTTTCCAGCCTTTGGGGAACAGGAATATTTGTTTCATTTTCATTTCTGAGGTGTTTGTCAAAAGTGATGCTTTTGGGCTGAATTTAGAACTAAGGCGAATTCTGTGTTAGACCTTGGGCTAGCTCTTCAGGGAAAGGTCGGAATCAAAAATCAAGCAAGAATTCGGCTTTCCAGCCTGTGGGGAACAGGAATGTGTTTCTTTTTCATTTCTGAGGTGTTTGTCAAAAGTCATGTTTTTTGGCTGTATTGAGTCCTAAGGCGAATGCTGTGTTAGACTTTGGGCTAGCTCTTCAGGCTAGGCTCGGAATCGAAAATCAAGCAAGAATTCGGCTTTCCAGCCCATGGGGAACTGGAATATGTGTTTCATTTTCATTTCTGAGGTGTTTGTCAAAAGTCATGTTTTTTGGCTGTATTGAGTCCTAAGGCGAATGCAGTGTTAGACTTTGGGCTAGCTCTTCAGGGTAGGCTCAGAATCGAAAATCAAGCGAGAATTCGGCTTTCCAGCCCGTGGGGAACAGGAATATGTGTTTTATTTTCATTTCTGAGGTGTTTGTCAAAAGTGATGTTTTTGGGCTGAATTGAGAAATAAGGCGAATGCTGTGTTAGACCTTGAGCTAGCTCTTCAGGGTAGGCTCGGAATCGAAAATCAAGCGAGAATTCGGCTTTCCAGCCTGTGGGGAACAGGAATATGTGTTTCTTTTTCATTTCTGAGGTGTTTGTCAAAAGTGATGTTTTTGGCTGTATTGAGTCCTAAGGCGAATGCTGTGTTAGACCTTGGGCTAGCTCTTCACGGAAAGGTCGGAATCAAAAATCAAGCGAGAATTCGGCTTTCCAGCCTGTGGGGAACAGGAATATGTGTTTCATTTTCATTTCTGAGGTGTTTGTCAAAAGTCATATTTTTGGCTGTATTGAGTCCTAAGGCGAATGCTGTGTTAGACTTTGGGCTAGCTCTTCAGGGTAGGCTCGGAATCGAAAATCAAGCGAGAATTTGGCTTTCCAGCCCATGGGGAACAGGAATATGTGTTTCTTTTTCATTTCTGAGGTGTTTTTCAAAAGTGATGTTTTTGGGCTGAATTGAGAAATAAGGCGAATGCTGTGTTAGACCGTGAGCTAGCTCTTCAGGGTAGGCTCGGAATCGAAAATCAAGCGAGAATTCAGCTTTCCAGCCTGTGGGGAACAGGAATATGTGTTTCATTTTCATTTCTGAGGTGTTTGTCAAAAGTCATGTTTTTTGGCTGTATTGAGTCCTAAGGCGAATGCAGTGTTAGACTTTGGGCTAGCTCTTCAGGGTAGGCTCGGAATCGAAAATCAAGCGAGAATTCGGCTTTCCAGCCCATGGGGAACAGGAATATGTGTTTCATTTTCATTTCTGAGGTGTTTGTCAAAAGTCATGTTTTTTGGCTGTATTGAGTCCTAAGGCGAATGCAGTGTTAGACTTTGGGCTAACTCTTCAGGGTAGGCTCAGAATCGAAAATCAAGCGAGATTTCGGCTTTCCAGCCCGTGGGGAACAGGAATATGTGTTTCATTTTCATTTCTGAGGTGTTTGTCAAAAGTGATGTTTTTGGGCTGAATTGAGAAATAAGCCGAATGCTGTGTTAGACCTTGAGCTAGCTCTTCAGGGTAGGCTCGGAATCGAAAATCAAGCGAGAATTCGGCTTTCCAGCCCGTGGGGAACAGGAATATGTGTTTCTTTTTCATTTCTGAGGTGTTTGTCAAAAGTCATGTTTTTTGGCTGTATTCAGTCCTAAGGCGAATGCTGTGTTAGACTTTGGGCTAGCTCTTCAGGGTAGGCTCGGAATCGAAAATCAAGCGAGAATTCGGCTGTCCAGCCCGTGGGGAACAAGAATATGTGTTTCATTTTCATTTCTGAGGTGTTTGTCAAAAGTGATGTTTTTGGGCTGAATTGAGAAATAAGGCGAATGCTGTGTTAGACCTTGAGCTAGCTCTTCAGGGTAGGCTCGGAATCGAAAATCAAGCGAGAATTCGGCTTTCCAGGTTGTGGGGAACAGGAATATGTGTTTCTTTTTCATTTCTGAGGTGTTTGTCAAAAGTGATGTTTTTGGCTGTATTGAGTCATAAGGCGAATGCTGTGTTAGACCTTGGGCTAGCTCTTCAGGGTAGGCTCGGAATCGAAAATCAAGCGAGAATTCGGCTTTCCAGCCTGTGGGGAACAGGAATATGTGTTTCATTTTCATTTCTGAGGTGTTTGTCAAAAGTCATATTTTTGGCTGTATTGAGTCCTAAGGCGAATGCTGTGTTAGACTTTGGGCTAGCTCTTCAGGGTAGGCTCGGAATCGAAAATCAAGCAAGAATTTGGCTTTCCAGCCCGTGGGGAACAGGAATATGTGTTTCTTTTTCATTTCTGAGGTGTTTGTCAAAAGTGATGTTTTTGGGCTGAATTGAGAAATAAGGCGAATGCTGTGTTAGACCTTGAGCTAGCTCTTCAGGGAAAGGTCGGAATCAAAAATCAAGCGAGAATTCGGCTTTCCAGCTCGTGGGGAACAGGAATATGTGTTTCATTTTCATTTCTGAGGTGTTTGTCAAAAGTGATGTTTTTGGCTGTATTGAGTCCTAAGGCGAATGCTGTGTTAGACCTTGGCTAGCTCTTCAGGGAAAGGTCGGAATCAAAAATCAAGCGAGAATTCGGCTTTCCAGCTCGTGGGGAACAGGAATATGTGTTTCATTTTCATTTCTGAGGTGTTTGTCAAAAGTGATGTTTTTGGCTGTATTGAGTCCTAAGGCGAATGCTGTGTTAGACTTTGGGCTACCATACTCTTCAGGGTAGGCTCGGAATCGAAAAGCAAGTGAGAATTCAGCTTTCCAGCCCGTGGGGAACAGGAATATGTGTTTCTTTTTCATTTCTGAGGTGTTTGTCAAAAGTGTTGTTTTTGGGCTGAATTGAGAAATAAGGCGAATGCTGTGTTAGACCTTGAGCTAGCTCTTCAGGGTAGGCTTGGAATCGGAAATCAAGCGAGAATTCAGCTGTCCAGCCCATGGGGAATAGGGATATGTGTTTCATTTTCATTTCTGAGGTGTTTGTCAAAAGTCATGTTTTTTGGCTGTATTGAGTCCTAAGGCGAATGCAGTGTTAGACTTTGGGCTAGCTCTTCAGGGTAGGCTCGGAATCGAAAATCAAGCGAGAATTTGGCTTTCCAGCCTTTGGGGAACAGGAATATTTGTTTCATTTTCATTTCTGAGGTGTTTGTCAAAAGTGATGCTTTTGGGCTGAATTTAGAACTAAGGCGAATTCTGTGTTAGACCTTGGGCTAGCTCTTCAGGGAAAGGTCGGAATCAAAAATCAAGCAAGAATTCGGCTTTCCAGCCTGTGGGGAACAGGAATGTGTTTCTTTTTCATTTCTGAGGTGTTTGTCAAAAGTCATGTTTTTTGGCTGTATTGAGTCCTAAGGCGAATGCTGTGTTAGACTTTGGGCTAGCTCTTCAGGGTAGGCTCATAATCGAAAATCAAGCGAGAATTCGGCTTTCCAGCCCGTGGGGAACAGGAATATGTGTTTCATTTTCATTTCTGAGGTGTTTGTCAAAAGTGATGTTTTTGGGCTGAATTGAGAAATAAGGCGAATGCTGTGTTAGACTTTGGGCTAGCTCTTCAGGAAAAGGTCGGAATCAAAAATCAAGCGAGAATTCGGCTTTCCAGCCTGTGGGGAACAGGAATATGTGTTTCATTTTCATTTCTGAGGTGTTTGTCAAAAGTCATGTTTTTTGGCTGTATTGAGTCCTAAGGCGAATGCAGTGTTAGACTTTGGGCTAGCTCTTCAGGGTAGGCTCAGAATCGAAAATCAAGCGAGAATTCGGCTTTCCAGCCCGTGGGGAACAGGAATATGTGTTTCATTTTCATTTCTGAGGTGTTTGTCAAAAGTGATGTTTTTGGGCTGAATTGAGAAATAAGGCGAATGCTGTGTTAGACCTTGAGCTAGCTCTTCAGGGTAGGCTCGGAATCGAAAATCAAGCGAGAATTCGGCTTTCCAGCCTGTGGGGAACAGGAATATGTGTTTCTTTTTCATTTCTGAGGTGTTTGTCAAAAGTGATATTTTTGGCTGTATTGAGTCCTAAGGCGAATGCTGTGTTAGACCTTGGGCTAGCTCTTCAGGGTAGGCTCGGAATCGAAAATCAAGCGAGAATTCGGCTTTCCAGCCTGTGGGGAACAGGAATATGTGTTTCATTTTCATTTCTGAGGTGTTTGTCAAAAGTCATGTTTTTTGGCTGTATTGAGTCCTAAGGCGAATGCAGTGTTAGACTTTGGGCTAGCTCTTCAGGGTAGGCTCGGAATCGAAAATCAAGCAAGAATTCGGCTTTCCAGCCCATGGGGAACAGGAATACGTGTTTCATTTTCATTTCTGAGGTGTTTGTCAAAAGTGATGTTTTTGGGCTGAATTGAGAAATAAGGCGAATGCGGTGTTAGACCTTGGGCTAGCTCTTCAGGGAAAGGTCGGAATCAAAAATCAAGCGAGAATTCGGCTTTCCAGCTCGTGGGGAACAGGAATATGTGTTTCATTTTCATTTCTGAGGTGTTTGTCAAAAGTGATGTTTTTGGCTGTATTGAGTCCTAAGGCGAATGCTGTGTTAGACCTTGGGCTAGCTCTTCAGGGAAAGGTCAGAATCAAAAATCAAGCGAGAATGTGGCTTTCCAGCCTGTGGGGAACAGGAATATGTGTTTCATTTTCATTTCTGAGGTGTTTGTCAAAAGTCATGTTTTTTGGCTGTATTCAGTCCTAAGGCGAATGCTGTGTTAGACTTTGGGCTAGCTCTTCAGGGTAGGCTCGGAATCGAAAATCAAGCGAGAATTCGGCTGTCCAGCCCGTGGGGAACAAGAATATGTGTTTCATTTTCATTTCTGAGGTGTTTGTCAAAAGTGATGTTTTTGGGCTGAATTGAGAAATAAGGCGAATGCTGTGTTAGACCTTGAGCTAGCTCTTCAGGGTAGGCTCGGAATCGAAAATCAAGCGAGAATTCGGCTTTCCAGCCTGTGGGGAACAGGAATATGTGTTTCTTTTTCATTTCTGAGGTGTTTGTCAAAAGTGATGTTTTTGGCTGTATTGAGTCCTAAGGCGAATGCTGTGTTAGACCTTGGGCTAGCTCTTCAGGGTAGGCTCGGAATCGAAAATCAAGCGAGAATTCGGCTTTCCAGCCTGTGGGGAACAGGAATATGTGTTTCATTTTCATTTCTGAGGTGTTTGTCAAAAGTCATATTTTTGGCTGTATTGAGTCCTAAAGCGAATGCTGTGTTAGACTTTGGGCTAGCTCTTCAGGGTAGGCTCGGAATCGAAAATCAAGCAAGAATTTGGCTTTCCAGCCCGTGGGGAACAGGAATATGTGTTTCTTTTTCATTTCTGAGGTGTTTGTCAAAAGTGATGTTTTTGGGCTGAATTGAGAAATAAGGCGAATGCTGTGTTAGACCTTGAGCTAACTCTTCAGGGTAGGCTTGGAATCGAAAATCAAGCGAGAATTCAGCTGTCCAGCCTGTGGGGAACAGGGATATGTGTTTCATTTTCATTTCTGAGGTGTTTGTCAAAAGTCATGTTTTTTGGCTGTATTGAGTCCTAAGGCGAATGCAGTGTTAGACTTTGGGCTAGCTCTTCAGGGTAGGCTCGGAATCGAAAATCAAGCGAGAATTTGGCTTTCCAGCCTTTGGGGAACAGGAATATTTGTTTCATTTTCATTTCTGAGGTGTTTGTCAAAAGTGATGCTTTTGGGCTGAATTTAGAACTAAGGCGAATTTCTGTGTTAGACCTTGGGCTAGCTCTTCAGGGAAAGGTCGGAATCAAAAATCAAGCAAGAATTCGGCTTTCCAGCCTGTGGGGAACAGGAATGTGTTTCTTTTTCATTTCTGAGGTGTTTGTCAAAAGTCATGTTTTTTGGCTGTATTGAGTCCTAAGGCGAATGCTGTGTTAGACTTTGGGCTAGCTCTTGAGGGTAGGCTCATAATCGAAAATCAAGCGAGAATTCGGCTTTCCAGCCCGTGGGGAACAGGAATATGTGTTTCTTTTTCATTTCTGAGGTGTTTGTCAAAAGTGATGTTTTTGGGCTGTATTGAGTCCTAAGGCGAATGCAGTGTTAGACTTTGGGCTAGCTCTTCAGGGTAGGCTCGGAATCGAAAATCAAGCGAGAATTCGGCTTTCCAGCCCATGGGGAACAGGAATATGTGTTTCATTTTCATTTCTGAGGTGTTTGTCAAAAGTGATGTTTTTGGGCTGAATTGAGAAATAAGGCGAATGCTGTGTTAGACTTTGGGCTAGCTCTTCAGGGTAGGCTCAGAATCGAAAATCAAGCGAGAATTCGGCTTTCCAGCCTGTGGGGAACAGGAATATGTGTTTCTTTTTCATTTCTGAGGTGTTTGTCAAAAGTGATGTTTTTGGCTGTATTGAGTCCTAAGGCGAATGCTGTGTTAGACCTTGGGCTAGCTCTTCAGGGTAGGCTCGGAATCGAAAATCAAGCGGGAATTCGGCTGTCCAGCCCGTGGGGAACAAGAATATGTGTTTCATTTTCATTTCTGAGGTGTTTGTCAAAAGTGATGTTTTTGGGCTGAATTGAGTCCTAAGGCGAATGCTGTGTTAGACTTTGGGCTAGCTCTTAAGGGTAGGCTCGGAATCGAAAATCAAGCAAGAATTTGGCTTTCCAGCCCGTGGGGAACAGGAATATGTGTTTCTTTTTCATTTCTGAGGTGTTTGTCAAAAGTGATGTTTTTGGGCTGAATTGAGAAATAAGGCGAATGCTGTGTTAGACCGTGAGCTAGCTCTTCAGGGTAGGCTCGGAATCGAAAATCAAGCGAGAATTCGGCTTTCCAGCCCATGGGGAACAGGAATATGTGTTTCATTTTCATTTCTGAGGTGTTTGTCAAAAGTCATGTTTTTTGGCTGTATTGAGTCCTAAGGCGAATGCAGTGTTAGACTTTGGGCTAGCTCTTCAGGGTAGGCTCGGAATCGAAAATCAAGCAAGAATTTGGCTTTCCAGCCCGTGGGGAACAGGAATATGTGTTTCATTTTCATTTCTGAGGTGTTTGTCAAAAGTGATGTTTTTGGGCTGAATTGAGAAATAAGGCGAATGCTGTGTTAGACCATGAGCTAGCTCTTCAGGGTAGGCTCGGAATCGAAAATCAAGCAAGAATTTGGCTTTCCAGCCCGTGGGGAACAGGAATATGTGTTTCATTTTCATTTCTGAGGTGTTTGTCAAAAGTGATGTTTTTGGGCTGAATTGAGAAATAAGGCGAATGCTGTGTTAGACCATGAGCTAGCTCTTCAGGGTAGGCTCGGAATCGAAAATCAAGCGAGAATTTGGCTTTCCAGCCTGTGGGGAACAGGAATATGTGTTTCTTTTTCATTTCTGAGGTGTTTGTCAAAAGTCATTTTTTTTGGCTGTATTGAGTCCTAAGGCGAATGCACTGTTAGACTTTGGGCTAGCTCTTCAGGGTAGGCTCGGAATCGAAAATCAAGCGAGAATTTGGCTTTCCAGCCCATGGGGAACAGGAATATGTGTTTCATTTTCATTTCTGAGGTGTTTGTCAAAAGTCATGTTTTTTGGCTGTATTGAGTCCTAAGGCGAATGCTGTGTTAGACTTTGGGCTAGCTCTTCAGGGTAGGCTCGGAATCGAAAATCAAGCGAGAATTTGGCTTTTCAGCCTGTGGGGAACAGGAATATGTGTTTCTTTTTCATTTCTGAGGTGTTTGTCAAAAGTGATGTTTTTGGGCTGAATTGAGAAATAAGGCGAATGCTGTGTTAGACCGTGAGCTAGCTCTTCAGGGTAGGCTCGGAATCGAAAATCAAGCGAGAATTCGGCTTTCCAGCCTGTGGGGAACAGGAATATGTGTTTCATTTTCATTTCTGAGGTGTTTGTCAAAAGTCATGTTTTTTGGCTGTATTGAGTCCTAAGGCGAATGCAGTGTTAGACTTTGGGCTAGCTCTTCAGGGTAGGCTCGGAATCGAAAATCAAGCGAGAATTCGGCTTTCCAGCCCATGGGGAACAGGAATATGTGTTTCTTTTTCATTTCTGAGGTGTTTTTCAAAAGTGATGTTTTTGGGCTGAATTTAGAAATTAGGCGAATGCTGTGTTAGACCTTGGGCTAGCTCTTCAGGAAAAGGTCGGAATCAAAAATCAAGCGAGAATTTGGCTTTCCGGCCTGTGGGGAACAGGAATATGTCTTTCATTTTCATTTCTGAGGTGTTTGTCAAAAGTCATATTTTTGGCTGTATTGAGTCCTAAGGCGAATGCTGTGTTAGACTTTGGGCTAGCTCTTCAGGGTAGGCTCGGAATTGAAAATCAAGCGAGAATTTGGCTTTCCAGCCTGTGGGGAACTGGAATATGTGTTTCTTTTTCATTTCTGAGGTGTTTGTCAAAAGTCATGTTTTTTGGCTGTATTGAGTTCTAAGGCGAATGCAGTGTTAGACTTTGGGCTAGCTCTTCAGGGTAGGCTCGGAATCGAAAATCAAGCGAGAATTCGGCTTTCCAGCCCATGGGGAACTGGAATATGTGTTTCATTTTCATTTCTGAGGTGTTTGTCAAAAGTCATGTGTTTTGGCTGTATTGAGTCCTAAGGCGAATGCAGTGTTAGACTTTGGGCTAGCTCTTCAGGGTAGGCTCAGAATCGAAAATCAAGCGAGAATTCGGCTTTCCAGCCCGTGGGGAACAGGAATATGTGTTTCATTTTCATTTCTGAGGTGTTTGTCAAAAGTGATGGTTTTGGGCTGAATTGAGAAATAAGGCGAATGCTGTGTTAGACCTTGAGCTAGCTCTTCAGGGTAGGCTCGGAATCGAAAATCAAGCGAGAATTCGGCTTTCCAGCCTGTGGGGAACAGGAATATGTGTTTCTTTTTCATTTCTGAGGTGTTTGTCAAAAGTGATGTTTTTGGGCTGAATTGAGAAATAAGGCGAATGCTGTGTTAGACCGTGAGCTAGCTCTTCAGGGTAGGCTCAGAATCGAAAATCAAGCGAGAATTCGGCTTTCCAGCCTGTGGGGAACAGGAATATGTGTTTCATTTTCATTTCTGAGGTGTTTGTCAAAAGTCATGTTTTTTGGCTGTATTGAGTTCTAAGGCGAATGCAGTGTTAGACTTTGGGCTAGCTCTTCAGGGTAGGCTCGGAATCGAAAATCAAGCAAGAATTTGGCTTTCCAGCCCGTGGGGAACAGGAATATGTGTTTCTTTTTCATTTCTGAGGTGTTTGTCAAAAGTGATGTTTTTGGGCTGAATTGAGAAATAAGGCGAATGCTGTGTTAGACTTTGGGCTAGCTCTTCAGGGTAGGCTCAGAATCGAAAATCAAGCGAGAATTCGGCTTTCCAGCCTGTGGGGAACAGGAATATGTGTTTCTTTTTCATTTCTGAGGTGTTTGTCAAAAGTGATGTTTTTGGCTGTATTGAGTCCTAAGGCGAATGCTGTGTTAGACCTTGGGCTAGCTCTTCAGGGTAGGCTCGGAATCGAAAATCAAGCGAGAATTCGGCTTTCCAGCCTGTGGGGAACAGGAATATGTGTTTCATTTTCATTTCTGAGGTGTTTGTCAAAAGTCATGTTTTTTGGCTGTATTGAGTCCTAAGGCGAATGCAGTGTTAGACTTTGGGCTAGCTCTTCAGGGTAGGCTCAGAATCGAAAATCAAGCGAGAATTCGGCTTTCCAGCCCGTGGGGAACAGGAATATGTGTTTCATTTTCATTTCTGAGGTGTTTGTCAAAAGTGATGTTTTTGGGCTGAATTGAGAAATAAGGCGAATGCGGTGTTAGACCTTGGGCTAGCTCTTCAGGGAAAGGTCGGAATCAAAAATCAAGCGAGAATTCGGCTTTCCAGCTCGTGGGGAACAGGAATATGTGTTTCATTTTCATTTCTGAGGTGTTTGTCAAAAGTGATGTTTTTGGCTGTATTGAGAAATAAGGCGAATGCGGTGTTAGACCTTGGGCTAGCTCTTCAGGGAAAGGTCGGAATCAAAAATCAAGCGAGAATTCGGCTTTCCAGCTCGTGGGGAACAGGAATATGTGTTTCATTTTCATTTCTGAGGTGTTTGTCAAAAGTCATGTTTTTTGGCTGTATTGAGTCCTAAGGCGAATGCTGTGTTAGACTTTGGGCTAGCTCTTCAGGGTAGGCTCGGAATCGAAAATCAAGCAAGAATTCGGCTTTCCAGCCCATGGGGAACTGGAATATGTGTTTCATTTTCATTTCTGAGGTGTTTGTCAAAAGTCATGTTTTTTGGCTGTATTGAGTCCTAAGGCGAATGCAGTGTTAGACTTTGGGCTAGCTCTTCAGGGTAGGCTCAGAATCGAAAATCAAGCGAGAATTCGGCTTTCCAGCCCGTGGGGAACAGGAATATGTGTTTTATTTTCATTTCTGAGGTGTTTGTCAAAAGTGATGTTTTTGGGCTGAATTGAGAAATAAGGCGAATGCTGTGTTAGACCTTGAGCTAGCTCTTCAGGGTAGGCTCGGAATCGAAAATCAAGCGAGAATTCGGCTTTCCAGCCTGTGGGGAACAGGAATATGTGTTTCTTTTTCATTTCTGAGGTGTTTGTCAAAAGTGATGTTTTTGGCTGTATTGAGTCCTAAGGCGAATGCTGTGTTAGACCTTGGGCTAGCTCTTCACGGAAAGGTCGGAATCAAAAATCAAGCGAGAATTCGGCTTTCCAGCCTGTGGGGAACAGGAATATGTGTTTCATTTTCATTTCTGAGGTGTTTGTCAAAAGTCATATTTTTGGCTGTATTGAGTCCTAAGGCGAATGCTGTGTTAGACTTTGGGCTAGCTCTTCAGGGTAGGCTCGGAATCGAAAATCAAGCGAGAATTTGGCTTTCCAGCCCATGGGGAACAGGAATATGTGTTTCTTTTTCATTTCTGAGGTGTTTTTCAAAAGTGATGTTTTTGGGCTGAATTGAGAAATAAGGCGAATGCTGTGTTAGACCGTGAGCTAGCTCTTCAGGGTAGGCTCGGAATCGAAAATCAAGCGAGAATTCAGCTTTCCAGCCTGTGGGGAACAGGAATATGTGTTTCATTTTCATTTCTGAGGTGTTTGTCAAAAGTCATGTTTTTTGGCTGTATTGAGTCCTAAGGCGAATGCAGTGTTAGACTTTGGGCTAGCTCTTCAGGGTAGGCTCGGAATCGAAAATCAAGCGAGAATTCGGCTTTCCAGCCCATGGGGAACAGGAATATGTGTTTCATTTTCATTTCTGAGGTGTTTGTCAAAAGTCATGTTTTTTGGCTGTATTGAGTCCTAAGGCGAATGCAGTGTTAGACTTTGGGCTAACTCTTCAGGGTAGGCTCAGAATCGAAAATCAAGCGAGATTTCGGCTTTCCAGCCCGTGGGGAACAGGAATATGTGTTTCATTTTCATTTCTGAGGTGTTTGTCAAAAGTGATGTTTTTGGGCTGAATTGAGAAATAAGGCGAATGCTGTGTTAGACCTTGAGCTAGCTCTTCAGGGTAGGCTCGGAATCGAAAATCAAGCGAGAATTCGGCTTTCCAGCCCGTGGGGAACAGGAATATGTGTTTCTTTTTCATTTCTGAGGTGTTTGTCAAAAGTCATGTTTTTTGGCTGTATTCAGTCCTAAGGCGAATGCTGTGTTAGACTTTGGGCTAGCTCTTCAGGGTAGGCTCGGAATCGAAAATCAAGCGAGAATTCGGCTGTCCAGCCCGTGGGGAACAAGAATATGTGTTTCATTTTCATTTCTGAGGTGTTTGTCAAAAGTGATGTTTTTGGGCTGAATTGAGAAATAAGGCGAATGCTGTGTTAGACCTTGAGCTAGCTCTTCAGGGTAGGCTCGGAATCGAAAATCAAGCGAGAATTCGGCTTTCCAGGTTGTGGGGAACAGGAATATGTGTTTCTTTTTCATTTCTGAGGTGTTTGTCAAAAGTGATGTTTTTGGCTGTATTGAGTCATAAGGCGAATGCTGTGTTAGACCTTGGGCTAGCTCTTCAGGGTAGGCTCGGAATCGAAAATCAAGCGAGAATTCGGCTTTCCAGCCTGTGGGGAACAGGAATATGTGTTTCATTTTCATTTCTGAGGTGTTTGTCAAAAGTCATATTTTTGGCTGTATTGAGTCCTAAGGCGAATGCTGTGTTAGACTTTGGGCTAGCTCTTCAGGGTAGGCTCGGAATCGAAAATCAAGCAAGAATTTGGCTTTCCAGCCCGTGGGGAACAGGAATATGTGTTTCTTTTTCATTTCTGAGGTGTTTGTCAAAAGTGATGTTTTTGGGCTGAATTGAGAAATAAGGCGAATGCTGTGTTAGACCTTGAGCTAGCTCTTCAGGGAAAGGTCGGAATCAAAAATCAAGCGAGAATTCGGCTTTCCAGCTCGTGGGGAACAGGAATATGTGTTTCATTTTCATTTCTGAGGTGTTTGTCAAAAGTGATGTTTTTGGCTGTATTGAGTCCTAAGGCGAATGCTGTGTTAGACCTTGGGCTAGCTCTTCAGGGAAAGGTCGGAATCAAAAATCAAGCGAGAATTCGGCTTTCCAGCTCGTGGGGAACAGGAATATGTGTTTCATTTTCATTTCTGAGGTGTTTGTCAAAAGTGATGTTTTTGGCTGTATTGAGTCCTAAGGCGAATGCTGTGTTAGACTTTGGGCTACCTCTTCAGGGTAGGCTCGGAATCGAAAAGCAAGTGAGAATTCAGCTTTCCAGCCCGTGGGGAACAGGAATATGTGTTTCTTTTTCATTTCTGAGGTGTTTGTCAAAAGTGTTGTTTTTGGGCTGAATTGAGAAATAAGGCGAATGCTGTGTTAGACCTTGAGCTAGCTCTTCAGGGTAGGCTTGGAATCGGAAATCAAGCGAGAATTCAGCTGTCCAGCCCATGGGGAATAGGGATATGTGTTTCATTTTCATTTCTGAGGTGTTTGTCAAAAGTCATGTTTTTTGGCTGTATTGAGTCCTAAGGCGAATGCAGTGTTAGACTTTGGGCTAGCTCTTCAGGGTAGGCTCGGAATCGAAAATCAAGCGAGAATTTGGCTTTCCAGCCTTTGGGGAACAGGAATATTTGTTTCATTTTCATTTCTGAGGTGTTTGTCAAAAGTGATGCTTTTGGGCTGAATTTAGAACTAAGGCGAATTCTGTGTTAGACCTTGGGCTAGCTCTTCAGGGAAAGGTCGGAATCAAAAATCAAGCAAGAATTCGGCTTTCCAGCCTGTGGGGAACAGGAATGTGTTTCTTTTTCATTTCTGAGGTGTTTGTCAAAAGTCATGTTTTTTGGCTGTATTGAGTCCTAAGGCGAATGCTGTGTTAGACTTTGGGCTAGCTCTTCAGGGTAGGCTCATAATCGAAAATCAAGCGAGAATTCGGCTTTCCAGCCCGTGGGGAACAGGAATATGTGTTTCATTTTCATTTCTGAGGTGTTTGTCAAAAGTGATGTTTTTGGGCTGAATTGAGAAATAAGGCGAATGCTGTGTTAGACTTTGGGCTAGCTCTTCAGGAAAAGGTCGGAATCAAAAATCAAGCGAGAATTCGGCTTTCCAGCCTGTGGGGAACAGGAATATGTGTTTCATTTTCATTTCTGAGGTGTTTGTCAAAAGTCATGTTTTTTGGCTGTATTGAGTCCTAAGGCGAATGCAGTGTTAGACTTTGGGCTAGCTCTTCAGGGTAGGCTCAGAATCGAAAATCAAGCGAGAATTCGGCTTTCCAGCCCGTGGGGAACAGGAATATGTGTTTCATTTTCATTTCTGAGGTGTTTGTCAAAAGTGATGTTTTTGGGCTGAATTGAGAAATAAGGCGAATGCTGTGTTAGACCTTGAGCTAGCTCTTCAGGGTAGGCTCGGAATCGAAAATCAAGCGAGAATTCGGCTTTCCAGCCTGTGGGGAACAGGAATATGTGTTTCTTTTTCATTTCTGAGGTGTTTGTCAAAAGTGATATTTTTGGCTGTATTGAGTCCTAAGGCGAATGCTGTGTTAGACCTTGGGCTAGCTCTTCAGGGTAGGCTCGGAATCGAAAATCAAGCGAGAATTCGGCTTTCCAGCCTGTGGGGAACAGGAATATGTGTTTCATTTTCATTTCTGAGGTGTTTGTCAAAAGTCATGTTTTTTGGCTGTATTGAGTCCTAAGGCGAATGCAGTGTTAGACTTTGGGCTAGCTCTTCAGGGTAGGCTCGGAATTGAAAATCAAGCAAGAATTCGGCATTCCAGCCCATGGGGAACAGGAATACGTGTTTCATTTTCATTTCTGAGGTGTTTGTCAAAAGTGATGTTTTTGGGCTGAATTGAGAAATAAGGCGAATGCGGTGTTAGACCTTGGGCTAGCTCTTCAGGGAAAGGTCGGAATCAAAAATCAAGCGAGAATTCGGCTTTCCAGCTCGTGGGGAACAGGAATATGTGTTTCATTTTCATTTCTGAGGTGTTTGTCAAAAGTGATGTTTTTGGCTGTATTGAGTCCTAAGGCGAATGCTGTGTTAGACCTTGGGCTAGCTCTTCAGGGAAAGGTCAGAATCAAAAATCAAGCGAGAATGTGGCTTTCCAGCCTGTGGGGAACAGGAATATGTGTTTCATTTTCATTTCTGAGGTGTTTGTCAAAAGTCATGGTTTTTTGGCTGTATTCAGTCCTAAGGCGAATGCTGTGTTAGACTTTGGGCTAGCTCTTCAGGGTAGGCTCGGAATCGAAAATCAAGCGAGAATTCGGCTGTCCAGCCCGTGGGGAACAAGAATATGTGTTTCATTTTCATTTCTGAGGTGTTTGTCAAAAGTGATGTTTTTGGGCTGAATTGAGAAATAAGGCGAATGCTGTGTTAGACCTTGAGCTAGCTCTTCAGGGTAGGCTCGGAATCGAAAATCAAGCGAGAATTCGGCTTTCCAGGTTGTGGGGAACAGGAATATGTGTTTCTTTTTCATTTCTGAGGTGTTTGTCAAAAGTGATGTTTTTGGCTGTATTGAGTCATAAGGCGAATGCTGTGTTAGACCTTGGGCTAGCTCTTCAGGGTAGGCTCGGAATCGAAAATCAAGCGAGAATTCGGCTTTCCAGCCTGTGGGGAACAGGAATATGTGTTTCATTTTCATTTCTGAGGTGTTTGTCAAAAGTCATATTTTTGGCTGTATTGAGTCCTAAGGCGAATGCTGTGTTAGACTTTGGGCTAGCTCTTCAGGGTAGGCTCGGAATCGAAAATCAAGCAAGAATTTGGCTTTCCAGCCCGTGGGGAACAGGAATATGTGTTTCTTTTTCATTTCTGAGGTGTTTGTCAAAAGTGATGTTTTTGGGCTGAATTGAGAAATAAGGCGAATGCTGTGTTAGACCTTGAGCTAGCTCTTCAGGGAAAGGTCGGAATCAAAAATCAAGCGAGAATTCGGCTTTCCAGCTCGTGGGGAACAGGAATATGTGTTTCATTTTCATTTCTGAGGTGTTTGTCAAAAGTGATGTTTTTGGCTGTATTGAGTCCTAAGGCGAATGCTGTGTTAGACCTTGGGCTAGCTCTTCAGGGAAAGGTCGGAATCAAAAATCAAGCGAGAATTCGGCTTTCCAGCTCGTGGGGAACAGGAATATGTGTTTCATTTTCATTTCTGAGGTGTTTGTCAAAAGTGATGTTTTTGGCTGTATTGAGTCCTAAGGCGAATGCTGTGTTAGACTTTGGGCTACCTCTTCAGGGTAGGCTCGGAATCGAAAAGCAAGTGAGAATTCAGCTTTCCAGCCCGTGGGGAACAGGAATATGTGTTTCTTTTTCATTTCTGAGGTGTTTGTCAAAAGTGTTGTTTTTGGGCTGAATTGAGAAATAAGGCGAATGCTGTGTTAGACCTTGAGCTAGCTCTTCAGGGTAGGCTTGGAATCGGAAATCAAGCGAGAATTCAGCTGTCCAGCCCATGGGGAATAGGGATATGTGTTTCATTTTCATTTCTGAGGTGTTTGTCAAAAGTCATGTTTTTTGGCTGTATTGAGTCCTAAGGCGAATGCAGTGTTAGACTTTGGGCTAGCTCTTCAGGGTAGGCTCGGAATCGAAAATCAAGCGAGAATTTGGCTTTCCAGCCTTTGGGGAACAGGAATATTTGTTTCATTTTCATTTCTGAGGTGTTTGTCAAAAGTGATGCTTTTGGGCTGAATTTAGAACTAAGGCGAATTCTGTGTTAGACCTTGGGCTAGCTCTTCAGGGAAAGGTCGGAATCAAAAATCAAGCAAGAATTCGGCTTTCCAGCCTGTGGGGAACAGGAATGTGTTTCTTTTTCATTTCTGAGGTGTTTGTCAAAAGTCATGTTTTTTGGCTGTATTGAGTCCTAAGGCGAATGCTGTGTTAGACTTTGGGCTAGCTCTTCAGGGTAGGCTCATAATCGAAAATCAAGCGAGAATTCGGCTTTCCAGCCCGTGGGGAACAGGAATATGTGTTTCATTTTCATTTCTGAGGTGTTTGTCAAAAGTGATGTTTTTGGGCTGAATTGAGAAATAAGGCGAATGCTGTGTTAGACTTTGGGCTAGCTCTTCAGGAAAAGGTCGGAATCAAAAATCAAGCGAGAATTCGGCTTTCCAGCCTGTGGGGAACAGGAATATGTGTTTCATTTTCATTTCTGAGGTGTTTGTCAAAAGTCATGTTTTTTGGCTGTATTGAGTCCTAAGGCGAATGCAGTGTTAGACTTTGGGCTAGCTCTTCAGGGTAGGCTCAGAATCGAAAATCAAGCGAGAATTCGGCTTTCCAGCCCGTGGGGAACAGGAATATGTGTTTCATTTTCATTTCTGAGGTGTTTGTCAAAAGTGATGTTTTTGGGCTGAATTGAGAAATAAGGCGAATGCTGTGTTAGACCTTGAGCTAGCTCTTCAGGGTAGGCTCGGAATCGAAAATCAAGCGAGAATTCGGCTTTCCAGCCTGTGGGGAACAGGAATATGTGTTTCTTTTTCATTTCTGAGGTGTTTGTCAAAAGTGATATTTTTGGCTGTATTGAGTCCTAAGGCGAATGCTGTGTTAGACCTTGGGCTAGCTCTTCAGGGTAGGCTCGGAATCGAAAATCAAGCGAGAATTCGGCTTTCCAGCCTGTGGGGAACAGGAATATGTGTTTCATTTTCATTTCTGAGGTGTTTGTCAAAAGTCATGTTTTTTGGCTGTATTGAGTCCTAAGGCGAATGCAGTGTTAGACTTTGGGCTAGCTCTTCAGGGTAGGCTCGGAATCGAAAATCAAGCGAGAATTCGGCTTTCCAGCCCATGGGGAACAGGAATACGTGTTTCTTTTTCATTTCTGAGGTGTTTGTCAAAAGTGATGTTTTTGGGCTGAATTGAGAAATAAGGCGAATGCGGTGTTAGACCTTGGGCTAGCTCTTCAGGGAAAGGTCGGAATCGAAAATCAAGCGAGAATTCGGCTTTCCAGCTCGTGGGGAACAGGAATATGTGTTTCATTTTCATTTCTGAGGTGTTTGTCAAAAGTGATGTTTTTGGCTGTATTGAGTCCTAAGGCGAATGCTGTGTTAGACCTTGGGCTAGCTCTTCAGGGAAAGGTCGGAATCAAAAATCAAGCGAGAATGTGGCTTTCCAGCCTGTGGGGAACAGGAATATGTGTTTCATTTTCATTTCTGAGGTGTTTGTCAAAAGTCATGTTTTTTGGCTGTATTCAGTCCTAAGGCGAATGCTGTGTTAGACTTTGGGCTAGCTCTTCAGGGTAGGCTCGGAATCGAAAATCAAGCGAGAATTCGGCTGTCCAGCCCGTGGGGAACAGGAATATGTGTTTCATTTTCATTTCTGAGGTGTTTGTCAAAAGTCATGTTTTTTGGCTGTATTGAGTCCTAAGGCGAATGCAGTGTTAGACTTTGGGCTAGCTCTTCAGGGTAGGCTCGGAATCGAAAATCAAGCGAGAATTCGGCTTTCCAGCCCATGGGGAACAGGAATACGTGTTTCATTTTCATTTCTGAGGTGTTTGTCAAAAGTGATGTTTTTGGCTGTATTGAGTCCTAAGGCGAATGCTGTGTTAGACTTTGGGCTAGCTCTTCAGGGTAGGCTCGGAATCGAAAATCAAGCAAGAATTTGGCTTTCCAGCCCGTGGGGAACAGGAATATGTGTTTCTTTTTCATTTCTGAGGTGTTTGTCAAAAGTGATGTTTTTGGGCTGAATTGAGAAATAAGGCGAATGCTGTGTTAGACCGTGAGCTAGCTCTTCAGGGTAGGCTCGGAATCGAAAATCAAGCGAGAATTCGGCTTTCCAGCCCATGGGGAACAGGAATATGTGTTTCATTTTCATTTCTGAGGTGTTTGTCAAAAGTCATGTTTTTTGGCTGTATTGAGTCCTAAGGCGAATGCAGTGTTGGACTTTGGGCTAGCTCTTCAGGGTAGGCTCGGAATCGAAAATCAAGCAAGAATTTGGCTTTCCAGCCCGTGGGGAACAGGAATATGTGTTTCATTTTCATTTCTGAGGTGTTTGTCAAAAGTGATGTTTTTGGGCTGAATTGAGAAATAAGGCGAATGCTGTGTTAGACCATGAGCTAGCTCTTCAGGGTAGGCTCGGAATCGAAAATCAAGCAAGAATTTGGCTTTCCAGCCCGTGGGGAACAGGAATATGTGTTTCATTTTCATTTCTGAGGTGTTTGTCAAAAGTGATGTTTTTGGGCTGAATTGAGAAATAAGGCGAATGCTGTGTTAGACCATGAGCTAGCTCTTCAGGGTAGGCTCGGAATCGAAAATCAAGCGAGAATTTGGCTTTCCAGCCTGTGGGGAACAGGAATATGTGTTTCTTTTTCATTTCTGAGGTGTTTGTCAAAAGTCATTTTTTTTGGCTGTATTGAGTCCTAAGGCGAATGCACTGTTAGACTTTGGGCTAGCTCTTCAGGGTAGGCTCGGAATCGAAAATCAAGCGAGAATTCGGCTTTCCAGCCCATGGGGAACAGGAATATGTGTTTCATTTTCATTTCTGAGGTGTTTGTCAAAAGTCATGTTTTTTGGATGTATTGAGTCCTAAGGCGAATGCTGTGTTAGACTTTGGGCTAGCTCTTCAGGGTAGGCTCGGAATCGAAAATCAAGCGAGAATTTGGCTTTTCAGCCTGTGGGGAACAGGAATATGTGTTTCTTTTTCATTTCTGAGGTGTTTGTCAAAAGTGATGTTTTTGGGCTGAATTGAGAAATAAGGCGAATGCTGTGTTAGACCGTGAGCTAGCTCTTCAGGGTAGGCTCGGAATCGAAAATCAAGCGAGAATTCGGCTTTCCAGCCTGTGGGGAACAGGAATATGTGTTTCATTTTCATTTCTGAGGTGTTTGTCAAAAGTCATGTTTTTTGGCTGTATTGAGTCCTAAGGCGAATGCAGTGTTAGACTTTGGGCTAGCTCTTCAGGGTAGGCTCGGAATCGAAAATCAAGCGAGAATTCGGCTTTCCAGCCCATGGGGAACAGGAATATGTGTTTCTTTTTCATTTCTGAGGTGTTTTTCAAAAGTGATGTTTTTGGGCTGAATTTAGAAATTAGGCGAATGCTGTGTTAGACCTTGGGCTAGCTCTTCAGGAAAAGGTCGGAATCAAAAATCAAGCGAGAATTTGGCTTTCCGGCCTGTGGGGAACAGGAATATGTCTTTCATTTTCATTTCTGAGGTGTTTGTCAAAAGTCATATTTTTGGCTGTATTGAGTCCTAAGGCGAATGCTGTGTTAGACTTTGGGCTAGCTCTTCAGGGTAGGCTCGGAATCGAAAATCAAGCGAGAATTTGGCTTTCCAGCCTGTGGGGAACAGGAATATGTGTTTCTTTTTCATTTCTGAGGTGTTTGTCAAAAGTCATGTTTTTTGGCTGTATTGAGTTCTAAGGCGAATGCAGTGTTAGACTTTGGGCTAGCTCTTCAGGGTAGGCTCGGAATCGAAAATCAAGCGAGAATTCGGCTTTCCAGCCCATGGGGAACTGGAATATGTGTTTCATTTTCATTTCTGAGGTGTTTGTCAAAAGTCATGTGTTTTGGCTGTATTGAGTCCTAAGGCGAATGCAGTGTTAGACTTTGGGCTAGCTCTTCAGGGTAGGCTCAGAATCGAAAATCAAGCGAGAATTCGGCTTTCCAGCCCGTGGGGAACAGGAATATGTGTTTCATTTTCATTTCTGAGGTGTTTGTCAAAAGTGATGGTTTTGGGCTGAATTGAGAAATAAGGCGAATGCTGTGTTAGACCTTGAGCTAGCTCTTCAGGGTAGGCTCGGAATCGAAAATCAAGCGAGAATTCGGCTTTCCAGCCTGTGGGGAACAGGAATATGTGTTTCTTTTTCATTTCTGAGGTGTTTGTCAAAAGCGATGTTTTTGGGCTGAATTGAGAAATAAGGCGAATGCTGTGTTAGACCGTGAGCTAGCTCTTCAGGGTAGGCTCAGAATCGAAAATCAAGCGAGAATTCGGCTTTCCAGCCTGTGGGGAACAGGAATATGTGTTTCATTTTCATTTCTGAGGTGTTTGTCAAAAGTCATGTTTTTTGGCTGTATTGAGTTCTAAGGCGAATGCAGTGTTAGACTTTGGGCTAGCTCTTCAGGGTAGGCTCGGAATCGAAAATCAAGCAAGAATTTGGCTTTCCAGCCCGTGGGGAACAGGAATATGTGTTTCTTTTTCATTTCTGAGGTGTTTGTCAAAAGTGATGTTTTTGGGCTGAATTGAGAAATAAGGCGAATGCTGTGTTAGACTTTGGGCTAGCTCTTCAGGGTAGGCTCAGAATCGAAAATCAAGCGAGAATTCGGCTTTCCAGCCTGTGGGGAACAGGAATATGTGTTTCTTTTTCATTTCTGAGGTGTTTGTCAAAAGTGATGTTTTTGGCTGTATTGAGTCCTAAGGCGAATGCTGTGTTAGACCTTGGGCTAGCTCTTCAGGGTAGGCTCGGAATCGAAAATCAAGCGAGAATTCAGCTTTCCAGCCTGTGGGGAACAGGAATATGTGTTTCATTTTCATTTCTGAGGTGTTTGTCAAAAGTCATGTTTTTTGGCTGTATTGAGTCCTAAGGCGAATGCAGTGTTAGACTTTGGGCTAGCTCTTCAGGGTAGGCTCAGAATCGAAAATCAAGCGAGAATTCGGCTTTCCAGCCCGTGGGGAACAGGAATATGTGTTTCATTTTCATTTCTGAGGTGTTTGTCAAAAGTGATGTTTTTGGGCTGAATTGAGAAATAAGGCGAATGCGGTGTTAGACCTTGGGCTAGCTCTTCAGGGAAAGGTCGGAATCAAAAATCAAGCGAGAATTCGGCTTTCCAGCTCGTGGGGAACAGGAATATGTGTTTCATTTTCATTTCTGAGGTGTTTGTCAAAAGTGATGTTTTTGGCTGTATTGAGTCCTAAGGCGAATGCTGTGTTAGACCTTGGGCTAGCTCTTCAGGGAAAGGTCAGAATCAAAAATCAAGCGAGAATTTGGCTTTCCAGCCTGTGGGGAACAGGAATATGTGTTTCATTTTCATTTCTGAGGTGTTTGTCAAAAGTCATGTTTTTTGGCTGTATTCAGTCCTAAGGCGAATGCTGTGTTAGACTTTGGGCTAGCTCTTCAGGGTAGGCTCGGAATCGAAAATCAAGCGAGAATTCGGCTGTCCAGCCCGTGGGGAACAAGAATATGTGTTTCATTTTCATTTCTGAGGTGTTTGTCAAAAGTGATGTTTTTGGGCTGAATTGAGAAATAAGGCGAATGCTGTGTTAGACCTTGAGCTAGCTCTTCAGGGTAGGCTCGGAATCGAAAATCAAGTGAGAATTCGGCTTTCCAGCCTGTGGGGAACAGGAATATGTGTTTCTTTTTCATTTCTGAGGTGTTTGCCAAAAGTGATGTTTTTGGCTGTATTGAGTCCTAAGGCGAATGCTGTGTTAGACCTTGGGCTAGCTCTTCAGGGTAGGCTCGGAATCGAAAATCAAGCGAGAATTCGGCTTTCCAGCCTGTGGGGAACAGGAATATGTGTTTCATTTTCATTTCTGAGGTGTTTGTCAAAAGTCATATTTTTGGCTGTATTGAGTCCTAAGGCGAATGCTGTGTTAGACTTTGGGCTAGCTCTTCAGGGTAGGCTCGGAATCGAAAATCAAGCAAGAATTTGGCTTTCCAGCCTGTGGGGAACAGGAATATGTGTTTCTTTTTCATTTCTGAGGTGTTTGTCAAAAGTGATGTTTTTGGGCTGAATTGAGAAATAAGGCGAATGCTGTGTTAGACCGTGAGCTAGCTCTTCAGGGTAGGCTCGGAATCGAAAATCAAGCGAGAATTCGGCTTTCCAGCCTGTGGGGAACAGGAATATGTGTTTCTTTTTCATTTCTGAGGTGTTTGTCAAAAGTCATTTTTTTTGGCTGTATTGAGTCCTAAGGCGAATGCACTGTTAGACTTTGGGCTAGCTCTTCAGGGTAGGCTCGGAATCGAAAATCAAGCGAGAATTCGGCTTTCCAGCCCATGGGGAACAGGAATATGTGTTTCATTTTCATTTCTGAGGTGTTTGTCAAAAGTCATGTTTTTTGGCTGTATTGAGTCCTAAGGCGAATGCTGTGTTAGACTTTGGGCTAGCTCTTCAGGGTAGGCTCGGAATCGAAAATCAAGCGAGAATTTGGCTTTTCAGCCTGTGGGGAACAGGAATATGTGTTTCTTTTTCATTTCTGAGGTGTTTGTCAAAAGTGATGTTTTTGGGCTGAATTGAGAAATAAGGCGAATGCTGTGTTAGACCGTGAGCTAGCTCTTCAGGGTAGGCTCGGAATCGAAAATCAAGCGAGAATTCGGCTTTCCAGCCTGTGGGGAACAGGAATATGTGTTTCATTTTCATTTCTGAGGTGTTTGTCAAAAGTCATGTTTTTTGGCTGTATTGAGTCCTAAGGCGAATGCAGTGTTAGACTTTGGGCTAGCTCTTCAGGGTAGGCTCGGAATCGAAAATCAAGCGAGAATTCGGCTTTCCAGCCCATGGGGAACAGGAATATGTGTTTCTTTTTCATTTCTGAGGTGTTTTTCAAAAGTGATGTTTTTGGGCTGAATTTAGAAATTAGGCGAATGCTGTGTTAGACCTTGGGCTAGCTCTTCAGGAAAAGGTCGGAATCAAAAATCAAGCGAGAATTTGGCTTTCCGGCCTGTGGGGAACAGGAATATGTCTTTCATTTTCATTTCTGAGGTGTTTGTCAAAAGTCATATTTTTGGCTGTATTGAGTCCTAAGGCGAATGCTGTGTTAGACTTTGGGCTAGCTCTTCAGGGTAGGCTCGGAATCGAAAATCAAGCGAGAATTTGGCTTTCCAGCCTGTGGGGAACAGGAATATGTGTTTCTTTTTCATTTCTGAGGTGTTTGTCAAAAGTCATGTTTTTTGGCTGTATTGAGTTCTAAGGCGAATGCAGTGTTAGACTTTGGGCTAGCTCTTCAGGGTAGGCTCGGAATCGAAAATCAAGCGAGAATTCGGCTTTCCAGCCCATGGGGAACTGGAATATGTGTTTCATTTTCATTTCTGAGGTGTTTGTCAAAAGTCATGTTTTTTGGCTGTATTGAGTCCTAAGGCGAATGCAGTGTTAGACTTTGGGCTAGCTCTTCAGGGTAGGCTCAGAATCGAAAATCAAGCGAGAATTCGGCTTTCCAGCCCGTGGGGAACAGGAATATGTGTTTCATTTTCATTTCTGAGGTGTTTGTCAAAAGTGATGGTTTTGGGCTGAATTGAGAAATAAGGCGAATGCTGTGTTAGACCTTGAGCTAGCTCTTCAGGGTAGGCTCGGAATCGAAAATCAAGCGAGAATTCGGCTTTCCAGCCTGTGGGGAACAGGAATATGTGTTTCTTTTTCATTTCTGAGGTGTTTGTCAAAAGTGATGTTTTTGGGCTGAATTGAGAAATAAGGCGAATGCTGTGTTAGACCGTGAGCTAGCTCTTCAGGGTAGGCTCAGAATCGAAAATCAAGCGAGAATTCGGCTTTCCAGCCTGTGGGGAACAGGAATATGTGTTTCATTTTCATTTCTGAGGTGTTTGTCAAAAGTCATGTTTTTTGGCTGTATTGAGTTCTAAGGCGAATGCAGTGTTAGACTTTGGGCTAGCTCTTCAGGGTAGGCTCGGAATCGAAAATCAAGCAAGAATTTGGCTTTCCAGCCCGTGGGGAACAGGAATATGTGTTTCTTTTTCATTTCTGAGGTGTTTGTCAAAAGTGATGTTTTTGGGCTGAATTGAGAAATAAGGCGAATGCTGTGTTAGACCGTGAGCTAGCTCTTCAGGGTAGGCTCGGAATTGAAAATCAAGCGAGAATTCGGCTTTCCAGCCTGTGGGAACAGGAATATGTGTTTCTTTTTCATTTCTGAGGTGTTTGTCAAAAGTGATATTTTTGGCTGTATTGAGTCCTAAGGCGAATGCTGTGTTAGACCTTGGGCTAGCTCTTCAGGGTAGGCTCGGAATCGAAAATCAAGCGAGAATTCGGCTTTCCAGCCTGTGGGGAACAGGAATATGTGTTTCATTTTCATTTCTGAGGTGTTTGTCAAAAGTCATGTTTTTTGGCTGTATTGAGTCCTAAGGCGAATGCAGTGTTAGACTTTGGGCTAGCTCTTCAGGGTAGGCTCGGAATCGAAAATCAAGCGAGAATTCGGCTTTCCAGCCCATGGGGAACAGGAATACGTGTTTCATTTTCATTTCTGAGGTGTTTGTCAAAAGTGATGTTTTTGGGCTGAATTGAGAAATAAGGCGAATGCGGTGTTAGACCTTGGGCTAGCTCTTCAGGGAAAGGTCGGAATCAAAAATCAAGCGAGAATTCGGCTTTCCAGCTCGTGGGGAACAGGAATATGTGTTTCATTTTCATTTCTGAGGTGTTTGTCAAAAGTCATGTTTTTGGCTGTATTGAGTCCTAAGGCGAATGCTGTGTTAGACCTTGGGCTAGCTCTTCAGGGAAAGGTCAGAATCAAAAATCAAGCGAGAATGTGGCTTTCCAGCCTGTGGGGAACAGGAATATGTGTTTCATTTTCATTTCTGAGGTGTTTGTCAAAAGTCATGTTTTTTGGCTGTATTCAGTCCTAAGGCGAATGCTGTGTTAGACTTTGGGCTAGCTCTTCAGGGTAGGCTCGGAATCGAAAATCAAGCGAGAATTCGGCTGTCCAGCCCGTGGGGAACAAGAATATGTGTTTCATTTTCATTTCTGAGGTGTTTGTCAAAAGTGATGTTTTTGGGCTGAATTGAGAAATAAGGCGAATGCTGTGTTAGACCTTGGGCTAGCTCTTCAGGGTAGGCTCGGAATCGAAAATCAAGCGAGAATTCGGCTTTCCAGCCCATGGGGAACTGGAATATGTGTTTCATTTTCATTTCTGAGGTGTTTGTCAAAAGTCATGTTTTTTGGCTGTATTGAGTCCTAAGGCGAATGCTGTGTTAGACTTTGGGCTAGCTCTTCAGGGTAGGCTCGGAATCGAAAATCAAGCGAGAATTCGGCTTTCCAGCCCATGGGGAACTGGAATATGTGTTTTATTTTCATTTCTGAGGTGTTTGTCAAAAGTCATGTTTTTTGGCTGTATTGAGTCCTAAGGCGAATGCAGTGTTAGACTTTGGGCTAGCTCTTCAGGGTAGGCTCAGAATCGAAAATCAAGCGAGAATTCGGCTTTCCAGCCCGTGGGGAACAGGAATATGTGTTTTATTTTCATTTCTGAGGTGTTTGTCAAAAGTGATGTTTTTGGGCTGAATTGAGAAATAAGGCGAATGCTGTGTCAGACCTTGAGCTAGCTCTTCAGGGTAGGCTCGGAATCGAAAATCAAGCGAGAATTCGGCTTTCCAGCCTGTGGGGAACAGGAATATGTGTTTCTTTTTCATTTCTGAGGTGTTTGTCAAAAGTGATGTTTTTGGCTGTATTGAGTCCTAAGGCGAATGCTGTGTTAGACCTTGGGCTAGCTCTTCAGGGAAAGGTCGGAATCAAAAATCAAGCGAGAATTCGGCTTTCCAGCCTGTGGGGAACAGGAATATGTGTTTCATTTTCATTTCTGAGGTGTTTGTCAAAAGTCATATTTTTGGCTGTATTGAGTCCTAAGGCGAATGCTGTGTTAGACTTTGGGCTAGCTCTTCAGGGTAGGCTCGGAATCAAAAATCAAGCGAGAATTTGGCTTTCCAGCCCGTGGGGAACAGGAATATGTGTTTCTTTTTCATTTCTGAGGTGTTTTTCAAAAGTGATGTTTTTGGGCTGAATTGAGAAATAAGGCGAATGCTGTGTTAGACCGTGAGCTAGCTCTTCAGGGTAGGCTCGGAATCGAAAATCAAGCGAGAATTCGGCTTTCCAGCCTGTGGGGAACAGGAATATGTGTTTCATTTTCATTTCTGAGGTGTTTGTCAAAAGTCATGTTTTTTGGCTGTATTGAGTCCTAAGGCGAATGCAGTGTTAGACTTTGGGCTAGCTCTTCAGGGTAGGCTCGGAATCGAAAATCAAGCGAGAATTCGGCTTTCCAGCCCATGGGGAACAGGAATATGTGTTTCTTTTTCATTTCTGAGGTGTTTTTCAAAAGTGATGTTTTTGGGCTGAATTTAGAAATTAGGCGAATGCTGTGTTAGACCTTGGGCTAGCTCTTCAGGAAAAGGTCGGAATCAAAAATCAAGCGAGAATTTGGCTTTCCGGCCTGTGGGGAACAGGAATATGTGTTTCATTTTCATTTCTGAGGTGTTTGTCAAAAGTCATATTTTTGGCTGTATTGAGTCCTAAGGCGAATGCTGTGTTAGACTTTGGGCTAGCTCTTCAGGGTAGGCTCGGAATCGAAAATCAAGCGAGAATTTGGCTTTCCAGCCTGTGGGGAACAGGAATATGTGTTTCTTTTTCATTTCTGAGGTGTTTGTCAAAAGTCATGTTTTTTGGCTGTAATGAGTTCTAAGGCGAATGCAGTGTTAGACTTTGGGCTAGCTCTTCAGGGTAGGCTCGGAATCGAAAATCAAGCGAGAATTCGGCTTTCCAGCCCATGGGGAACTGGAATATGTGTTTCATTTTCATTTCTGAGGTGTTTGTCAAAAGTCATGTTTTTTGGCTGTATTGAGTCCTAAGGCGAATGCAGTGTTAGACTTTGGGCTAGCTCTTCAGGGTAGGCTCAGAATCGAAAATCAAGCGAGAATTCGGCTTTCCAGCCCGTGGGGAACAGGAATATGTGTTTCATTTTCATTTCTGAGGTGTTTGTCAAAAGTGATGGTTTTGGGCTGAATTGAGAAATAAGGCGAATGCTGTGTTAGACCTTGAGCTAGCTCTTCAGGGTAGGCTCGGAATCGAAAATCAAGCGAGAATTCGGCTTTCCAGCCTGTGGGGAACAGGAATATGTGTTTCTTTTTCATTTCTGAGGTGTTTGTCAAAAGTGATGTTTTTGGGCTGAATTGAGAAATAAGGCGAATGCTGTGTTAGACCTTGAGCTAGCTCTTCAGGGTAGGCTTGGAATCGAAAATCAAGCGAGAATTCAGCTGTCCAGCCCGTGGGGAATAGGGATATGTGTTTCATTTTCATTTCTGAGGTGTTTGTCAAAAGTCATGTTTTTTGGCTGTATTGAGTCCTAAGGCGAATGCAGTGTTAGACTTTGGGCTAGCTCTTCAGGGTAGGCTCGGAATCGAAAATCAAGCGAGAATTTGGCTTTCCAGCCTTTGGGGAACAGGAATATTTGTTTCATTTTCATTTCTGAGGTGTTTGTCAAAAGTGATGCTTTTGGGCTGAATTTAGAACTAAGGCGAATTCTGTGTTAGACCTTGGGCTAGCTCTTCAGGGAAAGGTCGGAATCAAAAATCAAGCAAGAATTCGGCTTTCCAGCCTGTGGGGAACAGGAATGTGTTTCTTTTTCATTTCTGAGGTGTTTGTCAAAAGTCATGTTTTTTGGCTGTATTGAGTCCTAAGGCGAATGCTGTGTTAGACTTTGGGCTAGCTCTTCAGGGTAGGCTCGGAATCGAAAATCAAGCGAGAATTCGGCTTTCCAGCCCATGGGGAACTGGAATATGTGTTTCATTTTCATTTCTGAGGTGTTTGTCAAAAGTCATGTTTTTTGGCTGTATTGAGTCCTAAGGCGAATGCAGTGTTAGACTTTGGGCTAGCTCTTCAGGGTAGGCTCGGAATCGAAAATCAAGCGAGAATTCGGCTTTCCAGCCTGTGGGGAACAGGAATATGTGTTTCATTTTCATTTCTGAGGTGTTTGTCAAAAGTCATATTTTTGGCTGTATTGAGTCCTAAGGCGAATGCTGTGTTAGACTTTGGGCTAGCTCTTCAGGGTAGGCTCGGAATCGAAAATCAAGCAAGAATTTGGCTTTCCAGCCCGTGGGGAACAGGAATATGTGTTTCTTTTTCATTTCTGAGGTGTTTGTCAAAAGTGATGTTTTTGGGCTGAATTGAGAAATAAGGCGAATGCTGTGTTAGACCTTGAGCTAGCTCTTCAGGGTAGGCTTGGAATCGAAAATCAAGCGAGAATTCAGATGTCCAGCCCGTGGGGAATAGGGATATGTGTTTCATTTTCATTTCTGAGGTGTTTGTCAAAAGTCATGTTTTTTGGTTGTATTGAGTCATAAGGCGAATGCAGTGTTAGACTTTGGGCTAGCTGTTCAGGGTAGGCTCGGAATCGAAAATCAAGCGAGAATTTGGCTTTCCAGCCTTTGGGGAACAGGAATATTTGTTTCATTTTCATTTCTGAGGTGTTTGTCAAAAGTGATGCTTTTGGGCTGAATTTAGAACTAAGGCGAATTCTGTGTTAGACCTTGGGCTAGCTCTTCAGGGAAAGGTCGGAATCAAAAATCAAGCAAGAATTCGGCTTTCCAGCCTGTGGGGAACAGGAATGTGTTTCTTTTTCATTTCTGAGGTGTTTGTCAAAAGTCATGTTTTTTGGCTGTATTGAGTCCTAAGGCGAATGCTGTGTTAGACTTTGGGCTAGCTCTTCAGGGTAGGCTCGGAATCGAAAATCAAGCGAGAATTCGGCTTTCCAGCCCATGGGGAACTGGAATATGTGTTTCATTTTCATTTCTGAGGTGTTTGTCAAAAGTCATGTTTTTTGGCTGTATTGAGTCCTAAGGCGAATGCAGTGTTAGACTTTGGGCTAGCTCTTCAGGGTAGGCTCGGAATCGAAAATCAAGCGAGAATTCGGCTTTCCAGCCTGTGGGGAACAGGAATATGTGTTTCTTTTTCATTTCTGAGGTGTTTGTCAAAAGTGATGTTTTTGGCTGTATTGAGTCCTAAGGCGAATGCTGTGTTAGACCTTGGGCTAGCTCTTCAGGGAAAGGTCAGAATCAAAAATCAAGCGAGAATGTGGCTTTCCAGCCTGTGGGGAACAGGAATATGTGTTTCATTTTCATTTCTGAGGTGTTTGTCAAAAGTCATGTTTTTTGGCTGTATTCAGTCCTAAGGCGAATGCTGTGTTAGACTTTGGGCTAGCTCTTCAGGGTAGGCTCGGAATCGAAAATCAAGCGAGAATTCGGCTGTCCAGCCCGTGGGGAACAAGAATATGTGTTTCATTTTCATTTCTGAGGTGTTTGTCAAAAGTGATGTTTTTGGGCTGAATTGAGAAATAAGGCGAATGCTGTGTTAGACCTTGAGCTAGCTCTTCAGGGTAGGCTCGGAATCGAAAATCAAGCGAGAATTCGGCTTTCCAGCCTGTGGGGAACAGGAATATGTGTTTCTTTTTCATTTCTGAGGTGTTTGTCAAAAGTGATGTTTTTGGCTGTATTGAGTCCTAAGGCGAATGCTGTGTTAGACCTTGGGCTAGCTCTTCAGGGTAGGCTCGGAATCGAAAATCAAGCGAGAATTCGGCTTTCCAGCCTGTGGGGAACAGGAATATGTGTTTCATTTTCATTTCTGAGGTGTTTGTCAAAAGTCATATTTTTGGCTGTATTGAGTCCTAAGGCGAATGCTGTGTTAGACTTTGGGCTAGCTCTTCAGGGTAGGCTCGGAATCGAAAATCAAGCAAGAATTTGGCTTTCCAGCCCGTGGGGAACAGGAATATGTGTTTCTTTTTCATTTCTGAGGTGTTTGTCAAAAGTGATGTTTTTGGGCTGAATTGAGAAATAAGGCGAATGCTGTGTTAGACCTTGAGCTAGCTCTTCAGGGTAGGCTTGGAATCGAAAATCAAGCGAGAATTCAGCTGTCCAGCCCGTGGGGAATAGGGATATGTGTTTCATTTTCATTTCTGAGGTGTTTGTCAAAAGTCATGTTTTTTGGCTGTATTGAGTCCTAAGGCGAATGCAGTGTTAGACTTTGGGCTAGCTCTTCAGGGTAGGCTCGGAATCGAAAATCAAGCGAAAATTTGGCTTTCCAGCCTTTGGGGAACAGGAATATTTGTTTCATTTTCATTTCTGAGGTGTTTGTCAAAAGTGATGCTTTTGGGCTGAATTTAGAACTAAGGCGAATTCTGTGTTAGACCTTGGGCTAGCTCTTCAGGGAAAGGTCGGAATCAAAAATCAAGCAAGAATTCGGCTTTCCAGCCTGTGGGGAACAGGAATGTGTTTCTTTTTCATTTCTGAGGTGTTTGTCAAAAGTCATGTTTTTTGGCTGTATTGAGTCCTAAGGCGAATGCTGTGTTAGACTTTGGGCTAGCTCTTCAGGGTAGGCTCGGAATCGAAAATCAAGCGAGAATTCGGCTTTCCAGCCTGTGGGGAACAGGAATATGTGTTTCTTTTTCATTTCTGAGGTGTTTGTCAAAAGTGATGTTTTTGGCTGTATTGAGTCCTAAGGCGAATGCTGTGTTAGACCTTGGGCTAGCTCTTCAGGGTAGGCTCGGAATCGAAAATCAAGCGAGAATTCGGCTTTCCAGCCTGTGGGGAACAGGAATATGAGTTTCATTTTCATTTCTGAGGTGTTTGTCAAAAGTCATATTTTTGGCTGTATTGAGTCCTAAGGCGAATGCTGTGTTAGACTTTGGGCTAGCTCTTCAGGGTAGGCTCGGAATCGAAAATCAAGCAAGAATTTGGCTTTCCAGCCCGTGGGGAACAGGAATATGTGTTTCTTTTTCATTTCTGAGGTGTTTGTCAAAAGTGACGTTTTTGGGCTGAATTGAGAAAGAAGGCGAATGCTGTGTTAGACCTTGAGCTAGCTCTTCAGGGTAGGCTTGGAATCGAAAATCAAGCGAGAATTCAGCTGTCCAGCCCGTGGGGAATAGGGATATGTGTTTCATTTTCATTTCTGAGGTGTTTGTCAAAGGTCATGTTTTTTGGCTGTATTGAGTCCTAAGGCGAATGCAGTGTTAGACTTTGGGCTAGCTCTTCAGGGTAGGCTCGGAATCGAAAATCAAGCGAGAATTTGGCTTTCCAGCCTTTGGGGAACAGGAATATTTGTTTCATTTTCATTTCTGAGGTGTTTGTCAAAAGTGATGCTTTTGGGCTGAATTTAGAACTAAGGCGAATTCTGTGTTAGACCTTGGGCTAGCTCTTCAGGGAAAGGTCGGAATCAAAAATCAAGCAAGAATTCGGCTTTCCAGCCTGTGGGGAACAGGAATGTGTTTCTTTTTCATTTCTGAGGTGTTTGTCAAAAGTCATGTTTTTTGGCTGTATTGAGTCCTAAGGCGAATGCTGTGTTAGACTTTGGGCTAGCTCTTCAGGGTAGGCTCGGAATCGAAAATCAAGCGAGAATTCGGCTTTCCAGCCCATGGGGAACTGGAATATGTCTTTCATTTTCATTTCTGAGGTGTTTGTCAAAAGTCATGTTTTTTGGCTGTATTGAGTCCTAAGGCGAATGCAGTGTTAGACTTTGGGCTAGCTCTTCAGGGTAGGCTCAGAATCGAAAATCAAGCGAGAATTCGGCTTTCCAGCCCGTGGGGAACAGGAATATGTGTTTTATTTTCATTTCTGAGGTGTTTGTCAAAAGTGATGTTTTTGGGCTGAATTGAGAAATAAGGCGAATGCTGTGTTAGACCTTGAGCTAGCTCTTCAGGGTAGGCTCGGAATCGAAAATCAAGCGAGAATTCGGCTTTCCAGCCTGTGGGGAACAGGAATATGTGTTTCTTTTTCATTTCTGAGGTGTTTGTCAAAAGTGATGTTTTTGGCTGTATTGAGTCCTAAGGCGAATGCTGTGTTAGACTTTGGGCTAGCTCTTCAGGGTAGGCTCGGAATCGAAAATCAAGCGAGAATTCGGCTTTCCAGCCCATGGGGAACTGGAATATGTGTTTCATTTTCATTTCTGAGGTGTTTGTCAGAAGTCATGTTTTTTGGCTGTATTGAGTCCTAAGGCGAATGCTGTGTTAGACTTTGGGCTAGCTCTTCAGGGTAGGCTCGGAATCGAAAATCAAGCGAGAATTCGGCTTTCCAGCCCATGGGGAACTGGAATATGTGTTTCATTTTCATTTCTGAGGTGTTTGTCAAAAGTCATGTTTTTTGGCTGTATTGAGTCCTAAGGCGAATGCTGTGTTAGACCTTGGGCTAGCTCTTCAGGGAAAGGTCGGAATCAAAAATCAAGCGAGAATTCGGCTTTCCAGCCTGTGGGGAACAGGAATATGTGTTTCATTTTCATTTCTGAGGTGTTTGTCAAAAGACATATTTTTGGCTGTATTGAGTCCTAAGGCGAATGCTGTGTTAGACCTTGGGCTAGCTCTTCAGGGTAGGCTCGGAATCGAAAATCAAGTGAGAATTCGGCTTTCCAGCCTGTGGGGAACAGGAATATGTGTTTCATTTTCATTTCTGAGGTGTTTGTCAAAAGTCATATTTTTGGCTGTATTAAGTCCTAAGGCGAATGCTGTGTTAGACTTTGGGCTAGCTCTTCAGGGTAGGCTCGGAATCGAAAATCAAGCAAGAATTTGGCGTTCCAGCCCGTGGGGAACAGGAATATGTGTTTCTTTTTCATTTCTGAGGTGTTTGTCAAAAGTGATGTTTTTGGGCTGAATTGAGAAATAAGGCGAATGCTGTGTTAGACCTTGAGCTAGCTCTTCAGGGTAGGCTTGGAATCGAAAATCAAGCGAGAATTCAGCTGTCCAGCCCGTGGGGAATAGGGATATGTGTTTCATTTTCATTTCTGAGGTGTTTGTCAAAAGTCATGTTTTTTGGCTGTATTGAGTCCGAAGGCGAATGCAGTGTTAGACTTTGGGCTAGCTCTTCAGGGTAGGCTCGGAATCGAAAATCAAGCGAAAATTTGGCTTTCCAGCCTTTGGGGAACAGGAATATTTGTTTCATTTTCATTTCTGAGGTGTTTGTCAAAAGTGATGCTTTTGGGCTGAATTTAGAACTAAGGCGAATTCTGTGTTAGACCTTGGGCTAGCTCTTCAGGGAAAGGTCGGAATCAAAAATCAAGCAAGAATTCGGCTTTCCAGCCTGTGGGGAACAGGAATGTGTTTCTTTTTCATTTCTGAGGTGTTTGTCAAAAGTCATGTTTTTTGGCTGTATTGAGTCCTAAGGCGAATGCTGTGTTAGACTTTGGGCTAGCTCTTCAGGGTAGGCTCGGAATCGAAAATCAAGCGAGAATTCGGCTTTCCAGCCCATGGGGAACTGGAATATGTCTTTCATTTTCATTTCTGAGGTGTTTGTCAAAAGTCATGTTTTTTGGCTGTATTGAGTCCTAAGGCGAATGCAGTGTTAGACTTTGGGCTAGCTCTTCAGGGTAGGCTCAGAATCGAAAATCAAGCGAGAATTCGGCTTTCCAGCCCGTGGGGAACAGGAATATGTGTTTTATTTTCATTTCTGAGGTGTTTGTCAAAAGTGATGTTTTTGGGCTGAATTGAGAAATAAGGCGAATGCTGTGTTAGACCTTGAGCTAGCTCTTCAGGGTAGGCTCGGAATCGAAAATCAAGCGAGAATTCGGCTTTCCAGCCTGTGGGGAACAGGAATATGTGTTTCTTTTTCATTTCTGAGGTGTTTGTCAAAAGTGATGTTTTTGGCTGTATTGAGTCCTAAGGCGAATGCTGTGTTAGACTTTGGGCTAGCTCTTCAGGGTAGGCTCGGAATCGAAAATCAAGCGAGAATTCGGCTTTCCAGCCCATGGGGAACTGGAATATGTGTTTCATTTTCATTTCTGAGGTGTTTGTCAAAAGTCATGTTTTTTGGCTGTATTGAGTCCTAAGGCGAATGCAGTGTTAGACTTTGGGCTAGCTCTTCAGGGTAGGCTCAGAATCGAAAATCAAGCGAGAATTCGGCTTTCCAGCCCGTGGGGAACAGGAATATGTGTTTTATTTTCATTTCTGAGGTGTTTGTCAAAAGTGATGTTTTTGGGCTGAATTGAGAAATAAGGCGAATGCTGTGTCAGACCTTGAGCTAGCTCTTCAGGGTAGGCTCGGAATCGAAAATCAAGCGAGAATTCGGCTTTCCAGCCTGTGGGGAACAGGAATATGTGTTTCTTTTTCATTTCTGAGGTGTTTGTCAAAAGTGATGTTTTTGGCTGTATTGAGTCCTAAGGCGAATGCTGTGTTAGACCTTGGGGTAGCTCTTCAGGGAAAGGTCAGAATCAAAAATCAAGCGAGAATTCGGCTTTCCAGCCTGTGGGGAACAGGAATATGTGTTTCATTTTCATTTCTGAGGTGTTTGTCAAAAGTCATATTTTTGGCTGTATTGAGTCCTAAGGCGAATGCTGTGTTAGACTTTGGGCTAGCTCTTCAGGGTAGGCTCGGAATCAAAAATCAAGCGAGAATTTGGCTTTCCAGCCCGTGGGGAACAGGAATATGTGTTTCTTTTTCATTTCTGAGGTGTTTTTCAAAAGTGATGTTTTTGGGCTGAATTGAGAAATAAGGCGAATGCTGTGTTAGACCGTGAGCTAGCTCTTCAGGGTAGGCTCGGAATCGAAAATCAAGCGAGAATTCGGCTTTCCAGCCTGTGGGGAACAGGAATATGTGTTTCATTTTCATTTCTGAGGTGTTTGTCAAAAGTCATGTTTTTTGGCTGTATTGAGTCCTAAGGCGAATGCAGTGTTAGACTTTGGGCTAGCTCTTCAGGGTAGGCTCGGAATCGAAAATCAAGCGAGAATTCGGCTTTCCAGCCCATGGGGAACAGGAATATGTGTTTCTTTTTCATTTCTGAGGTGTTTGTCAAAAGTGATATTTTTGGCTGTATTGAGTCCTAAGGCGAATGCTGTGTTAGACCTTGGACTAGCTCTTCAGGGAGGCTCGGAATCGAAAATCAAGCGAGAATTCGGCTTTCCAGCCTGTGGGGAACAGGAATATGTGTTTCATTTTCATTTCTGAGGTGTTTGTCAAAAGTCATGTTTTTTGGCTGTATTGAGTCCTAAGGCGAATGCAGTGTTAGACTTTGGGCTAGCTCTTCAGGGTAGGCTCGGAATCGAAAATCAAGCGAGAATTCGGCTTTCCAGCCCATGGGGAACAGGAATACGTGTTTCATTTTCATTTCTGAGGTGTTTGTCAAAAGTGATGTTTTTGGGCTGAATTGAGAAATAAGGCGAATGCGGTGTTAGACCTTGGGCTAGCTCTTCAGGGAAAGGTCGGAATCAAAAATCAAGCGAGAATTCGGCTTTCCAGCTCGTGGGGAACAGGAATATGTGTTTCATTTTCATTTCTGAGGTGTTTGTCAAAAGTGATGTTTTTGGCTGTATTGAGTCCTAAGGCGAATGCTGTGTTAGACCTTGGGCTAGCTCTTCAGGGAAAGGTCAGAATCAAAAATCAAGCGAGAATGTGGCTTTCCAGCCTGTGGGGAACAGGAATATGTGTTTCATTTTCATTTCTGAGGTGTTTGTCAAAAGTCATGTTTTTTGGCTGTATTCAGTCCTAAGGCGAATGCTGTGTTAGACCTTGAGCTAGCTCTTCAGGGTAGGCTCGGAATCGAAAATCAAGCGAGAATTCGGCTTTCCAGCCTGTGGGGAACAGGAATATGTGTTTCTTTTTCATTTCTGAGGTGTTTGTCAAAAGTGATGTTTTTGGCTGTATTGAGTCCTAAGGCGAATGCAGTGTTAGACTTTGGGCTAGCTCTTCAGGGTAGGCTCAGAATCGAAAATCAAGCGAGAATTCGGCTTTCCAGCCCGTGGGGAACAGGAATATTTGTTTCATTTTCATTTCTGAGGTGTTTGTCAAAAGTGATGCTTTTGGGCTGAATTTAGAACTAAGGCGAATTCTGTGTTAGACCTTGGGCTAGCTCTTCAGGGAAAGGTCGGAATCAAAAATCAAGCAAGAATTCGGCTTTCCAGCCTGTGGGGAACAGGAATGTGTTTCTTTTTCATTTCTGAGGTGTTTGTCAAAAGTCATGTTTTTTGGCTGTATTGAGTCCTAAGGCGAATGCTGTGTTAGACTTTGGGCTAGCTCTTCAGGGTAGGCTCGGAATCGAAAATCAAGCGAGAATTCGGCTTTCCAGCCCATGGGGAACTGGAATATGTCTTTCATTTTCATTTCTGAGGTGTTTGTCAAAAGTCATGTTTTTTGGCTGTATTGAGTCCTAAGGCGAATGCAGTGTTAGACTTTGGGCTAGCTCTTCAGGGTAGGCTCAGAATCGAAAATCAAGCGAGAATTCGGCTTTCCAGCCCGTGGGGAACAGGAATATGTGTTTTATTTTCATTTCTGAGGTGTTTGTCAAAAGTGATGTTTTTGGGCTGAATTGAGAAATAAGGCGAATGCTGTGTTAGACCTTGAGCTAGCTCTTCAGGGTAGGCTCGGAATCGAAAATCAAGCGAGAATTCGGCTTTCCAGCCTGTGGGGAACAGGAATATGTGTTTCTTTTTCATTTCTGAGGTGTTTGTCAAAAGTGATGTTTTTGGCTGTATTGAGTCCTAAGGCGAATGCTGTGTTAGACTTTGGGCTAGCTCTTCAGGGTAGGCTCGGAATCGAAAATCAAGCGAGAATTCGGCTTTCCAGCCCATGGGGAACTGGAATATGTGTTTCATTTTCATTTCTGAGGTGTTTGTCAAAAGTCATGTTTTTTGGCTGTATTGAGTCCTAAGGCGAATGCAGTGTTAGACTTTGGGCTAGCTCTTCAGGGTAGGCTCAGAATCGAAAATCAAGCGAGAATTCGGCTTTCCAGCCCGTGGGGAACAGGAATATGTGTTTTATTTTCATTTCTGAGGTGTTTGTCAAAAGTGATGTTTTTGGGCTGAATTGAGAAATAAGGCGAATGCTGTGTCAGACCTTGAGCTAGCTCTTCAGGGTAGGCTCGGAATCGAAAATCAAGCGAGAATTCGGCTTTCCAGCCTGTGGGGAACAGGAATATGTGTTTCTTTTTCATTTCTGAGGTGTTTGTCAAAAGTGATGTTTTTGGCTGTATTGAGTCCTAAGGCGAATGCTGTGTTAGACCTTGGGGTAGCTCTTCAGGGAAAGGTCAGAATCAAAAATCAAGCGAGAATTCGGCTTTCCAGCCTGTGGGGAACAGGAATATGTGTTTCATTTTCATTTCTGAGGTGTTTGTCAAAAGTCATATTTTTGGCTGTATTGAGTCCTAAGGCGAATGCTGTGTTAGACTTTGGGCTAGCTCTTCAGGGTAGGCTCGGAATCAAAAATCAAGCGAGAATTTGGCTTTCCAGCCCGTGGGGAACAGGAATATGTGTTTCTTTTTCATTTCTGAGGTGTTTTTCAAAAGTGATGTTTTTGGGCTGAATTGAGAAATAAGGCGAATGCTGTGTTAGACCGTGAGCTAGCTCTTCAGGGTAGGCTCGGAATCGAAAATCAAGCGAGAATTCGGCTTTCCAGCCTGTGGGGAACAGGAATATGTGTTTCATTTTCATTTCTGAGGTGTTTGTCAAAAGTCATGTTTTTTGGCTGTATTGAGTCCTAAGGCGAATGCAGTGTTAGACTTTGGGCTAGCTCTTCAGGGTAGGCTCGGAATCGAAAATCAAGCGAGAATTCGGCTTTCCAGCCCATGGGGAACAGGAATATGTGTTTCTTTTTCATTTCTGAGGTGTTTGTCAAAAGTGATATTTTTGGCTGTATTGAGTCCTAAGGCGAATGCTGTGTTAGACCTTGGACTAGCTCTTCAGGGAGGCTCGGAATCGAAAATCAAGCGAGAATTCGGCTTTCCAGCCTGTGGGGAACAGGAATATGTGTTTCATTTTCATTTCTGAGGTGTTTGTCAAAAGTCATGTTTTTTGGCTGTATTGAGTCCTAAGGCGAATGCAGTGTTAGACTTTGGGCTAGCTCTTCAGGGTAGGCTCGGAATCGAAAATCAAGCGAGAATTCGGCTTTCCAGCCCATGGGGAACAGGAATACGTGTTTCATTTTCATTTCTGAGGTGTTTGTCAAAAGTGATGTTTTTGGGCTGAATTGAGAAATAAGGCGAATGCGGTGTTAGACCTTGGGCTAGCTCTTCAGGGAAAGGTCGGAATCAAAAATCAAGCGAGAATTCGGCTTTCCAGCTCGTGGGGAACAGGAATATGTGTTTCATTTTCATTTCTGAGGTGTTTGTCAAAAGTGATGTTTTTGGCTGTATTGAGTCCTAAGGCGAATGCTGTGTTAGACCTTGGGCTAGCTCTTCAGGGAAAGGTCAGAATCAAAAATCAAGCGAGAATGTGGCTTTCCAGCCTGTGGGGAACAGGAATATGTGTTTCATTTTCATTTCTGAGGTGTTTGTCAAAAGTCATGTTTTTTGGCTGTATTCAGTCCTAAGGCGAATGCTGTGTTAGACCTTGAGCTAGCTCTTCAGGGTAGGCTCGGAATCGAAAATCAAGCGAGAATTCGGCTTTCCAGCCTGTGGGGAACAGGAATATGTGTTTCTTTTTCATTTCTGAGGTGTTTGTCAAAAGTGATGTTTTTGGCTGTATTGAGTCCTAAGGCGAATGCAGTGTTAGACTTTGGGCTAGCTCTTCAGGGTAGGCTCAGAATCGAAAATCAAGCGAGAATTCGGCTTTCCAGCCCGTGGGGAACAGGAATATGTGTTTTATTTTCATTTCTGAGGTGTTTGTCAAAAGTGATGTTTTTGGGCTGAATTGAGAAATAAGGCGAATGCTGTGTCAGACCTTGAGCTAGCTCTTCAGGGTAGGCTCGGAATCGAAAATCAAGCGAGAATTCGGCTTTCCAGCCTGTGGGGAACAGGAATATGTGTTTCTTTTTCATTTCTGAGGTGTTTGTCAAAAGTGATGTTTTTGGCTGTATTGAGTCCTAAGGCGAATGCTGTGTTAGACTTTGGGCTAGCTCTTCAGGGTAGGCTCGGAATCGAAAATCAAGCGAGAATTCGGCTTTCCAGCCCATGGGGAACTGGAATATGTGTTTCATTTTCATTTCTGAGGTGTTTGTCAAAAGTCATGTTTTTTGGCTGTATTGAGTCCTAAGGCGAATGCAGTGTTAGACTTTGGGCTAGCTCTTCAGGGTAGGCTCAGAATCGAAAATCAAGCGAGAATTCGGCTTTCCAGCCCGTGGGGAACAGGAATATGTGTTTTATTTTCATTTCTGAGGTGTTTGTCAAAAGTGATGTTTTTGGGCTGAATTGAGAAATAAGGCGAATGCTGTGTCAGACCTTGAGCTAGCTCTTCAGGGTAGGCTCGGAATCGAAAATCAAGCGAGAATTCGGCTTTCCAGCCTGTGGGGAACAGGAATATGTGTTTCTTTTTCATTTCTGAGGTGTTTGTCAAAAGTGATGTTTTTGGCTGTATTGAGTCCTAAGGCGAATGCTGTGTTAGACCTTGGGGTAGCTCTTCAGGGAAAGGTCAGAATCAAAAATCAAGCGAGAATTCGGCTTTCCAGCCTGTGGGGAACAGGAATATGTGTTTCATTTTCATTTCTGAGGTGTTTGTCAAAAGTCATATTTTTGGCTGTATTGAGTCCTAAGGCGAATGCTGTGTTAGACTTTGGGCTAGCTCTTCAGGGTAGGCTCGGAATCAAAAATCAAGCGAGAATTTGGCTTTCCAGCCCGTGGGGAACAGGAATATGTGTTTCTTTTTCATTTCTGAGGTGTTTTTCAAAAGTGATGTTTTTGGGCTGAATTGAGAAATAAGGCGAATGCTGTGTTAGACCGTGAGCTAGCTCTTCAGGGTAGGCTCGGAATCGAAAATCAAGCGAGAATTCGGCTTTCCAGCCTGTGGGGAACAGGAATATGTGTTTCATTTTCATTTCTGAGGTGTTTGTCAAAAGTCATGTTTTTTGGCTGTATTGAGTCCTAAGGCGAATGCAGTGTTAGACTTTGGGCTAGCTCTTCAGGGTAGGCTCGGAATCGAAAATCAAGCGAGAATTCGGCTTTCCAGCCCATGGGGAACAGGAATATGTGTTTCTTTTTCATTTCTGAGGTGTTTGTCAAAAGTGATATTTTTGGCTGTATTGAGTCCTAAGGCGAATGCTGTGTTAGACCTTGGACTAGCTCTTCAGGGAGGCTCGGAATCGAAAATCAAGCGAGAATTCGGCTTTCCAGCCTGTGGGGAACAGGAATATGTGTTTCATTTTCATTTCTGAGGTGTTTGTCAAAAGTCATGTTTTTTGGCTGTATTGAGTCCTAAGGCGAATGCAGTGTTAGACTTTGGGCTAGCTCTTCAGGGTAGGCTCGGAATCGAAAATCAAGCGAGAATTCGGCTTTCCAGCCCATGGGGAACAGGAATACGTGTTTCATTTTTCATTTCTGAGGTGTTTGTCAAAAGTGATGTTTTTGGGCTGAATTGAGAAATAAGGCGAATGCGGTGTTAGACCTTGGGCTAGCTCTTCAGGGAAAGGTCGGAATCAAAAATCAAGCGAGAATTCGGCTTTCCAGCTCGTGGGGAACAGGAATATGTGTTTCATTTTCATTTCTGAGGTGTTTGTCAAAAGTGATGTTTTTGGCTGTATTGAGTCCTAAGGCGAATGCTGTGTTAGACCTTGGGCTAGCTCTTCAGGGAAAGGTCAGAATCAAAAATCAAGCGAGAATGTGGCTTTCCAGCCTGTGGGGAACAGGAATATGTGTTTCATTTTCATTTCTGAGGTGTTTGTCAAAAGTCATGTTTTTTGGCTGTATTCAGTCCTAAGGCGAATGCTGTGTTAGACCTTGAGCTAGCTCTTCAGGGTAGGCTCGGAATCGAAAATCAAGCGAGAATTCGGCTTTCCAGCCTGTGGGGAACAGGAATATGTGTTTCTTTTTCATTTCTGAGGTGTTTGTCAAAAGTGATGTTTTTGGCTGTATTGAGTCCTAAGGCGAATGCAGTGTTAGACTTTGGGCTAGCTCTTCAGGGTAGGCTCAGAATCGAAAATCAAGCGAGAATTCGGCTTTCCAGCCCGTGGGGAACAGGAATATGTGTTTTATTTTCATTTCTGAGGTGTTTGTCAAAAGTGATGTTTTTGGGCTGAATTGAGAAATAAGGCGAATGCTGTGTCAGACCTTGAGCTAGCTCTTCAGGGTAGGCTCGGAATCGAAAATCAAGCGAGAATTCGGCTTTCCAGCCCATGGGGAACAGGAATATGTGTTTCTTTTTCATTTCTGAGGTGTTTGTCAAAAGTGATGTTTTTGGCTGTATTGAGTCCTAAGGCGAATGCTGTGTTAGACCATGGGCTAGCTCTTCAGGGTAGGCTCGGAATCGAAAATCAAGCGAGAATTCGGCTTTCCAGCCCATGGGGAACAGGAATATGTGTTTCTTTTTCATTTCTGAGGTGTTTGTCAAAAGTGATGTTTTTGGCTGTATTGAGTCCTAAGGCGAATGCTGTGTTAGACCTTGGGCTAGCTCTTCAGGGAAAGGTCGGAATCAAAAATCAAGCGAGAATTCGGCTTTCCAGCCTGTGGGGAACAGGAATATGTGTTTCATTTTCATTTCTGAGGTGTTTGTCAAAAGTCATATTTTTGGCTGTATTGAGTCCTAAGGCGAATGCAGTGTTAGACTTTGGGCTAGCTCTTCAGGGTAGGCTCGGAATCGAAAATCAAGCGAGAATTCGGCTTTCCAGCCCATGGGGAACAGGAATATGTGTTTCTTTTTCATTTCTGAGGTGTTTGTCAAAAGTGATATTTTTGGCTGTATTGAGTCCTAAGGCGAATGCTGTGTTAGACCTTGGGCTAGCTCTTCAGGGTAGGCTCGGAATCGAAAATCAAGCGAGAATTCGGCTTTCCAGCCCATGGGGAACAGGAATACGTGTTTCATTTTCATTTCTGAGGTGTTTGTCAAAAGTGATGTTTTTGGGCTGAATTGAGAAATAAGGCGAATGCGGTGTTAGACCTTGGGCTAGCTCTTCAGGGAAAGGTCGGAATCAAAAATCAAGCGAGAATTCGGCTTTCCAGCTCGTGGGGAACAGGAATATGTGTTTCATTTTCATTTCTGAGGTGTTTGTCAAAAGTGATGTTTTTGGCTGTATTGAGTCCTAAGGCGAATGCTGTGTTAGACCTTGGGCTAGCTCTTCAGGGAAAGGTCAGAATCAAAAATCAAGCGAGAATGTGGCTTTCCAGCCTGTGGGGAACAGGAATATGTGTTTCATTTTCATTTCTGAGGTGTTTGTCAAAAGTCATGTTTTTTGGCTGTATTCAGTCCTAAGGCGAATGCTGTGTTAGACTTTGGGCTAGCTCTTCAGGGTAGGCTCGGAATCGAAAATCAAGCGAGAATTCGGCTGTCCAGCCCGTGGGGAACAAGAATATGTGTTTCATTTTCATTTCTGAGGTGTTTGTCAAAAGTGATGTTTTTGGGCTGAATTGAGAAATAAGGCGAATGCTGTGTTAGACCTTGAGCTAGCTCTTCAGGGTAGGCTCGGAATCGAAAATCAAGCGAGAATTCGGCTTTCCAGCCTGTGGGGAACAGGAATATGTGTTTCTTTTTCATTTCTGAGGTGTTTGTCAAAAGTGATGTTTTTGGCTGTATTGAGTCCTAAGGCGAATGCAGTGTTAGACTTTGGGCTAGCTCTTCAGGGTAGGCTCAGAATCGAAAATCAAGCGAGAATTCGGCTTTCCAGCCCGTGGGGAACAGGAATATGTGTTTTATTTTCATTTCTGAGGTGTTTGTCAAAAGTGATGTTTTTGGGCTGAATTGAGAAATAAGGCGAATGCTGTGTCAGACCTTGAGCTAGCTCTTCAGGGTAGGCTCGGAATCGAAAATCAAGCGAGAATTCGGCTTTCCAGCCCATGGGGAACAGGAATATGTGTTTCTTTTTCATTTCTGAGGTGTTTGTCAAAAGTGATGTTTTTGGCTGTATTGAGTCCTAAGGCGAATGCTGTGTTAGACCATGGGCTAGCTCTTCAGGGTAGGCTCGGAATCGAAAATCAAGCGAGAATTCGGCTTTCCAGCCCATGGGGAACAGGAATATGTGTTTCTTTTTCATTTCTGAGGTGTTTGTCAAAAGTGATGTTTTTGGCTGTATTGAGTCCTAAGGCGAATGCTGTGTTAGACCTTGGGCTAGCTCTTCAGGGAAAGGTCGGAATCAAAAATCAAGCGAGAATTCGGCTTTCCAGCCTGTGGGGAACAGGAATATGTGTTTCATTTTCATTTCTGAGGTGTTTGTCAAAAGTCATATTTTTGGCTGTATTGAGTCCTAAGGCGAATGCAGTGTTAGACTTTGGGCTAGCTCTTCAGGGTAGGCTCGGAATCGAAAATCAAGCGAGAATTCGGCTTTCCAGCCCATGGGGAACAGGAATATGTGTTTCTTTTTCATTTCTGAGGTGTTTGTCAAAAGTGATATTTTTGGCTGTATTGAGTCCTAAGGCGAATGCTGTGTTAGACCTTGGGCTAGCTCTTCAGGGTAGGCTCGGAATCGAAAATCAAGCGAGAATTCGGCTTTCCAGCCCATGGGGAACAGGAATACGTGTTTCATTTTCATTTCTGAGGTGTTTGTCAAAAGTGATGTTTTTGGGCTGAATTGAGAAATAAGGCGAATGCGGTGTTAGACCTTGGGCTAGCTCTTCAGGGAAAGGTCGGAATCAAAAATCAAGCGAGAATTCGGCTTTCCAGCTCGTGGGGAACAGGAATATGTGTTTCATTTTCATTTCTGAGGTGTTTGTCAAAAGTGATGTTTTTGGCTGTATTGAGTCCTAAGGCGAATGCTGTGTTAGACCTTGGGCTAGCTCTTCAGGGAAAGGTCAGATTCAAAAATCAAGCGAGAATGTGGCTTTCCAGCCTGTGGGGAACAGGAATATGTGTTTCATTTTCATTTCTGAGGTGTTTGTCAAAGTCATGTTTTTTGGCTGTATTCAGTCCTAAGGCGAATGCTGTGTTAGACTTTGGGCTAGCTCTTCAGGGTAGGCTCGGAATCGAAAATCAAGCGAGAATTCGGCTGTCCAGCCCGTGGGGAACAAGAATATGTGTTTCATTTTCATTTCTGAGGTGTTTGTCAAAAGTGATGTTTTTGGGCTGAATTGAGAAATAAGGCGAATGCTGTGTTAGACCTTGAGCTAGCTCTTCAGGGTAGGCTCGGAATCGAAAATCAAGCGAGAATTCGGCTTTCCAGCCTGTGGGGAACAGGAATATGTGTTTCTTTTTCATTTCTGAGGTGTTTGTCAAAAGTGATGTTTTTGGCTGTATTGAGTCCTAAGGCGAATGCTGTGTTAGACCTTGGGCTAGCTCTTCAGGGTAGGCTCGGAATCGAAAATCAAGCGAGAATTCGGCTTTCCAGCCTGTGGGGAACAGGAATATGTGTTTCATTTTCATTTCTGAGGTGTTTGTCAAAAGTCATATTTTTGGCTGTATTGAGTCCTAAGGCGGAATGCTGTGTTAGACTTTGGGCTAGCTCTTCAGGGTAGGCTCGGAATCGAAAATCAAGCGAGAATTTGGCTTTCCAGCTTTTGGGGAACAGGAATATTTGTTTCATTTTCATTTCTGAGGTGTTTGTCAAAAGTGATGCTTTTGGGCTGAATTAGAACTAAGGCGAATTCTGTGTTAGACCTTGGGCTAGCTCTTCAGGGTAGGCTCGGAATCGAAAATCAAGCGAGGAATTCGGCTGTCCAGCCCGTGGGGAACAAGAATATGTGTTTCATTTTCATTTCTGAGGTGTTTGTCAAAAGTGATGTTTTTGGGCTGAATTGAGAAATAAGGCGAATGCTGTGTTAGACCTTGAGCTAGCTCTTCAGGGTAGGCTCGGAATCGAAAATCAAGCGAGAATTCGGCTTTCCAGCCTGTGGGGAACAGGAATATGTGTTTTCATTTTCATTTCTGAGGTGTTTGTCAAAAGTGATGTTTTTGGGCTGAATTGAGAAATAAGGCGAATGCGGTGTTAGACCTTGGGCTAGCTCTTCAGGGAAAGGTCGGAATCAAAAATCAAGCGAGAATTCGGCTTTCCAGCTCGTGGGGAACAGGAATATGTGTTTCATTTTCATTTCTGAGGTGTTTGTCAAAAGTGATGTTTTTGGCTGTATTGAGTCCTAAGGCGAATGCTGTGTTAGACCTTGGGCTAGCTCTTCAGGGAAAGGTCGGAATCAAAAATCAAGCGAGAATTCGGCTTTCCAGCTCGTGGGGAACAGGAATATGTGTTTCATTTTCATTTCTGAGGTGTTTGTCAAAAGTGATGTTTTTGGCTGTATTGAGTCCTAAGGCGAATGCTGTGTTAGACTTTGGGCTACCTCTTCAGGGTAGGCTCGGAATCGAAAATCAAGTGAGAATTCAGCTTTCCAGCCCGTGGGGAACAGGAATATGTGTTTCTTTTTCATTTCTGAGGTGTTTGTCCAAAAGTGTTGTTTTTGGGCTGAATTGAGAAATAAGGCGAATGCTGTGTTAGACCTTGAGCTAGCTCTTCAGGGTAGGCTTGGAATCGGAAATCAAGCGAGAATTCAGCTGTCCAGCCCATGGGGAATAGGGATATGTGTTTCATTTTCATTTCTGAGGTGTTTGTCAAAAGTCATGTTTTTTGGCTGTATTGAGTCCTAAGGCGAATGCAGTGTTAGACTTTGGGCTAGCTCTTCAGGGTAGGCTCGGAATCGAAAATCAAGCGAGAATTTGGCTTTCCAGCCTTTGGGGAACAGGAATATTTGTTTCATTTTCATTTCTGAGGTGTTTGTCAAAAGTGATGCTTTTGGGCTGAATTGAGAAATAAGGCGAATTCTGTGTTAGACCTTGGGCTAGCTCTTCAGGGAAAGGTCGGAATCAAAAATCAAGCAAGAATTCGGCTTTCCAGCCTGTGGGGAACAGGAATGTGTTTCTTTTTCATTTCTGAGGTGTTTGTCAAAAGTCATGTTTTTTGGCTGTATTGAGTCCTAAGGCGAATGCTGTGTTAGACTTTGGGCTAGCTCTTCAGGGTAGGCTCATAATCGAAAATCAAGCGAGAATTCGGCTTTCAGCCCATGGGGAACAGGAATACGTGTTTCATTTTCATTTCTGAGGTGTTTGTCAAAAGTGATGTTTTTGGGCTGAATTGAGAAATAAGGCGAATGCGGTGTTAGACCTTGGGCTAGCTCTTCAGGAAAGGTCGGAATCAAAAATCAAGCGAGAATTCGGCTTTCCAGCTCGTGGGGAACAGTAATATGTGTTTCATTTTCATTTCTGAGGTGTTTGTCAAAAGTGATGTTTTTGGCTGTATTGAGTCCTAAGGCGAATGCTGTGTTAGACCTTGGGCTAGCTCTTCAGGGAAAGGTCAGAATCAAAAATCAAGCGAGGAATGTGGCTTTCCAGCCTGTGGGGGAACAGGAATATGTGTTTCATTTTCATTTCTGAGGTGTTTGTCAAAAGTCATGTTTTTTGGCTGTATTCAGTCCTAAGGCGAATGCTGTGTTAGACTTTGGGCTAGCTCTTCAGGGTAGGCTCGGAATCGAAAATCAAGCGAGAATTCGGCTGTCCAGCCCATGGGGAACAAGAATATGTGTTTCATTTTCATTTCTGAGGTGTTTGTCAAAAGTGATGTTTTTGGGCTGAATTGAGAAATAAGGCGAATGCTGTGTTAGACCTTGAGCTAGCTCTTCAGGGTAGGCTCGGAATCGAAAAATCAAGCGAGAATTCGGCTTTCCAGCCTGTGGGGAACAGGAATATGTGTTTCTTTTTCATTTCTGAGGTGTTTGTCAAAAGTGATGTTTTTGGCTGTATTGAGTCCTAAGGCGGAATGCAGTGTTAGACTTTGGGCTAGCTCTTCAGGGTAGGCTCAGAATCGAAAATCAAGCGAGAATTCGGCTTTCCAGCCCGTGGGGGGAACAGGAATATGTGTTTTATTTTCATTTCTGAGGTGTTTGTCAAAAGTGATGTTTTTGGGCTGAATTGAGAAATAAGGCGAATGCTGTGTCAGACCTTGAGCTAGCTCTTCAGGGTAGGCTCGGGAATCGAAAATCAAGCGAGAATTCGGCTTTCCAGCCCATGGGGAACAGGAATATGTGTTTCTTTTTCATTTCTGAGGTGTTTGTCAAAAGTGATGTTTTTGGCTGTATTGAGTCCTAAGGCGAATGCTGTGTTAGACCTTGGGCTAGCTCTTCAGGGTAGGCTCGGAATCGAAAATCAAGCGAGAATTCGGCTTTCCAGCCCATGGGGAACAGGAATATGTGTTTCTTTTTCATTTCTGAGGTGTTTGTCAAAAGTGATGTTTTTGGCTGTATTGAGTCCTAAGGCGAATGCTGTGTTAGACCTTGGGCTAGCTCTTCAGGGAAAGGTCGGAATCAAAAATCAAGCGAGAATTCGGCTTTCCAGCCTGTGGGGAACAGGAATATGTGTTTCATTTTCATTTCTGAGGTGTTTGTCAAAAGTCATATTTTTGGCTGTATTGAGTCCTAAGGCGAATGCAGTGTTAGACTTTGGGCTAGCTCTTCAGGGTAGGCTCGGAATCGAAAATCAAGCGAGAATTCGGCTTTCCAGCCCATGGGGAACAGGAATATGTGTTTTCTTTTTCATTTCTGAGGTGTTTGTCAAAAGTGATATTTTTGGCTGTATTGAGTCCTAAGGCGAATGCTGTGTTAGACCTTGGGCTAGCTCTTCAGGGTAGGCTCGGAATCGAAAATCAAGCGAGAATTCGGCTTTCCAGCCCATGGGGGAACAGGAATACGTGTTTCATTTTCATTTCTGAGGTGTTTGTCAAAAGTGATGTTTTTTGGGCTGAATTGAGAAATAAGGCGAATGCGGTGTTAGACCTTGGGCTAGCTCTTCAGGGAAAGGTCGGAATCAAAAATCAAGCGAGAATTCGGCTTTCCAGCTCGTGGGGGAACAGGAATATGTGTTTCATTTTCATTTCTGAGGTGTTTGTCAAAAGTGATGTTTTTGGCTGTATTGAGTCCTAAGGCGAATGCTGTGTTAGACCTTGGGCTAGCTCTTCAGGGAAAGGTCAGATTCAAAAATCAAGCGAGAATGTGGCTTTCCAGCCTGTGGGGAACAGGAATATGTGTTTCATTTTCATTTCTGAGGTGTTTGTCAAAAGTCATGTTTTTTGGCTGTATTCAGTCCTAAAGCGAATGCTGTGTTAGACTTTGGGGCTAGCTCTTCAGGGTAGGCTCGGAATCGAAAATCAAGCGAGAATTCGGCTGTCCAGCCCGTGGGGAACAAGAATATGTGTTTCATTTTCATTTCTGAGGTGTTTGTCAAAAGTGATGTTTTTGGGCTGAATTGAGAAATAAGGCGAATGCTGTGTTAGACCTTGAGCTAGCTCTTCAGGGTAGGCTCGGAATCGAAAATCAAGCGAGAATTCGGCTTTCCAGCCTGTGGGGAACAGGAATATGTGTTTCTTTTTCATTTCTGAGGTGTTTGTCAAAAGTGATGTTTTTGGCTGTATTGAGTCCTAAGGCGAATGCTGTGTTAGACCTTGGGCTAGCTCTTCAGGGTAGGCTCGGAATCGAAAATCAAGCGAGAATTCGGCTTTCCAGCCTGTGGGGAACAGGAATATGTGTTTCATTTTCATTTCTGAGGTGTTTGTCAAAAGTCATATTTTTGGCTGTATTGAGTCCTAAGGCGAATGCTGTGTTAGACTTTGGGCTAGCTCTTCAGGGTAGGCTCGGAATCGAAAATCAAGCGAGAATTTGGCTTTCCAGCCTTTGGGGAACAGGAATATTTGTTTCATTTTCATTTCTGAGGTGTTTGTCAAAAGTGATGCTTTTGGGCTGAATTTAGAACTAAGGCGAATTCTGTGTTAGACCTTGGGCTAGCTCTTCAGGGTAGGCTCGGAATCGAAAATCAAGCGAGGAATTCGGCTGTCCAGCCCGTGGGGAACAAGAATATGTGTTTCATTTTCATTTCTGAGGTGTTTGTCAAAAGTGATGTTTTTGGGCTGAATTGAGAAATAAGGCGAATGCTGTGTTAGACCTTGAGCTAGCTCTTCAGGGTAGGCTCGAATCGAAAATCAAGCGAGAATTCGGCTTTCCAGCCTGTGGGGAACAGGAATATGTGTTTCATTTTCATTTCTGAGGTGTTTGTCAAAAGTGATGTTTTTGGGCTGAATTGAGAAATAAGGCGAAATGCGGTGTTAGACCTTGGGCTAGCTCTTCAGGGAAAGGTCGGAATCAAAAATCAAGCGAGAATTCGGCTTTCCAGCTCGTGGGGAACAGGAATATGTGTTTCATTTTCATTTCTGAGGTGTTTGTCAAAAGTGATGTTTTTGGCTGTATTGAGTCCTAAGGCGAATGCTGTGTTAGACCTTGGGCTAGCTCTTCAGGGAAAGGTCGGAATCAAAAATCAAGCGAGAATTCGGCTTTCCAGCTCGTGGGGAACAGGAATATGTGTTTCATTTTCATTTCTGAGGTGTTTGTCAAAAGTGATGTTTTTGGCTGTATTGAGTCCTAAGGCGAATGCTGTGTTAGACTTTGGGCTACCTCTTCAGGGTAGGCTCCGGAATCGAAAATCAAGTGAGAATTCAGCTTTCCAGCCCGTGGGGAACAGGAATATGTGTTTCTTTTTCATTTCTGAGGTGTTTGTCAAAAGTGTTGTTTTGGGGCTGAATTGAGAAATAAGGCGAATGCTGTGTTAGACCTTGAGCTAGCTCTTCAGGGTAGGCTTGGAATCGGAAATCAAGCGAGAATTCAGCTGTCCCAGCCCATGGGGAATAGGGATATGTGTTTCATTTTCATTTCTGAGGTGTTTGTCAAAAGTCATGTTTTTTGGCTGTATTGAGTCCTAAGGCGAATGCAGTGTTAGACTTTGGGCTAGCTCTTCAGGGTAGGCTCGGAATCGAAAATCAAGCGAGAATTTGGCTTTCCAGCCTTTGGGGAACAGGGAATATTTGTTTCATTTTCATTTCTGAGGTGTTTGTCAAAAGTGATGCTTTTGGGCTGAATTTAGAACTAAGGCGAATTCTGTGTTAGACCTTGGGCTAGCTCTTCAGGGAAAGGTCGGAATCAAAAATCAAGCAAGAATTCGGCTTTCCAGCCTGTGGGGGAACAGGAATGTGTTTCTTTTTCATTTCTGAGGTGTTTGTCAAAAGTCATGTTTTTTGGCTGTATTGAGTCCTAAGGCGAATGCTGTGTTAGACTTTGGGGCTAGCTCTTCAGGGTAGGCTCATAATCGAAAATCAAGCGAGAATTCGGCTTTCCAGCCCGTGGGGAACAGGAATATGTGTTTCATTTTCATTTCTGAGGTGTTTGTCAAAAGTGATGTTTTTGGGCTGAATTGAGAAATAAGGCGAATGCTGTGTCAGACCTTGAGCTAGCTCTTCAGGGTAGGCTCGGAATCGAAAATCAAGCGAGAATTCGGCCTTTCCCAGCCTGTGGGGAACAGGAATATGTGTTTCTTTTTCATTTCTGAGGTGTTTGTCAAAAGTGTTGTTTTGGGGCTGAATTGAGAAATAAGGCGAATGCTGTGTTAGACCTTGAGCTAGCTCTTCAGGGTAGGCTTGGAATCGGAAATCAAGCGAGAATTCAGCTGGTCCAGCCCATGGGGGAATAGGGATATGTGTTTCATTTTCATTTCTGAGGTGTTTTGTCAAAAGTCATGTTTTTTGGCTGTATTGAGTCCTAAGGCGAATGCAGTGTTAGACTTTGGGCTAGCTCTTCAGGGTAGGCTCGGAATCGAAAATCAAGCGAGAATTCGGCTTTCCAGCCTGTGGGGAACAGGAATATGTGTTTCTTTTTCATTTCTGAGGTGTTTGTCAAAAGTGATGTTTTTGGCTGTATTGAGTCCTAAGGCGAATGCAGTGTTAGACTTTGGGCTAGCTCTTCAGGGTAGGCTCAGAATCGAAAATCAAGCGAGAATTCGGCTTTCCAGCCCGTGGGGAACAGGAATATGTGTTTTATTTTCATTTCTGAGGGTGTTTGTCAAAAGTGATGTTTTTGGGCTGAATTGAGAAATAAGGCGAATGCTGTGTCAGACCTTGAGCTAGCTCTTCAGGGTAGGCTCGGAATCGAAAATCAAGCGAGAATTCGGCTGTCCAGCCCGTGGGGAACAAGAATATGTGTTTCATTTTCATTTCTGAGGTGTTTGTCAAAAGTGATGTTTTTGGGCTGAATTGAGAAATAAGGCGAATGCTGTGTTAGACCTTGAGCTAGCTCTTCAGGGTAGGCTCGGAATCGAAAATCAAGCGAGAATTCGGCTTTCCAGCCTGTGGGGAACAGGAATATGTGTTTCTTTTTCATTTCTGAGGTGTTTGTCAAAAGTGATGTTTTTGGCTGTATTGAGTCCTAAGGCGAATGCTGTGTTAGACTTTGGGCTAGCTCTTCAGGGTAGGCCTCGGAATCGAAAATCAAGCGAGAATTCGGCTTTCCAGCCCATGGGGAACTGGAATATGTGTTTCATTTTCATTTCTGAGGTGTTTGTCAAAAGTCATGTTTTTTGGCTGTATTGAGTCCTAAGGCGAATGCAGTGTTAGACTTTGGGGCTAGCTCTTCAGGGTAGGCTCAGAATCGAAAATCAAGCGAGAAATTCGGCTTTCCAGCCCCGTGGGGAACAGGGAATATGTGTTTTATTTTCATTTCTGAGGTGTTTGTCAAAAGTGATGTTTTTGGGCTGAATTGAGAAATAAGGCGAATGCTGTGTCAGACCTTGAGCTAGCTCTTCAGGGTAGGCTCGGAATCGAAAATCAAGCGAGGAATTCGGCTTTCCAGCCTGTGGGGAACAGGAATATGTGTTTTCTTTTTCATTTCTGAGGTGTTTGTCAAAAGTGATGTTTTTGGCTGTATTGAGTCCTAAGGCGAATGCTGTGTTAGACCTTGGGGTAGCTCTTCAGGGAAAGGTCAGAATCAAAAATCAAGCGAGAATTCGGCTTTCCAGCCTGTGGGGAACAGGAATATGTGTTTCATTTTCATTTCTGAGGTGTTTGTCAAAAGGTCATATTTTTTGGCTGTATTGAGTCCTAAGGCGAATGCTGTGTTAGACTTTTGGGCTAGCTCTTCAGGGTAGGCTCGGAATCAAAAATCAAGCGAGAATTTGGCTTTCCAGCCCGTGGGGAACAGGAATATGTGTTTCTTTTTCATTTCTGAGGTGTTTTTCAAAAGTGATGTTTTTGGGCTGAATTGAGAAATAAGGCGAATGCTGTGTTAGACCGTGAGCTAGCTCTTCAGGGTAGGCTCGGAATCGAAAAATCAAGCGAGAATGTGTTTCATTTTCATTTCTGAGGTGTTTGTCAAAAGTCATGTTTTTTGGCTGTATTGAGTCCTAAGGCGAATGCAGTGTTAGACTTTGGGCTAGCTCTTCAGGGTAGGCTCGGAATCGAAAATCAAGCGAGAATTCGGCTTTCCAGCCCATGGGGAACAGGAATATGTGTTTCTTTTTCATTTCTGAGGTGTTTGTCAAAAGTGATATTTTTGGCTGTATTGAGTCCTAAGGCGAATGCTGTGTTAGACCTTGGACTAGCTCTTCAGGGAGGCTCGGAATCGAAAATCAAGCGAGAATTCGGCTTTCCAGCCTGTGGGGAACAGGAATATGTGTTTCATTTTCATTTCTGAGGTGTTTGTCAAAAGTCATGTTTTTTGGCTGTATTGAGTCCTAAGGCGAATGCAGTGTTAGACTTTGGGCTAGCTCTTCAGGGTAGGCTCGGAATCGAAAATCAAGCGAGAATTCGGCTTTCCAGCCCATGGGGAACAGGAATACGTGTTTCATTTTCATTTCTGAGGTGTTTGTCAAAAGTGATGTTTTTGGGCTGAATTGAGAAATAAGGCGAATGCGGTGTTAGACCTTGGGCTAGCTCTTCAGGGAAAGGTCGGAATCAAAAATCAAGCGAGAATTCGGCTTTCCAGCTCGTGGGGAACAGGAATATGTGTTTCATTTTCATTTCTGAGGTGTTTGTCAAAAGTGATGTTTTTGGCTGTATTGAGTCCTAAGGCGAATGCTGTGTTAGACCTTGGGCTAGCTCTTCAGGGAAAGGTCAGAATCAAAAATCAAGCGAGAATGTGGCTTTCCAGCCTGTGGGGAACAGGAATATGTGTTTCATTTTCATTTCTGAGGTGTTTGTCAAAAGTCATGTTTTTTGGCTGTATTCAGTCCTAAGGCGAATGCTGTGTTAGACTTTGGGCTAGCTCTTCAGGGTATGCTCGGAATCGAAAATCAAGCGAGAATTCGGCTGTCCAGCCCGTGGGGAACAAGAATATGTGTTTCATTTTCATTTCTGAGGTGTTTGTCAAAAGTGATGTTTTTGGGCTGAATTGAGAAATAAGGCGAATGCTGTGTTAGACCTTGAGCTAGCTCTTCAGGGTAGGCTCGGAATCGAAAATCAAGCGAGAATTCGGCTTTCCAGCCTGTGGGGAACAGGAATATGTGTTTCTTTTTCATTTCTGAGGTGTTTGTCAAAAGTGATGTTTTTGGCTGTATTGAGTCCTAAGGCGAATGCAGTGTTAGACTTTGGGCTAGCTCTTCAGGGTAGGCTCAGAATCGAAAATCAAGCGAGAATTCGGCTTTCCAGCCCGTGGGGAACAGGAATATGTGTTTTATTTTCATTTCTGAGGTGTTTGTCAAAAGTGATGTTTTTGGGCTGAATTGAGAAATAAGGCGAATGCTGTGTCAGACCTTGAGCTAGCTCTTCAGGGTAGGCTCGGAATCGAAAATCAAGCGAGAATTCGGCTTTCCAGCCCATGGGGAACAGGAATATGTGTTTCTTTTTCATTTCTGAGGTGTTGTCAAAGTGATGTTTTTGGCTGTATTGAGTCCTAAGGCGAATGCTGTGTTAGACCATGGGCTAGCTCTTCAGGGTAGGCTCGGAATCGAAAATCAAGCGAGAATTCGGCTTTCCAGCCCATGGGGAACAGGAATATGTGTTTCTTTTTCATTTCTGAGGTGTTTGTCAAAAGTGATGTTTTTGGCTGTATTGAGTCCTAAGGCGAATGCTGTGTTTAGACCTTGGGCTAGCTCTTCAGGGAAAGGTCGGAATCAAAAATCAAGCGAGAATTCGGCTTTCCAGCCTGTGGGGAACAGGAATATGTGTTTCATTTTCATTTCTGAGGTGTTTGTCAAAAGTCATATTTTTGGCTGTATTGAGTCCTAAGGCGAATGCAGTGTTAGACTTTGGGCTAGCTCTTCAGGGTAGGCTCGGAATCGAAAATCAAGCGAGAATTCGGCTTTCCAGCCCATGGGGAACAGGAATATGTGTTTCTTTTTCATTTCTGAGGTGTTTGTCAAAAGTGATATTTTGGCGGTATTGAGTCCTAAGGCGAATGCTGTGTTAGACCTTGGGCTAGCTCTTCAGGGTAGGCTCAGAATCGAAAATCAAGCGAGAATTCGGCTTTCCAGCCCATGGGGAACAGGAATACGTGTTTCATTTTCATTTCTGAGGTGTTTGTCAAAAGTGATGTTTTTGGGCTGAATTGAGAAATAAGGCGAATGCGGTGTTAGACCTTGGGCTAGCTCTTCAGGGTAGGCTCGGAATCGAAAATCAAGCGAGAATTCGGCTGTCCAGCCCGTGGGGAACAAGAATATGTGTTTCATTTTCATTTCTGAGGTGTTTGTCAAAAGTGATGTTTTTGGGCTGAATTGAGAAATAAGGCGAATGCTGTGTTAGACCTTGAGCTAGCTCTTCAGGGTAGGCTCGGAATCGAAAATCAAGCGAGAATTCGGCTTTCCAGCCTGTGGGGAACAGGAATATGTGTTTCTTTTTCATTTCTGAGGTGTTTGTCAAAAGTGATGTTTTTGGCTGTATTGAGTCCTAAGGCGAATGCAGTGTTAGACTTTGGGCTAGCTCTTCAGGGTAGGCTCAGAATCGAAAATCAAGCGAGAATTCGGCTTTCCAGCCCGTGGGGAACAGGAATATGTGTTTTATTTTCATTTCTGAGGTGTTTGTCAAAAGTGATGTTTTTGGGCTGAATTGAGAAATAAGGCGAATGCTGTGTCAGACCTTGAGCTAGCTCTTCAGGGTAGGCTCGGAATCGAAAATCAAGCGAGAATTCGGCTTTCCAGCCCATGGGGAACAGGAATATGTGTTTCTTTTTCATTTCTGAGGTGTTTGTCAAAAGTGATGTTTTTGGCTGTATTGAGTCCTAAGGCGAATGCTGTGTTAGACCATGGGCTAGCTCTTCAGGGTAGGCTCGGAATCGAAAATCAAGCGAGAATTCGGCTTTCCAGCCCATGGGGAACAGGAATATGTGTTTCTTTTTCATTTCTGAGGTGTTTGTCAAAAGTGATGTTTTTGGCTGTATTGAGTCCTAAGGCGAATGCTGTGTTAGACCTTGGGCTAGCTCTTCAGGGAAAGGTCGGAATCAAAAATCAAGCGAGAATTCGGCTTTCCAGCCTGTGGGGAACAGGAATATGTGTTTCATTTTCATTTCTGAGGTGTTTGTCAAAAGTCATATTTTTGGCTGTATTGAGTCCTAAGGCGAATGCAGTGTTAGACTTTGGGCTAGCTCTTCAGGGTAGGCTCGGAATCGAAAATCAAGCGAGAATTCGGCTTTCCAGCCCATGGGGAACAGGAATATGTGTTTCTTTTTCATTTCTGAGATGTTTGTCAAAAGTGATATTTTTGGCTGTATTGAGTCCTAAGGCGAATGCTGTGTTAGACCTTGGGCTAGCTCTTCAGGGTAGGCTCGGAATCGAAAATCAAGCGAGAATTCGGCTTTCCAGCCCATGGGGAACAGGAATACGTGTTTCATTTTCATTTCTGAGGTGTTTGTCAAAAGTGATGTTTTTGGGCTGAATTGAGAAATAAGGCGAATGCGGTGTTAGACCTTGGGCTAGCTCTTCAGGGAAAGGTCGGAATCAAAAATCAAGCGAGAATTCGGCTTTCCAGCTCGTGGGGAACAGGAATATGTGTTTCATTTTCATTTCTGAGGTGTTTGTCAAAAGTGATGTTTTTGGCTGTATTGAGTCCTAAGGCGAATGCTGTGTTAGACCTTGGGCTAGCTCTTCAGGGAAAGGTCAGATTCAAAAATCAAGCGAGAATGTGGCTTTCCAGCCTGTGGGGAACAGGAATATGTGTTTCATTTTCATTTCTGAGGTGTTTGTCAAAAGTCATGTTTTTGGGCTGAATTGAGAAATAAGGCGAATGCTGTGTTAGACTTTGGGCTAGCTCTTCAGGGTAGGCTCGGAAACGAAAATCAAGCGAGAATTCGGCTGTCCAGCCCGTGGGGAACAAGAATATGTGTTTCATTTTCATTTCTGAGGTGTTTGTCAAAAGTGATGTTTTTGGGCTGAATTGAGAAATAAGGCGAATGCTGTGTTAGACCTTGAGCTAGCTCTTCAGGGTAGGCTCGGAATCGAAAATCAAGCGAGAATTCGGCTTTCCAGCCTGTGGGGAACAGGAATATGTGTTTCTTTTTCATTTCTGAGGTGTTTGTCAAAAGTGATGTTTTTGGCTGTATTGAGTCCTAAGGCGAATGCTGTGTTAGACCTTGGGCTAGCTCTTCAGGGTAGGCTCGGAATCGAAAATCAAGCGAGAATTCGGCTTTCCAGCCTGTGGGGAACAGGAATATGTGTTTCATTTTCATTTCTGAGGTGTTTGTCAAAAGTCATATTTTTGGCTGTATTGAGTCCTAAGGCGAATGCTGTGTTAGACTTTGGGCTAGCTCTTCAGGGTAGGCTCGGAATCGAAAATCAAGCGAGAATTTGGCTTTCCAGCCTTTGGGGAACAGGAATATTTGTTTCATTTTCATTTCTGAGGTGTTTGTCAAAAGTGATGCTTTTGGGCTGAATTTAGAACTAAGGCGAATTCTGTGTTAGACCTTGGGCTAGCTCTTCAGGGTAGGCTCGGAATCGAAAATCAAGCGAGAATTCGGCTGTCCAGCCCGTGGGGAACAAGAATATGTGTTTCATTTTCATTTCTGAGGTGTTTGTCAAAAGTGATGTTTTTGGGCTGAATTGAGAAATAAGGCGAATGCTGTGTTAGACCTTGAGCTAGCTCTTCAGGGTAGGCTCGGAATCGAAAATCAAGCGAGAATTCGGCTTTCCAGCCTGTGGGGAACAGGAATATGTGTTTCATTTTCATTTCTGAGGTGTTTGTCAAAAGTGATGTTTTTTGGGCTGAATTGAGAAATAAGGCGAATGCGGTGTTAGACCTTGGGCTAGCTCTTCAGGGAAAGGTCGGAATCAAAAATCAAGCGAGAATTCGGCTTTCCAGCTCGTGGGGAACAGGAATATGTGTTTCATTTTCATTTCTGAGGTGTTTGTCAAAAGTGATGTTTTTGGCTGTATTGAGTCCTAAGGCGAATGCTGTGTTAGACCTTGGGCTAGCTCTTCAGGGAAAGGTCGGAATCAAAAATCAAGCGAGAATTCGGCTTTCCAGCTCGTGGGGAACAGGAATATGTGTTTCATTTTCATTTCTGAGGTGTTTGTCAAAAGTGATGTTTTTGGCTGTATTGAGTCCTAAGGCGAATGCTGTGTTAGACTTTGGGCTACCTCTTCAGGGTAGGCTCGGAATCGAAAATCAAGTGAGAATTCAGCTTTCCAGCCCGTGGGGAACAGGAATATGTGTTTCTTTTTCATTTCTGAGGTGTTTGTCAAAAGTGTTGTTTTTGGGCTGAATTGAGAAATAAGGCGAATGCTGTGTTAGACCTTGAGCTAGCTCTTCAGGGTAGGCTTGGAATCGGAAATCAAGCGAGAATTCAGCTGTCCAGCCCATGGGGAATAGGGATATGTGTTTCATTTTCATTTCTGAGGTGTTTGTCAAAAGTCATGTTTTTTGGCTGTATTGAGTCCTAAGGCGAATGCAGTGTTAGACTTTGGGCTAGCTCTTCAGGGTAGGCTCGGAATCGAAAATCAAGCGAGAATTTGGCTTTCCAGCCTTTGGGGAACAGGAATATTTGTTTCATTTTCATTTCTGAGGTGTTTGTCAAAAG
>JALIGW010000035.1:6292965-6576937 GCA_023053685.1 Diadophis punctatus similis | reverse complement strand
CCCAACATTTGAGAAACATCATACGTGATAATGACAATCCCAGAAGCATTTATTCAGCCTCAGAACCCTTAGGTGTATCTCTCCATTCCTCAGACTAACTACCTAAACACTGCCAGTCATCTTTAGGGTTAGTAACCCTGGCCAGTATCCCTTGCTAGACCCTTTCTTTTTTAAAAAAAATTTTTTATTTGAGTATAAACATTAAAAAGGACAAACAATCATTAAACAAAACAAAACATGTACATACGTGTACAAATATACATATAAACCTCTTGGGTACTTCTACAGTAAGTGTCTTGACGTTACCTTTTTACTTATATATAACTATACAACTATATATAAACTGTATATGTTATATTTTTCTTATAGTTTTTATCTAAGTATATATTAATAAATACATACATTTATAATAACTAAGCTTATATAGTCCTATATACTGTAGGTTCATAAGTTAAACCCTTTCTTTTATGGTGGTGAGGGACAAAGCTTCCTCGGGCCTCTGAGACATTTCCTTTCTGACATCACAAATTCTAACATCAAAAAGCCATAAAGGAACAAAACTGCATCTGGATAGTGGACAGGGTGCCACATCTGCTATACCATAAATACTGCTAAACTTTTGACAAGCTGTCAATCGGTCTTTCATTTCCCTCATTGGGAAGTATCTACTTAGATCAAACAAGAGTAGCTGCAAATCTCTCTCTCTCTCTCTCTCTCTCTCTCTCTCTCTCTCTCTCTCTCTCTCTCTCTCTCTCTCTCTCTCTCTCTCTCCAGAAACAAAAAATCGCTTACGTACAAAATCATACAGAAATTACCTCCATTAGGGAAATGTAGATTGAAGCAAGAATGGAGAGAGAGAGAGAGAGAGAGAGAGAGAGAGAGAGAGAGAGAGAGAGAGAGAGAGAGAGAGAGAGAGAGAGAGAGAGAGAGAGAGAATGGAGAAAAACATGAGTTTGTTTCTTAGGAAACAGGCAAAGCAGGGGTGAAATGCTACCGGTTCGGGCCGGTTCGGGCGTACTGGTAGCGGCGGCCGCTGGTGGTTTGGGTAACTGGTAGCGGTGGCAGCGTGAGGCTCCGCCCACCCACCCAGACATCACCATTTTGTTTTTAATCCTCTGCGCATGCGCAAAGCCTTCTGCGCATGCACAGAGGGTGAAAAAGCATGTGCGATGGTGGTGCATGCGCAAAGCACACGCTTCCAAACCGGTAGGGAAGGAAAGTAGATTTCACCACTGAGCCAAAGTACACCCTGGGGTTCATGGATCCTTTATCTTTTTCATTTTTGGGTGGAAGAGAAAGGAACATTCCTCATTTTCTTTAAAAAGCAGGTGAATGTTACACCCAAATTTGGGAAACTCTTATGTTAGTAAGTATTAAGGTTGTGCAGTAATAAGATTTCAAAGGAGAAAGCACCCTTTGGTGTAGTGGTTAAGGTGCTGGCCTAGAAACCAGGAGACTGTGGGTTCTAGTGCAATCTTAGACATGAAAAGCAGTGGGTGACTTTGTGCTAATCCAGGGGTCCCCAAACTTGGCAACTTTAAGACTTGTGGACTTCAACTCCCAGAATTCTCTAACCAGCTATGCTGGCTGTTGAATTCTGGGAGTTGAAGTCCACAAGTCTTAAAGTTGCCAAGTTTGGGGACCTCTGTGCTAATCACTCTCTCTTAGCCCAACCCATCTTACATGGTTGATGTTGTGAGGAAAATAGGAGGAGGAGGAAGGAGCATTATGTATTGTATGTTTGCTGCCTTGGGTAACTTATAAAATACTAAAGATAGGATAAACATATAATAACTATTCAAATATGAGATTGCCTGTTGCAACTATCAGCAGCTCCTTACATCAAAGCTCAGAAAAAGATTCTGCCCCTTTAAGGAATTTCTGGCAGGTTGTCCAATCATACTTTCCCACTTTGAATTTGGATAGTAGTGCAGCCTGGTAAATTAATACAAACCTAGAATCTGCAACCATAGATACTCCTACTTAAAGATGGCTAAAACAAATCACAGTTACCTGAGTTCATGCATATCATGAAGAATCAGGTTTGTTCATTGTCTTTCTCCCTGAGTAAGCCTATGAACCAGAATTCATAACAGCTTGTTACTGATTTGTTACACTAAAAGCATAGTTTAAGTGATAACCTAATCAAGAATGTCACTTAGCCAACATTTCGAGTTCCTAAGTGAACATCAGTAATCAACAATTTTGACATATTTCACAAACTGCATGATTTAAATTAGTTTAATTAACCAACTAAAGCAGAGGTTCCCAAACTTGGCAACTTTAAGACTTGTGGACTTCAACTCCCAGAATTCTCCAGCCAGCATATCTGGCTGGAGAATTCTAGGAGTTGAAGTCCACAAGTCTTAAAGTTGCCAAGTTTGGGAACCTCTGAACTAAAGCTTTGGGTATTAACCTGGGAGAATAAGTATAACAAAGAAATACATTCTACTGGTGAATCTAGAGAATATTTTGGTTCTAAAATATTAATTTATACTGAAATCAGAAATCAGAAAACTGGGTTTTTTCTTTTACCAACATATGAATAGTTTTTGTTTGTAGTATGTTTCTGATATTTCTTTTGCTACTTTCCAGAAAACATTTTAGATTTAGATTTTAGTAATATGTGCAATTCTATTTATATGTAAACCTTACTGATTTTCAAAGAACATATATCTGGTAAGAATGCTTAAGAGTATAACCCAACTAAATTTATTTGTTGAATTGAGATGAACCAATTTCATTACTTAAATTCTTTGGCAGTCCCAATGTCTCTCCCTATCAATACACATGAAAATTTCTAAAGCATTCTGTAAATGTATCACGAGCAATTAATTTTGGTCCATATGAGGAAGGAAGGAAGGAAGGAAGGAAGGAAGGAAGGAAGGAAGGAAGGAAGGGAAGGAAGGAAGGAAGGGAGGGAGGGAGGGAGGAAGGAAGGAAGGAAGGAAGGAAGGAAGGAAGGAAGGAAGGAAGGAAGGAAGGAAGGAAGGAAGGAAGGACTACTGACTTTTCTCATTTGATTTTCATTTCCATTGTTTTTTCTCTCTTTCCTCCATCATTCCTTCTGTTGCCTTCCCTTTCCCTCCCTCTTTTCTTCTTTCCTCCCTTCTCCCCAGTCTCCTATTTCTTTCCATTACTGTTTGAGCACATAATATTGCAATTCATCAATCATATGAGGAACAGTTATGTGAGTCAGAAGAAGTTGGAAAGAAACTTCAACATGTTCCATTTTTAATAATATCACAAAGATATTTTTGTATCCATTCATTTTAAAAGCCAGGGGAAAGGATGTTAACATGAGTTATTTGGTTTCTTAAGGAAAGTTAACATAATGGATAGACTCATATATATTAATCATGCTTTTCTACTAATCTTATATTCAATAGTACCATCAGAGTAGGACTCAGTGGTATACTGTAAGTCCGTGCACCAACTCAGTAAAATGAACTAATTTTAAGAGCACCCCTCAAAAAAAAAACCCCATAAAAATTATTAAATCCTGGTTCTAACACAGTAGCTGTGAGGTTCCAGAAACTGAAGTCTACACACCTTAAAGTTGCCAAGTTGGAGAAACACTGATCTATGAGTCCTTCGGGAGTTGGGCGGCATATAAGAATAACAAAATAAATAAATAAATAAATAATGATTGTATAATTGAAACAAATATCTCTGTATTATTGATCTCAATCTGCTTAATCTATGACCCCTCAAATGTATTGTTCATACTATATCTATCTATCTATCTATCTATCTATCTATCTATCTATCTATCTATCTATCTATCTATCTATCTATATCTGTTGTTAGCCGCCCAGAGTCCCCCGGGAGTTGGGCGGCATAGAAATTTTAATAAATAAATAAATTTTAATAAATATCTCTCTCTCTCTCTCTCTCTCTCTCTCTCTCTCTCTCTCTCTCTCTCTCTCTCTCTCTATCTATCTATCTATCTACATTGTTCAAAGATGTGATTCATCATTTAATATTCGTACAATACCTGTGCATCAGCCCTTGTTGAAAAGCCCACAACTTATTAACTTTAAACTAAAGTATGCTTTTCTGAGCAGGCTAGCATATTGCAAAGATTTTGCCTTCCAGCTTTCCCTCTTTGATTGTCCTAACAGAATGGAATGGACACTGTGCTGCAGCAGGTAGGAGGAATGTGAATGGCAGTTTGATAGAGCCAATGAGTAATTGTGCCTGGCTGGGGGTAGACCATTTAAAGTTCTGTCCTTTGACTTTTTTGCCTGCAGATGAAACTTGAAGAACAAATATTTCAGAGAGATCTTGGTCAACTGAGCTGGGGGTCTTATACAAGCGTGCCATCTGGTAAATGGTTAATTGGAACACACTCATTTGTACTGTATGTATTCCTTACCATTTTGCTTTTATATCTTTAATGATTTGGGTTGTATTTTAATGGTTTTTTTAAAATCTATTATGGGTTGTTCTATTCTATACCACCCAGAGTCATTATGTCAAGTGGGTGGATATATGAAATGTGATTATTTAATCAATTTCCTAGTGTTTTGGGGATTGTGTGATTAAATATATAAGAGACGATGGAACATGATGATTAGAAGACTGGACAAAGATAGATTTAATGTCTCTTATAAGTTTCATTCTGTAATATCAGACTTGCCATGATCTTATCTGTTCTGCCTATTTTGCAGAGTTGAGGTAAAGACAAAAATTGGAGAAAGAGATACCACCCATGTTTGGAGGAAAAGTGGAATGTGAATGCAACGTAAACATAGATTTTAGCAGATTAAGTCTGATTTAAAAAATGACAGTTTTGCTGCTAAGAGAAGAGCTGCCTCAATTCAAGGCAGGCAGAACAGTCTTAAAATATGAAGCCTTCCTAGCATGGTTTTCTTAGCATTACAAAAAAGTAAAGCATTCACACCTGCATAACATTTGCTTATCCTCATATATAGGAATGGCTGTGGATTTAGTGCAAAACTTTACACATTGCTCCAGAACATCTCCCTATGACATGGAAGCATTTGACCAATAATGTACATGCTAGGCAGGTGCTATAGAAGCTAATGATGAAATAATCTTTCATCTTTGAACTCACAGCTGGATTTGGAATGGACATCCTTTCAAACCAAATATTGCCTTCATATACTAGGAAAAACAGATGCCCTACTGTTGATTACTGTTTTGGTTAAGCGAGTAGAGATTATCCCAAAGGTGCTTTTTCAGGAGGCAACTGAACTTTCCTGTTTTTTCTTTGAAGACGTTTTGCTTCTCATCCAAGAAGCTGCTCTGACAGGGTAGTGGGGAATGGAAGGATTTATATTCCTTGCAGAAAGCTGGTCATTTGCATCCTTTTAGAGAGTTGTTGAGGCCACTTGGAGGTTTATCTCTGTCCTCAGGGTCACCTGAGTAGTGCAAATGGGTGGAGCCTTCTTGGCTACAGGATGTTTTCTGCCCTGTGTCCCTGAAGGATGAGAAGTGAAACGTCTTCAAAGAAAAAAAAAAACAAGAAAGTCCAGTTGCCTCCTGAAAAAGCACCTGTGGGACAACTATGACCTGGATGACTGAGACTCTCCATAGACATTGAGCAGGGATTACCTTTCCTATTTCCCTTGCCTGGAGGAGTTTCAAATAACAATATAATTATTTGAAATATGGTTCTCCTATATTTCAACCTACATAACACTGTTAAAATGCAGAGGGATGAGTGGTGTGGCAGTAGAGACAGAGTGGGAACTGTGCATGGAAGGAAGAACATTATCTTTCATCCCCAATGCCCCCAATTTTTTCAAGAAAACTGTACCCCCCTTGAGTTGTCACTGGGGTTTAATTTGCATCAATCATGCTTTCTTTGATTATTAGATTCCTTCCCTCTTGATAGGGGTGAGCAGAGACCTGTTATAGAAAATGGGCTTGGAGGGAAGATAATATCTCCTTCTTCAATTGCCATGATTCTTGTCTGGAACAGACTGTGATAGTAAAGAAAATAGAAGGAGGAAGGATGTCTGTGGAGATCCTCAGTCATCCAGGTCATGGTTGTCCCAAAGGTGCTTTTCCAAAAGGCAACTGGGCTTTCTTGGTTTTTTTTCCTTGTAAACATTTCACTTCTCATCCAAGAAGCTTCTTCAGTTCTAACTGAATAGTGGGGAATGGAAGGATTTATATTATTTGCAGTCATCAGGTTCTTGAGACCTTTTAGCAACCTCAAGAAGGTTCCCTACCCATTTACAGTCTGATTCAGGTGACTCTGAGAATACAGATAAATCCCCAAGTGGCCCCAAGGACTCTCAGAAAGCTAACGACCAGACAACTGCAAAGAATATAAATCCTTCCATTCCCCACCATTCAGTTAGAACTGAAGAAGCTTCTTGGATGAGAAGGTGAAATGTTTTCAAGGGGGGAAAAACCGCAAGATAGTCTAGAAGGAGGAAGATTATCAGAATGAGGGACTGAGAAACAATACTGCAAGAAGAGAATAGAACATAAGTTGCATTGAGCAAGAGAACTAACATCCTCACCGGGATGTTCACTACACCATGGATCCAAACCAAGTCATGTCACAGCTTAGTAAAAATGTTCAACCTGGTCTTATTTATAGAAGGTCCCAGACGTAAGTGAAGAATGTTTGCATAACGTGAAATGGATTAAACCTAAGGGGTAAATTTAAAACCATTCCTAAAAAAGCTTTTCTTTCATTAGTATAATTTTACAGCCCTTAATATGGCTTGGAAGTACATGCCAGAAATTACTTTATAAAAGCCGTACACTATAAATGTGATTGTGGTTGTATGAGTGCATGCCTATGTTATAATGCTTTGTTTTCCTAGCACATAAAAGAGACTATCATTTTGAAATCATATCATCAACTGTTTGCCACCAAAGCTGCTTTGGAGTAAAATCTTTTAACTTATTACATGTAAAAAAAAAATAGTGCTGTGCTAGGACATTCAATCACACTGTGATCGTGGAGATATTTAAAGAAATGCATTTCGCTGGAACAGCAGACCTTAACTTTCTTTGATCTCCTGATTTTTTTCACACAATGTATAACACAGTGTTTGTATTTTGAAAACTTAATTTGAATTTCATTTCATACGGGGCTCGGCTCCTTTGTGTTCTTTCAGCGCAATATGGAAGGGGGCACGTGAGTCATCCAAGGGAGACAGAGAACAAATATAAATTTGTTTTGGCTCATGAAGCAAGTTGGACCTCTTTACCACACCCACATCAATCTTCATTCCCAGACAATTGTTGAAGGGGACTGGACTGAATGATCAAAAAGGGGTGAAGGAGGAAGTCATCTTTTGACAAGTGATTTTTGAGAATGAAGTCAAGGCAATTTTGACAGCCGTTTTCTTCTCCTTCTGGAATAATGCTAAGATGTCCAGGGTGTTGGACTGGCTTCTACAGATATAACTGGATGTATCAATAAAAGCCATACAAGTCCAACTATACAATCAGTTTGATAAAATGAAAGAGTCTGAATAAAGGTGCTTTGATCATTGCCCACCTTTTACCTTGTCCTGCATCTTCTCAGAGCATCTCCTTTACTTTAAAGATCTTTTTTTTAGCATAGGATGCTAAGTATGCTTCTTAATTTTCTCACACAGCTTCAGGAGACGCAAGTACAGGAGTAATAAAATCCAATCAACTGAATGGGTTCAGAAACAGAGCATCTAGAAAGGTACATATTTCCCTTGTGACCAGGAGAACATACAGTATATATTTTGAGGTCCCAGCAAACTGATATATTATCACCACTGGGGAGAAACAAGGAAGAGATAAAAGGAACATTATTCTGGATTCTGTGCTGTCAGAGTGATGTACTTGATTGATAGGATTATGGAAACACTGAGTAGTTTTATTGCCTATTTAGCTGGAAGAACTTCTATTTCTTCAAGACCAAACAATCTTTTCCCTACCTCCTTAAGCCTCCTATCCCTTCCTGGAAAAAAATGTTGAACAGGAGATCCTGAACACATTAGCCTCAAAACAATCAGTATTGAGGCAAAATTCAGAATATCATATTTGGAGATTTGGGATGCAACTATTATTGTTTATGATTATGATTTTGGAAACAATAGACTCCACAGACCTTGTTCCTCTACATCCAGAGAACTGTCTAACAAATGATATTGTGAATAAAATAAAATCAATACGAAAATAACTATAATAGATGGTGGTGGTGATGATGATGATGATGATGACGACGACGACATAACTGAATAATTGTGGAAGAACACCCAAGCCCTGCATTTCTATCAGGCTCTTATCTGTATACCCCATGGTGGCACTTTGATTTAGGCTCAGTGTGAGACTAGCTACTGTGTCTTTTTAAACAGATCATGCTTAAAGCAAATCATTACTCGATGCAATGTCTGAATCCTGCCCTATTACAGCAGTCCCATATAGGGAGGAGGAAGAAGAGGAGGTGGTGGCGGCGATTCAGGTTATTTTGAAGATCATACCCACACTGAGATGCATGAGGAAAGGGCTCAATGCCTCTGTTAGTCTTTATGCACAAGCTTTCTCTCTCTTCAAGTTTCCTGATCAGTTCATAAATAATGAACAACAAAAAATAATATATGTGTCTGCATGTTGTTTGCACGCATATTCACTCTCACATACATGCTATATGTAGCTGTAGATGATATAAATGATGTACAGTACATGATGTATGTGATGCACAGTGTGTGTGTGTGTGTGTGTGTGTCCCCTTAGTGCTCGCTGAGCTCGATCGTTTTCTTGCAGAGGTTTCATTACCCAAAGTAAGTAACATCACCAGAGCACTGATGATGTAACCAAGTTTGGGTAATGAAACCTCTGCAAGAAAACAACCAAGCTCCGAGAGCACCAAGAACCCTTCATTTCAACCCCGAGCTACAAATATTCTCCTTTATTCATATGCGTATGCGTGTATGTGTATGTTTGCATGCATATTCTCTCACACACACAAACATCACAAACAAACAAACAAACAAACAAACAAACAAACAAACAAACAGTAGCTGCTGGTTGTGAAGATCCATTCTCCACTTCCAGTCGCTTTGCCTTGCCGAGCCGCCCCCAGTTCAGGTTCACAGCTTAGCCAGATAGTGGTTCCCTCTCTGCTCTGCCCAGCCCAGCTCTCTTTAAGGGAGTGGTTTTAAGGCAATTGGCTCGCAGACCAGGGGCGGGTTCCTAATTTTTTTACTATCACTCTGTGGGCGTGGCTTATTTTGTTGGTGTGGCTTACCAGCCATGTGACCGGGTGGGTGTGGCTTCTCGGACTGCTGAAGGGAGGGGAATGGAGATAGCTCCTGCCGCCTGTTCTTTCAGCATCTCACGCGCTCCCTCAGCCATTCTCCCCTGCTTGGACTCACTGTGGGGTAGGAAGGCAGCGCATGTGCAGTGCCGGAAGCTCGGCTTCTTGGCATGTGCAGAAGAAAATTTTAAAAAATGAAATTTTTTTTTTAAAAAATGGCGGCGCCCAGGCACCGGCAACCGACTGCACCGGTACTGTGATGTCACCAGCGGGCCACTACCGGTGCTATAGAATGGACCGCATCGGTAGGAACCCACCACTGTCGCAGACCCTTGCCCATAAAAGCTGGCCTGAAGCGATGACAGCCCAGCAGTATGGATTTCCGATGCCTTGGCATATGTTAGGAAAGGAGATAGGCAGCACTCAGGACAGGTTGCTAATAAAGACCTGTTCATCCTTGCGGCTTGCCTGCAACAGCTTTACCTTTCTTTAGTAAGAGGATCAGGGGAAGTAAATAAACTGCAACAAGGAATGGCAATAGGATAACTGTATTCCCTGCTAATACCGTGATTGGGAGCCCTTTCCAGTATTAAGAGCAGAGACAGTTAACTGCATTGTTGTTTGGGGGAGGGTCTATATTCAGTATAACCTTTCTTTTCATTTTGCCTGTTTTATCAACTACCTGCACCCCTTTCTGCAAAGCAGCAGTTTAATCCGAGTGACAATATTTTTTCAGGGATGCTTCGATTGAAAATATGCATTGAAAAAGAAGTCATATTTTCCTCCCGATACTATGCTCGGTCGTCCAGGCGGAATCCTGGAAATGAGTTCAGAAAACCCTATTTAAGGAGACTGAAAGAAACAGTGTCATCAGGGGAATGAAAACCATCAGGAAAACAAAAGCTTGGTATGACATGAGGTTGAACCACTTGGTTGTTGTTTTTTCCCCCCTAGAAAGATGACACTGGAAAGAGTCTTGCAATTACAAGATAACCTTCCTTATTTCTGCCTTCCACTTCCCCTAGAGGCGCCAAAAAAGAAGAAGAATTATTTCTCTGGTTTTGGTAAAACAGTTTCTGATTACATCTGAACCAGCAAGCTTCGGTTTGCATCTGGCCCTCAAACCAGGATTGCAAAGCACTTTAGGGAGCCTCTTTCTAGTTGTATTTTTAATAGTGTCAAAAACCATATTTGGACTTACGTTGGCGCTGAGACAATATGTGCGCGAGCCAGAAGGAAGTGCAAGAGGAGTAGTACCCTGTTTCCCCCCAAATAAGACATCCCCTGATAATAAGCCCAAGCGGGCTTTTGAGTGCATGGCAATAAGGCCAAACTCTTATTTCAGGGTTCAAAAAATATATAAGACAGGGTCTTATTTTCGGGGAAACACGGGTAGTTTTAAAGCGAGAAACTTCAGGCACAATCCAGCTATGGTAAGTACCGTATTTTTTGGAGTATAAGACGCACCTGAGTATAAGACGCACCTTAGTTTTTGGGGAGGAAAATAGGGGGAAAAATCTGCCTACCAGTTATTCATCTGGCTAACGTCCTTAGTCTGGTCAGCTTCAGCACATTATTTTATCCCCTGGTTAGGACTTAAAAAAACCTTCTTCGGCGAGAGTAACAATGAAAGAGCCTGCAAGCCGGTAAGAGCTGGGAAGATCGTTAGCACCTGGTTAGGGCTAGAAAAACACTTATTCGAGCATGTAGAGCAATGAAAAAACCCTGCAAAAACTTAGGGCTGGAAAAATCTTTTTTCAGAGAGAGTAACAATGAAAAAGCCTGCAAGGTAAGAGCTGGGAAGATTGTTAGCACCTCGTTAGGGCTGGGAAAAAAGCTCCGAAAAAGCTACATTCAGAGTATAAGACGCACCCAAATTTTCAGCCACTTTTAGGGAGGAAAAAGGTGCATCTTATACTCCAAAAAATACGGTAGTTTTAAATCCAAATAATTAAAATCGGGCAGGTTTGTTTATTTCTTTATCTAATTGAGAGACCACTCGTCTCACTCACGGAGCAATTCTGGCTGGTGTACAGTTAAAAACATCGAAACATCGAAACCATATAAACATTATATTCCAATAGGAGGCAGTTAGAACAAAAAGAGAATAATTAAAGTTATTAAATGTAAATATTAATTATCTATAATTATAATTAATACATAATTGTATTAATTAATTATTATTATAAAGTTAATAATTAAAGGTTAGGTCAAACCGGCCTATGTATTTTCACGATTGGCTGGAAATCCAGTTATACGTAGCACAAGCTAGAAGTAATATAATAGCAATGGTTAAGTATTGTTGGATATACAAAATATTTCTTATTGTTAAGTATTGTTGGATATACAGTATATTTCAAGTCTCCACCCATGCAATAGCTCTTTGTCCATTTTAATTTTAGACTTTTTTTTTCTTTTTACAAAAGATGCTGCTACAGCATACAGAGTCAAATTCCTAACAAAACAATGGCACAGAAGTTCGATCTCAGTGGAGCTTTCTTGCAGGTAAGTATATATAATAAGATTGAAATCTAAGGGGCATTGTGGGTGGCTTCCTTTCCCTCTATAGCTTCAGAATGGAAGTACACATTTAGTCCTCTGCCTTTATTAAAAGTGCCAATCAGAATCCAGAAAAGCGTCCATCATCCGCCCACTAGCTGCCACTCCAATCTTGAGTCACACCCACAGCATTCTTTGAATCTTTTATTTGACTTGAGAAGGAGCCATTCATTCATTTCCACACAAAAATGCATGTAGCCTTCTCCATGCCAGGAGTATTAAGGCTGCACGCAATTAAGGACATTATATATGGATTGGATATCAACCCCAGAAAACATGGTGTGATTATTATGTAAATGATGCCAACTGCGAGAGGTCCCAATTCTATGTTTGTTCCTCTTAGAGTCACCCAAATCCCATTGAGTTCAGTAGAACACACCGACTGGGTAGTTTTACTTAGAACATAGAATAAAAGAGTTGGAAGGGACCTTGAAGGTCTTTTAGTCCAACCCACTGCTCAAGCAGGAGACCCTATACAATTTCAGACAAACTGTTGTCCAGTCTCTTTTTGAAAGCCTCCAGTGATGAAGTACCCACAACTTCTGAAGGCAAGCTATTCCATTGGTTGATTGCTCTCACCATTAGGAATTTTCTCCTTAGTTCTAGGTTGCTTCTCTCCTTGGTTAGTTTCCATTAATCGTTTCTCACCTTGCCTTTTGGTGCTTTGGAAAATAGGTTGACTCCCTCATCTTTATAGGAGCCCCTCAAATATTGTGCTCACAATAAAATGTCTTGGAATGGCTCTGCTAATTTCAAGAGTGAAAGGTCCACATGTGAAGGTCCAATTAAGCTGCCCAGTGTCATTGACTGAGATGACAACTACAGAAATTGAAAAAAACAAACCAATAAACAAACAAAGTCGGTGAGGTGAGGTGAGAGTGCCTGGTCCAAAGTCATCTGGCTGGTTTTCATGGCATATGCAAGACCTGAACTTATGGTCTCCTACTTTCTAGCCTGGTGCCTTAATCATTAGACCAGACTGGCTTTCTGAATCCAGGTCTTTGGTTCCTATTCCTTCACTGCCACAGCAGTTTAAACTATATCTGATACAATTCAGTGTCTGCAACATTTTCAACAGAGATGACCACCAGACATGGTTAAAGAAGTTAGAACAGTGGCCACTGTCACTAACGTTTTTTAGTTCGTCAGAGGAGCCTCCATCCTGAGTGTGTGTAACCTGAGAAGTTCTTATCTTCAAGTTGTCTTGTGACTGATTTATACGCATGTACAGATTTCTGTTCTTTTGTTCTTCCTTTTTTTACCTTTTCATCGGACGTACGTGTTATTTTACTGGTAGGATGTGATCCATTATTTTATACCTCTATAATAAAGTTTTTATATTTAGAACTAAATCTATCGGTTTATTTTCATACCATGGGAAAGCAAGATCCGTTCACCTCTGGATTGCTCCTTAGCAATTCTCCCCATCGGGGAAAAAGGTTTTGCGTGATTTGCATGCCTTGTCAGCCACAATGGTGCTATCAAAGTTCTACCTGTTCTTTAGATGCCCTGCCACCCTCTTAACTTCACACCTTGCAGACTCTGCTGTGAAGGACAAAGTTAGTCTGTCTATTTGATAAAGGGATCAAAATGGTTGTTACCATTCTTACAGGGACAACATTTTCAACAGATTTGCTTCCCATTCAGAGAGTAGCTTTTTTCCTTTGATGTCCACCTCCCCTCCAGCAGCCCACTGGATGGTTCGGCTGACTGGAATAGGTGCTCCTGTCTGCTTCATAGAAAACCTGGATTGGCTAAAAGCTCGGAGGTCATCCCAGCATCTGCCATTTGTAAATAACCAAGACTGAAACCAATTCTTTCCCTGTGGTTTCATCAGCTTTTACCAGCACATTTACAACTGTTGTTGTTGTTTAAAGGCTTTGGGTTCTGCATACTGTATGACTGAAGGCAGCTTTCCTGTTTTGAAAATGTTTTTCAGTTTGCTGTCTTCCATTCTTCCCTCTTGAATGTCACTATTCTCCAGCAGTTTGCTACCTAAACTGCAAGAGACATCTGTGGGTCCTTGATGAAGATAGAAAAAAAGCTTTTGTTCATTACACACTTGATACAGTTCCTTTCTAAAACTGGAAATCCTCCCAGTCGAATCTGTCATCCATTTTAAAGAGTGCATCAGAAAACCTGCAGGATTCTCCATATTTTCCTCATTGGTCTGAACAGCATTTGTTATTTTTTCCATTATAATTTCCAGTTTTAGTTCTATACGATCGATAACTTGAAGTATTTTTTTCGTTCCCACATGCTGTTTATCAAAAGTCTTAATATCCTGGAGTATGTTTTCCGCATCTTTATTTCCAGATGGTGTCATTTTAACAACAGAGTTTAATCCACGTTATTTGTCCAATAAAGGGAAAAGTTCCGAGAGTTAGACCCTCTCTTTCCCCCCCAAAATGGCGTTTGAGTTTCAAATCAGAAATTCCTCTTCATTATTCTTGCTCAATTTCATTTTAAGTTTATAAATCCAGTAAATGTAATAGTCAATTTATAGTAAGGCAGAGACAGCTTCCAAATCAAATATCAAAGTTTCCCCATCTTTAAAATAGTATATCGTTCCAAAGCCACACCTTCTTTTAAATTTTCCAAGAAAAACTTTTCCCCCTCTTAGTTCCCAAACATTTTTCTTCACTATTTTAGCATGCTTGACCTGCCGCTATTCTTCAGCTTCCTTATTCCTCCCCCTTGTATTTTTGGGGATGTTTAAAAAGCAAACAGTGTTTTCCATCTCGGGTCACAAATAACTCACTTTTCCTCCTGCTCAATCTTGTTGATTCTGGCTCTCCTTTGGCTTGTGGCAGCCATATTTGCTGCCACAGCTCTGCACCGTCAGCTAGGGGCTTGCCAGCTCAGGGACGGGAGATGCGGCTCCCCTCTACCCTCCTGGCAGTCCCCCTTCGCTTCACCCCCTCTACGGGGGGGCTTAGGTCCGAATTCGGACCCTCAGGTGTGGAGTGTTCGGAGTTGGCCATGGAGGTTGCGGTCTCAGTTTCCAAATGCACTGAAGGAGAACCTTGGAAGACTGAAAGAAACAGAGGAACCAAGAAACAATCAACAAGAAAGAAAACACAACAAAGGGATTATTGAAATCCCTTTGGGAGAAAAAGGTAGTAAAGCAGAAGGCGAAAATCTCTAGTAAGGGAAAGATAAGCAAGGAAAAGAAAGCTAGAAGGGAAAAGAAAGAGAAGACTAGAATAAAGGAAAACAATATTAGACAACAAAAAGGGGAAAAGAGAGGAGAGAAAGATAGAGACTATAGCAAAAAAAGGAAGTTAAAGATAGAAATGAGAGAGTTAAAATAGCAATAGCAATAGCACTTTTCTTATATACCGCTTCATAGTGCTTTACAGCACTCTCTAAGCGGTTTACAGAGTTCAGCATATTGCCCCCAACAATCTGGGTCCTCATTTTACCAACCTCGGAAGGATGGAAGGCTGAGTCAACCTTGAGCCTAGTAAGATTTGAACAGCTGAACTGTTGAACTAACAGTCAGCCTGCAATGGCTGCATTTAACCACTGCACCACTTCAGCTCTAAAAGAAATATGGGGGAGGCACCAAAAAGAAAATGAAAAGAGGATTAAAACATTGGAGCAGGGTAAAAGAGAAGGGATAAAATAAAAATAAAAATGTGTATGTATAATTAGTAGTAATATGTTTGAATATAAGTTTGATAATAGAAAATATGAAGATTGAATCTTAAATATGTCCTATATGAGAAAAAAATGTAATATCTTTGAATATAAGTTTGATGATAGAAAACATATGAATAATTTGAATAATTTGTTCACTGTAATAAGGATAAAATATATGTATGAATAACATGTAGAAATGAAGTTATAAAATAACACAAGAAAAGATGAAGATTGAAAAATATAAGAAAATAGAAAGATTGAAACGTGTAATATATTTTTGAATATAAGTCTGATGATAGAAAAGATGAAGATTGAAAAATATAAGAAAATAGAAAGATTGAAACGTGTAATATATTTTTGAATATAAGTCTGATGATAGAAAAGATGAAGATTGAAAATATGTAATTTTTAAATATGTTTTGTATGGAAAGCTTATTGTAATAAAGATAAAATAAATGTATGACTAACGTGTAGAAATGAAGTTATAAAATAATATAAGAAAAGATGAAGATGGAAATATGTAATTTTGAAATATATTTTGTATGGGAAAAGTAATGAAGTGGAAAAGAGGATAAAAAATTATAAATGATTTTTGATTAATGTGTAGGAAATAAGTGAAGTAAAATATATCAATATTAGAAATATATAAATTGGGAAATGACCACATCTTTGATTGCTGGAATTAAAATAGTGATAAAATAGGAGGGGAAAATGACTAAAAACAGATATTAAGAAGAAAAGAAATCTGAGAGATGTATTGAAAATGAAATGATAATGCATTGTGATTATTTAAAAAAAAATATTGTTAAGAATATTATATGGATGTATTAAAGCAAATGCTCATGACATGAGAGGGGATAGGGAAGGGGGGGAGAAATTCTTAAATTGGAAATGTATTAATGGACAAACACAAAGATAAAAGAAATAGATTAAAGGAATATATATGGAATAAAATATGAACAAATGCAAGACTGTGTAAAAGAATTCAAGGTTGCTGGAATATCATCCCAGAAAAATGGAGAAAGTACAGCAAAGGAAGGAGGAAGGGAAGAGAGGAGTAAGAAGAAAGAAGAAAGAAAGAAGAGGAGGAGGAAAGAAGAGAAGAGGGGAGAAGAGAGTTAGGAGAGAAGGCAGGAGGGGAAGTAGGGAAGAGTAGAAGGAGAGAGGGAGGGGAAGTAGGTTTAGAAACCAAAAGAGAAAGGGAAGATAAGAAGAAAGAAGGAAGGGCTGTATGAGATAGGAAGGGAGGATGGTAAAAAAAAAGCAACCTTGAACTAACAAAGCAATAAGATAAATATAGAATATATGTGTAAAGATTTTGTAAAAGAATGAAATGATAAATGAAATGATAAATATGTGAAAATGTCTTTATGGGAATAAAAATAAAACACGTTTTCAAAAAAAAGAAAAGAAAACCTGCAGGATTAAGAAATCACCATTTCAAGAGCTCCCTGAATTAACTATTTTGGCTTGTCATTGGTTCTTTTGTTTCTGGCTCACCGACTCTTCTCTTTTGTGCCACTGGACTGGAGTTTCGCTTTTTGGTTTAATGAACTAATTAGCTTCATTAGCCGCTGACCTGCCACAGTATTTTTTTCTAAAAGGGTCTGAAATCAAAGTACTTCCTCTTAAAATCTTACCATATATCAATGGCCAGGTTTTTTTTCCTTCTTGTGGGGGAAAAAAAAACCCTTCACTTTTTTTTACATCAATTGGCAACTGCAATGTGGAAACCTTAAAAGTAGCACAATTCTCACATTATATTTGATAACATGGAGAAGATAAATCACAGGAGTCCTAGAGAAGCACCCCTTAGTTCCAACGCCAAGCTCAAAATAGATCTGATATAGCCTCCCACCCCTTTTTTAATTAAAGAATGCAGCTTCGATAAATGTGTAGCAAAATGATAAAGGGCCAGGTTTAAAGAATGCTGAATTGGGTTTTTTTTTAACCCATAATTTTATTTGTATATCTCCTAGAGTCGTGCAAGGATGATGGAATATATAGAAATTTGATAAATAAATATAATAAATGCAACTGCAAAGAGTAAGTAATCTGAAATAAAGAAACTACTGACTTTATGTGTGATGCTAAGCCATGGCTGCTTTAAATTGTGGCTTGTTGCCCAAATCCTTGCAACATATATCTCTAAGCTATAAACATTGTTTTACAAGCCACAATGAATGATAACACATCCCAGTAAGCCATTGACTTTTCCATAATGATTTGTTGAGTTTACCTACAGTTATTGTTTGGATTCATACCTTACACTAAGTCATCCATCATGCTTAGGTTTACCTAAGCAAAAATCAAGCAAACCACACCGGTTTAGCATCATGTGTGAATCAAAGTGTGGAGTCCTTGGTGCTCCCTGAACTTGGTGGTTTTCTTGCAGCTGTTTCGTTACCAAACTAGGTAACATAAACAGTGCATTGATGATGTTACCTAGTTTGGTAGTGAAACGTCTGCAAGAAAACCATCAAGCTCAGAGAGAACCATTGACTCCACAGCTACAAATATTCTGTTCTATTGGTGAATCAAATTGTTATTCTTTTCAAGTCAAATTCAGCTCATGGTGATTTCATGACCATGCCCAAACAATTTTCTTGGAAACAGAAGCAAAGTGGTACCCATTTCCAGGATAGTTTTTTTTCAATCTCCCCATTTCACACAACAGCTGTGGGATTTTCCTTGTAACAGCCTTGCTTAGGTCAGCTAGATGCTAATCCCTGAGGAAACTATACCAACCGTGACCCAGAGAGGAAAAATTTCAGATACCACCTGTTGTCTTATCAAGTTGCTCTTGCACTCACTTTTGATATTCCTTAAGGTCCTTTTTGTAATGAATTACAAATAAAAATGAATGGCTTCCCAGTTCTATATAGTACTGTTATCTTTTCCTAATTAAAAAGGCAATATTTATGTATCTTTTACTATGAAAATAAATTGGGAATATTTATCTGACCATCATGGAGGATATTTATGTGGTCACTGAGAGTTGGCAATAACTTGATGGCACATAATAATCAATTAATGAATCTGAGATTCTTGTGGCATGCACTTACATCATTCATAGATTACAAGATACTTGGAAACAAAGCAACGGATGTTATTGCAAGTTCACAATAAGAAAATTGGTTATTTTTGTTTACCTTCGTTTACTTTGTCATTGCACCTTGTACAACGAAATTAAATGCCACCTTCAGTGTACATTATAACAAATAAAAATAAAACCCAAACACACATCCTTCACATTCTATACAATTGCATTATCTTGCAATGTTTTACTTACTCATAATGATGATGATGATGACGATGAGGATGACGATGACAATACTGTAACAATGTGTAGGGTTTCATTGTCATATCTCTGAATCTATCAATGGAATCTACCTTCTTTTACAAGCCCTGTTTGTTGCCAGTAATAGACAGGAGAATTTATTTGGGGAACTTGTAAATGGATGGGTGGTAATTCAACAGGTTTGGTGAACTGGTAGTTTGTATAGAGTTCCTCTCAAGGCTTCCTGCCAAGGCTCTTGTATCAGAGAACAAATCTGGAGAGATGGAACTGTTTTGAATTAGATTGTGACATGAGCAGAGTTGGCACCAACTGGCCACTGGTGTATCACATAGAGGCAAAATAAGAAAGCCAATGGAAGTGAGATATCAAGGGATGTGGAAGGAGCAAGCTAGATATCCTAAATTAAAAGGATTTGGCTCTTGCTCACCTTCACAGCTACAGCCCACTTTTCATACCTCACTACTATTACTATTGGGTGGAAAACAGTAGTGGGTTCTAAAACCCGTTGCATGCACAGAAGTGCCCCAGGCAGGTGGGCGGAGCCTCCCACTGCAGCTACCGGTTCGCAGAACCGGTTCGAACTGGGAGCAACCCACTGCTGGTGGAAAAGATAAAACTAGTCCTACTGGCATCCTGGGCACTGCAAACAATTGCCTTATGCTCATGGAGGTCAGCTGATTGCTGACATCTCCTAAATGACCAAGGCCCTCACTACTCCACACATGTTAAGGAAGATATGGGAAGACATTGCCTGAACAAATCTATTAAGACGGCCCTGTCAAAGAAAATTAACTTTTACTGAATAACAGGAACAAAGGGCATAAATAAAATAGCAATGCAACCTACTGTTGAGTGGAAACTCTTCAGTGATTTGGAACAATTAATGAAGTTTCAGATGTACTGAAGATTTAAACACAAGGTGGAAAGAGCTCCCACAGGAAGACAGCGTATAAAATTATAAATAAGTAGTCTTGCTTTTCCAAGAAACATTGGGATATCTCGTGGGCCCTTTTGAACACCGTCTCATGAAGTTGACAAGAGGACAGACAGAACATCACAATGCAAGCCCCGTCCCTTTTTCTACACTGCACACCCATTCAAAGGAGATATGGGTTGCATCCCAAAGTTCCATCTACCATCCTGCCGCTGCCCAAAAACATAAGGGGATTTGAAATAAGGGGCCAGAATCTATGTCTTTTCAGATGTTACCAAACCACAATTTTCAGCAGCCTTCACTGTTGGCCAGCTGGCTGGAGCTGCTTTGTAGGTCCATAAATTCCTTTTAATTGGGAGTAACCTTTCTAGATGAAAGTACAGAGATCTATTCCTCAAGTAACAAGTAACTTGTCTTTCAGTGAGCAGTTGATAGCCTCCCTGTATGTTCTTATCCCATATCTCTCTCCCTCCCTCCATCTCACTCTCTCTGTTCCTCTCCTCTCTCTCTCTCCTTCTCTCCCCCTCTCCGTCCCTCCCTCTCTCTCTCCCCCTCCTTTTCTCTCCCCCTCTCTCTCTCCCTCTCTGCATGTATGTGTATCTATGTATGTATATTCAGCTCAACTCAGCAAACTTATTGATTTATTGATTTATTGATTTATTGATTTATTGATTTATTGATTTATTAATTTATTAATTTATTAATTTATTAATTTATTAATTAATTAATTAATTAATTAATTAATTAATTAATTTATTTATTTATTTATTTATTTATTTATTTATTTATTTATTTATTTATTTATTTATTTATTTGTGAGATTTATATACCGCCTCACAGTGCAAGCACTCTCTAAGCGGTTTACACCAGTAAGCAATGTATATTTATATTGCCCCCAACAATCTGGGTCCTCATTTTACCTACCTCGGAAGGATGGAAGGCTGAGTCAACCTTGAGCCGGTGAGATTTGAACCGCTGACCTGCGGATCAAGTCAGCTAAAGTGGCCTGCAGTACTGCCTCTAACCACTGCGCCACCTCAGCTCTTCCTTCCTATTTTTCCTACAACAATGACCTTGTGAAGTAGACTGGCTGAGAGAGAGTAACTGGCCCAAAGTCACTTGGGGGATTTCATGCCTAAGGGAAGCCTAGAACTCATAGTCTCCTGGTTTCTAGGCCAGCAGCTTGACCGATACACCAAACTGGCTCTATTATCTTGTCCCACATATCATTTAGCCCCAAAGGTAAAAACTTCAGGAGGAAAGCAGAGTTAGGAGTGCAGCTAGAAGAATACAGAGCAAGTGAAAAGATGTGTAATAGAAGACAGTAGCCATAATAATACTCTTTGTCACATCATAATAAAGTAGAACTACCCAAAATATTACTAAAATATCCCGAGAACGAAATAATGAAACAGAAGCTGGTTTTAGCATAACATCATAAATGAACAGGATTACTCACCCATGACTGACTCTTCTGCTGATCTCTGATGTGGCAACCAGATGCTTGTCATTGTGATAACGCCTAAATTATCCTTGTGTCAGAAGGAAACCATCAGGAACAAACCTCTATTTAAAACAATGGTTACCAATAAAGGACCCCCTTAGCCAATGTCTGTCTTGTGTTTCAAGGGTGGTTTATTCTTATTGGCTCACCTTGTTTTTCTGAAACAGCAAATCCTGGTTATGGCATAATAGCAGTAGGTTTGAAAATGAGATAGGTGGCAAATAAATTTGAACAAACAAACAAACAAACAAACAAACAAACAAACAAACAAACAAACAAAGGATTCCTACACAGAAGGATCATCATACCAGTAACGAGTTTGAAAGAAATTGGAAATACTTTACAGAAACATTAGCTGTTGCCTATTTATTTATTTATTTTATTTTTGGAAGAGAGAGGAATACTTAGGTACAAAAACTAGAATGAGTCTCTCATTTTACTACAATTTGCCTGATGGTTTTCTTGGGGATGTTATTGGGGAGAAAGCAGAAGCATTGGCCGGCTGATGGTTCCCTGCAAACTCCATAGCCTTGCCACTGTCCCTACTTGCACAGTATTTAATATTTATTCTTTTACACCCCACCTTTATTATTTTTACAAATAACTCCAAGAGGCGAACGTACACCTTCCCTCCTCCTATTTTCCTCACAATAACAATAACCCTGTGAGTTGGGTTGGGCTGAGAGTGACTGGCCGAAAGCCACTCAGCTGACTTTCATGGATAAGGTGGGACTAGAACTTATTGTCTCCCAGTTTCTAGCCTGGAGCCTTAACCACTAGACCAAATTGGCTGAGCCTTGATGTCTGCAATTGGAGAAGCTGTGATAGATCATGGCTATATTTTCAAGGGGAATTAGAGGTCTTGAGAGATTGTTTGTTGGTTGAATTTAGATAATTGCCTATCTCCAACCCATGACTCTTAGCAACAGAATAAAAACAAAATAACAAAATAATAAATAGTAGCTTGGTAATGGCTTCAATACAAACTATGGCCAGTAAGGCTACTTTAAAAATTCTCTCTAATATAACTGCATCGCTATACATCTCAGTGCATTTCAGCCCTGTAATTTTTAAGATTATACCTATATAGGCACAGTGGATTAGAGCCATAAATAAACCCCAGGTATTTGAGGGTCTTCCAGATATGTACATTTCTGAGAATATTTATTTAGACCCAAAGCATTCACTTAGGCTTACTATCAATTGTGAGCAATCTTGTAGGTCTTCCTTCCACGGTATTCAGCAGAATGGGCTCCTGGGTAGGTAAGCAATTTACATTGATAGAATAAAAGTGTTCCATTTGCTTGCTTGTTCTATTTACATTATAAACATATATCCTAACATTTTTCTGCTCTTGCTTCCACTGCCGTTCCCAAGGCAAGACCTATATAATTTTCAACCAAACAACCTTGCCCCTAAAACTGGGATATTCAGATGCAGGTCACACCCAAATTCAGCAGGATGTGCATCTTAAACCACCCTCCCTTTCCACAAATCAGTAGAGGGGCAACTGGTTGGTGGACAGAGAGGAAAAATAAAAGGCAAAGCATGTGCAGGGAATGAATGAGACAGTGTTGAGAAGCAGGATCTGAAGGAAAGAAACTGAGAACCAAAGAGTGTGTGGATCCCCAGAAGTGTCTTGCCTAGAGCTCCATCAACTCTGGCAGCATCTCTGAAGTAGGACACTTCTTCCTACCAGTTGTTGCAACAGACAACAGCTGCTTCTGCCATCGGGGGACTGTCGAGCATCTAGGTAGCTGTTGCCCCAGGCTGCATTCAGTTTTGTAAATAATGTTTCCCAATCTGCCTCAGTAAAATGAACCAGTAATATATTGGTGCATATGTAGAAATCATAATTATCATTCTTTGCAATTGACTACTACACTATAGTAGTACTATAGTAGCAGATCATAACCAAGTGAACAGTGTGTTGATCAGTCTGCTAGCCAACCTCTACGCAGGTTTTTTGGGTATCTCACCATGCATTGTCTCTCTACTTCCTTCTTAAGGATTGTGTTTTTAAGATAGATTTGGACTAGATCGCACTTATACAGAATTCTCTTGTTTCCAAACCAGGAAAGATGCCCAAATGATGGTCATTTGACAGCTCCATTTTATTCCATATGGTAATAGATGGAAGTTATGGAATGTAGGGGTTGAAAAATTAAGGAAAATATTGGATAAAATCCATGTAGCAAGTAAACTCTACTGGTTTGGTAGGCATTTCCCAAGAATCTCCAGCAAGGCATAAGTGAGAGGGAGGCTATATTGAACGATCCAGCAACTTCTGTTAACATTGGTTATGATCGTGGTAATTACAGTTTTTTATTCTTCATGATTCTTCACCATGGCTTATATGATCTGTGCATGAGTTGCAACACTATTGTAAAGATTATATAATTTGAGGGCCTTAAAAGAACAACAAAATAGCTTTAATATGCCAATCCCTGAGAATGGGCTTCAGCATGATTCCTAAAGCTTGGAAGAATAAACCTCTGATCCTGGTGACCCACTCAGAAGAGATCCTGCAACATTATCCTGGGACACTTATATTTGCCTTCATTCAGCATAGCTTTAATACCTCGATAGCAACTAGCAGTCCTTAAGTTGAATATGGCTATTGAACTACTTGCCTGTCCTTTTTTGTTCCCAATCCCCCCAGATGTTGTCTGTCCATCTGTCCATCCAACCATCCATCCATCCATCCAACCATCCATCCATCCATCTATCTATCTATCTCTGGTTTTTAGTCCAATAATGTGACTAAATATAGGATCAATAAATAGAATAGGTAGATTTGGCTTGAACAAGAGTAATGGATAAAGCTGATTTATCTCTTATTTAGAAATACTGATAAGCTTGTAAACTGCTGTTGCCATTTAAAGAGCTAGGACAGCGGTTCTCAACCTGTGGGTCATGACCCCTTTGGAGGTCGAACGACCCTTTCACAGGGGTCGCCTAAGACCATCGGAAAACACATATTTCTGATGGTCTTAGGAACCGAGACACCACTCCTCTATCCGTCACCAGGCAGGTCTACCCACATGCAAATAGACTACTGCAAAAAAAAAATCTGTACCATGGGAACTTCTGAGCATGCGCAGAAGCCAAATTTCCAGCACTGCGCATGCGTTGCCATCTTGTTTTTGGCTTTTTTTTTTCAATTTTAAAAAAACATTTTTGGCACTGCGCATGCGTGCGTGCGCAAAGCGCACATGTGCCCACAAGGCACGGCCACGCAGCACAGGAGGAAACGAACCGGCAGTGAGGTAAGTTAGAACCTACCCCTGAGTTTCCTAATAATTTTATTATTTTATGGTTGGGGGTCACCACAACATGAGGAATTATATTAAAGGGTCGCGGCATTAGGAGGGTTGAGAACCACTGAGCTAGGAAATCACCAAATTAAAGGAAACTAGAATCCAGCTCCTGCTTGGTTGTTTGCTTCATTCTTTCATTTCCTCTATGCTAATTGGTCACAACTTAATCTAAAACCTGATTGCTCTTAAAAAAAATTACTCTTAAAAAAAATAACTACCAACAACCAGACTGATCTACCTTGTGTTCCACCTTGTAGCTCTAGCAGGAAGGATGAATTTCTGGAATAACAACCACTGTACCTCTGAATCCCTCTTGGTATTTCGCAGTGTTTGTTTGAAGAACCTGCTGTGATAAATGATACTGTAAACTCGCTTCTCAAAAGATGTACCCGAATATGGATCCCAAGGCAGAAACATATCTATGTCTTGCTGGTTATGAGAAGTATTTGGCAATTGCTATTTAGCCTAGCATTCAATTCATTAATTTACTGAAAATGGGAAAAGTTACAACTAAGGCACAACTAATCAAATCCAAAAGAGCCTCTTTTCTAATGAAATTTTGTTCAAACTGTGCCTTTCCTCTAAACTTTCCAAAAACAATTGTCAAGGAAATGCTGCAAAGCATGATCCTTTATCCGACATGCAGGTTTGAAGGTAGAGATTTGTCAGAAAGGAGAACAGAGGCCTTGGCATTGCCAAGCCAGAGTCCTAGCACCGAGAAGGGTGCTCATAGGAGGTGCTAAAAAAAATCAAGATGGCAGACTCAACTATGTACTTGAGGCCACACCCATTGGGATGGAGCATACTGTTTCCACTTTCGCCTTTCAGCCCCAATCCAGGAGCCTTGGCAGGCAGTCGCTTTCTTTATTTCTTTGTCGGTAAATTTAAATTTAACACAAGTCATGGCTACTGTGTTTTTTATTCTCTTTGTCCCCCTCCTCCAGACTCCATTCAGACAAACCAGGCACACACATTACCTAGTGGCCCTCTCCTCCTCGGTAGCATGAGGTAAAATTTTACTATTTTAATTAGGACAGGTATTTCAAAAGATTACAGATATTAATGTATGCAGAACACAGAGAAAATCCATGCCTATTTTCTAATGGACCATCAGCTAACGTCAACAATCACCAAAAGGAAGAATCCAGAAATAACAGTGCCAAATCAAACCACACAATGGGGAAGACAAACAAGAAACTTCTGCTTTGTTGCCACTTTGTAAATAAAATTGCACTTTTGTAGGACAATGGAAAAACATAAGACCACCTCTAGAACTGATCTAACTATTGAATTAATTTGAGAGCTTTAGCAATTGCTAGCTTGAACTTTCTAGCCTCTGTCTATTCCTGATGTTGCATGACTCTGAAACAGGCTAGTTTCAGAGGCTGGTAAATGTGGCAGGAAGAAAATATTGACCATCCCATGGACTCTAAGTTGCACTCTCAAGAACTATCAGATTGAAAACTCAAAAGAAAGAAAAATAAACACAGGGAGAGTAACACTTGCTGGATTTACTATAGTGAATGCTATGTATTATGGCTAGTCGCACACTCAGCCAGATGTTCAGACTGGATTTCGTATTTTTATCCGCCTATCGAATCCTTCCCAAGGACCTGGGATAGGCAGATGTTGTTGTTTAATAATATTAAAGGTATCATCACATGATATAAGTTGTTCCAAATAAATCTGGCTTTTGTAATCGATTGGTGGCGATTTTGTCAATGCCGATGGCGTTCAATGGATGTTTCCAGATGTTTTGGAATTATTATTGTTGTTATTATCATCATCATCATCATTCCACCTCCTCTTCTGCTGTCGTGGATTTCATTTGATCAGAGGGGAGTAGTGTTTGTTTGTTTTTAATTGACTTTAATTATGTTGTATGCCGCCTTGGAAATCAACTGTGGAAAAAATGAGTTTTCAATAAGCAAGCAAGCAAGCAAGCAAGCAAACACGTATGCTGTGGCTGCTGCTTTCCAAAGAAAGGGCTGTGATTTATATACCCAGGCGTCTTCGTAACTGATGTGATAAACATGCATTTTGTAATCAGGGATCTGAAGCTGAGTGCAAATCAGCTCTACAATGCCGCCTTTAGTGAGTCTGCTGCCGCAGACTGTCAAAATCCTATTATTTAGGTAAGTGTGGGCCCTGGCTGGAATGATTCAGATCAGACTGAGTTCTATTCTACCTGGAACAATCAAGGCTCCCAGGAGCAAATTTTCTCTTTTAGTGCCTACTCTTTTTTTTTTTTTGCAATGCTTCTGGGCCAAATGTCTCCTTTGCCAAAATATATGAATAAGTAGAGGGTTGTACTGTGTGTACAGAGACACAGAAAAACTTATCTTTCTCTCGCTTTTAAAAGGCTGAAACTTTGTAATAAAGCATCTGCTTTGCCAATGGAAAGGACTTAGCTTTAATTGGCATCCAATTCCCTGGTATGTCTGGGCAAAAGAAACTAGCAGATTTGGGATGCAAAAATCAGAGCAACTGTTAGAGGGCAGCAAAGGTTGGGTTTCCTGAATCTCTTTCCTGCCATCTAGTGGGCACAAAGGTTTGTGCATCCCTCAGATCTGGTAGCCCTATAGGCAAACATTTTTCAGAAAGCCTGGAGAGCCTCTGCCAAAATTGACTAGCAAGCTCAACTGTCTAAACCCAGGATATACAGTAGCTTCTTGTTTCCAGCAAGAATGATGTGCAGAAGGGGTGCAGCTGGAGCTGATCCGCCAGTGCCACAATTGCATTTGCTCTAGGGGATGGGGGTAAGCTGAAAGCAATGAGAAGATGGCTTGAAAGCTCTCTTGGCCCCCAACCCAATTTGCTATTACAGTACAGGACGATCTGTAAGGGGAAGACTAGCTCTCAAGGTTCTTTATTGCCTGAGCTTGGCATGTTCATAATGTCGGCTACACCAGGGCGGCTGCAATTTACTATTTAACTGGGAAACCATCCAGCCCAGGGATACCAGCTGGAGAGTAGCATTTATATCAATATTGGAAGCCAGCGCTCTCCCTGGAGGAGCCCAGGGGCCCACTGTCAATTTCAGAGCAGACCAAATTGTGCCAAGGATGAAAGAATTTTGCTGCAATCGTTAGGCTGGGGGGGGGGAGGTGTTTGCATCAACAGCAGCAGCAGTCCTGGTGGCAATCCAGCCTCAGAAAGCTACTCTGACACAGCTCCAGAGCTGAGAGAATATCCCTAAAGTAGAAAAATGAGCCTGCTTGACTCAGAGTACCAAACCTAAAATGAACGATCATCATGCCATTCAGACAAGACGCCCAAGGGAAGGAGAAATACGGGCCGACGGCTGCCAGATCGTACGGGGCTGCTTTAACTCCTGTGGTGCAAATGGCGGAATCGGCTAAGCCAGCCTCCATCTCGGTACATGGATAACTAAGCTGGCTTTGCTTCATTTGCCATTAAGAATGGAATCCCTTACCGGTCCCCATCAAGAGCCGTTCCAAGAGCTCAGACAGACAGAAAGGAGAAACGTTGCCCGGGCAGGCAGAGTTCAATGATATACTCTACTAAATTGTAATCCCCAGGCACTCCAACAGGAATAGGGGCTAATAACATGCGACTGCACCTGGAGTGGACAAACTGAGTCTCGGGCCATCTGGGTCTCCATCTCCCCACCCCCACCCCACGCCCAGCAAAGCCCCCAGATTGCAGAACCTGGTAGCAAACTCCTAAATCATAATAGCATGATTTTCTGAGATGTTGCAGCCAGGGAACAAATCAAATAATCTCTAAAGTTCTCATGCATCCATTTTCACTTTAAAAAAAAAGATAAATAAAAATGGTGATGGGGGTGCTGAAAATTCCATCATCTATTTAGGTTACCCTTCTCTTTATATCTTGTAGGGCCTGTGGTGGCCTCCAGGTTGATCTAGAGCAGGGGTGTAAAACTGGCGGCCCACAGGCCGGAGGCGTCACGCGCAGGCCACGCCCACCCTAGCTCCGCGAAGGGAAAAACATCGTGAAACGTCACATGACCGCAACGTGACGCCACGAGTTTGACACCCTTGATCTAGAGGAGGAGGAAAGGGAGGAGGGTTCTTTCTGCCGTGGTTAATTAATTAAGAAAACATCCTGTACAAAGTGAGAGTGAGTTTAAAGCAGAAAAACCAATCCCCAAAATTCAAGCACAAAAGACATTTATGAAATATGTAGGTTACTACGATCATCTGCTACTCATCATCTCTCAGAAGATTCCTGTTACCAAAAGCTTCATTTTCCATCTGCTGCCACATGGCATTGTTTTAATTTGCAGGTCCTTTTGGGGGAAAAAAATAGTCCTAAACTGAATGAAAACTGGAGGTAGCAAATGTCAGTTAGAATGCCTTGACCACAAAGGTGTGATATTAACATCCTGCTTGGAATCTATTTCATTATTTATTAACCCACAATAGAATAATGAGGATGGAGATTTGTATATTTCAGAAAAGTTGTGTTTATTATTTATTCCTATTTATTGCTGCTGCAGGACTGCGCGATGTAGAAAGCAATTTGAATAGGACACTCTGCTCCAAAGTTGCTGCTGTCTAAAAATTCAACAAAAGAAGGGGTGAAGGGAAATAGATACATGATTTAAAAAAGGGGAAGAGTATGTGATCAATTTAGCTGTACATTTGAATTTTCCTTCAGGATTAGTTATGGTAGGAATGGCAGCTAAGGATCAAAAACTAAAAGCAAAAAAATATCTGTGCTTTGGAACCCACCTCCCTGCTTGCTAAAACATCCTCTGACATATTTCCCACCAAAGCCTGCATGTTCACAACACAAGCCGCTCACTTTCCCTATCACTTAGCTTGCAGCTACATCCAAGAATGACCTTAAGGAGGGTTGCAAATATAAACAGTAGGTTTTGAGGAAGGTTTTGTAGGAAGAAAGAACAGGAGGCAGCTCCACACATCATCAGTAGAAGTGGGAACAGGGCAACCTTTTGGAAGGAAAAGTCCGCTGGGGTAGAGGAGTTGGAGAAGCAAAGATCACAGGTAGGAGATATATGGGCTATGAAAGAGGGGGAAAAAATAAGGAAGGGCTTGATAATAGGACAAGAGCAAGAATTAAGGGGTAGCAAGTTAACGGCATCCACAAGGGGATGGGGTCAAAAAATTGAAGATCAAAGCCCTGCCCTTTTTAAAATATGTGATGCATGTTAAAAATGAGTGGCCTGTAGTGGCCTACTTGACCATGAAGTTGAATCTATCTCCTGACCTTAACTCCCCTTCCCACCAATGGACACCTTGATAGGGTTTGAAAGAGGAGAAAGATAAAAAAACAACCACCAAAATGGCTTGGAGCTTTCAAATCCAGATCTCGGTGAACTGAACCCTGGCCCCAGGCCTATTACTGAGAGGTTGCCTTTATATCCTTGCCATATATTATTTACCAAAGTGAACTCCTCCCACTGCAGTGATGCTTGTCTGAAATAAGAAGCATAAACCCCGTGGACTCCGCAGAGCAATTGAAGCTTTTGTGGGTACTTCATTCTCCCCTTGTGATTTTGATACAGAATCCTCATATTATCTTCAGTGGCTGGCTGGTCAGGGAGACAGAGAAGAGGACAATAATAAAGGGCAGATCAACAGCATCTGGTCTGTTTTATTGTCCTCATTAACAGGAGAGGATTCCGAGCATTGAGCTTGTTTACTTTCTATAAGGTTTGTTAAAATCCACATCCACTTACAGCTTTCGTTTTCGTTTAGTTTTTACCATATATTCTAGAGAAACCATCTCTCTCTCTCTCTCTCTCTCTCTCTCTCTCTCTCTCTCTCTCTCTCTCTCTCTCTCCATTCTTGCTTCAATCTACATTTCCCTAATGGAGGTAATTTCTGTATGATTTTGTACGTAAGCTTTTGAAATGCTATATTCTTTTCAAAATACATCTTTCCTCCATTATGGTTCCCCCCCCCCAAAAAAAGAGGGAAGCACTTACAGGTTTTCTATCTGACTAAAGAAAAATAGGAACTAGCGGACTTCATGCTACAGCAAATTTCATAAATTCGCTACTACACAGAATCTGGGACATATTTCTTTTACATCTCTTGGGGATACTGACAAATGATAAGAGGGTCTAAGCTTGTTCGGATATTTCCTTCCTTCCTTCCTTCCTTCCTTCCTTCCTTCCTTCCTTCCTTCCTTCCTTCCTTCCTTCCTTCCTTCCTTCCTTCCTTCCTTCTCCTTCCCTTTCCCTTTCCCTTTCCCTTTCCCTTTCCCTTTCCCTTTCCCTTCCCCTTCCCTTCCATAAAAGTATTAAGATGGATTATTCCCCCCAGTTAGTAGAGCAAAAGGGATGCATTTCAGGAAAAGCACTAAGAAAACCAAATGCAGGCCCCTGACAGCAAACTGACCCAAGCAGCTGATCCCTCGGCGTTCCATGTGATTAATGGTCAGTGTCCAGAGCCTAATTGGTCTGCTTGCTTGTGTTCATGGAAATTAAATCCCTTGGCTATAATGCTGAGAATAAACCAAAAGGAAAAGAAAAACAATACTGGGACTGACTTTATGTCTGAATGTAACGGGGGCCACCAGGCTGGGCTGCAGAAAATGACATAACCACAAGATGGGAGCAGAAATGTTTTAATTTTCTTTTCTTTTTTGCTACCAGGTAGTGGTCACCTGGATTTTTACAGCCCAGATCTGGTTCTCTTGGAAGTAGGATCTTGCAATTGTGATGTGCTTCAGGTTTTAAGAGAGATTTAATAGCAGGATAACAATGAACCAGCCAGGCAACCAACGATGAAAAGAAGCAACCAGATTGCTGTTGTTTTAATTAGGTAACAACACTGTATCTAAGTGGGATCACCTCATACGTTTGTATAAAATCACTACCAATTTGATTTCTAACTCCATTCCTAATTTTATTTTATAATACAGATTTTGATTTGGTTACTAAACCTATACTGTATCCAATGGTGAACATGATAGTCAATTGGCTTGTTTTTTTACTATCATGGTCAGTTCAGTCTCCTTTCACATACAAGTGGTGTTTGCATTGTTCTAATTCATGCTTCTCAACTCCGGCAACATCCAAATGCTAGTATTTCCGCTCTCAAAATTCCTCAGTCACCATGGTGATTGCCCAAGCAGCCTGTCCACATACCTGGACAGTGCCCAAGTTGGAAAAAAAACATTGTGTCTTTATTTATCCCAATGCCCATCACTTCTTTTCTGTTGTGCTGTAGCTGCTATACCAGGAACTCTGTTTATGAGTTGATTTATTATTATTATTATTATTATTATTATTATTATTATTATTATTATTATTATTATTATTATTATTATTATTATTATTATTTGCCTTTCAAGTCAGTGTCGATGCCTGGCAACCTGCACAAGTCCTGCCATTTGTATCTGCTACAACGTCCTTCCTGTCAACGACTACTTCAGCTTCAACCACAACAATACACGAGCACACAACAGATACAAACTCAAAGTGAACCGCTCCAAACTTGACTGTAGAAAATACGACTTTAGCAACAGAGTGGTAAATGCCTGGAACTCACTACCTGACATTGTGTTTTCGTCACCAAACCTCCAAAACTTTACCCTTAGACTGTGCACTGTTGACCTCACCCGATTCCTAAGAGGTCAGTAAGGGGCGTGCATAAGTGCACCAGCGTGCCTACTGTCCCTGTCCTAATGTTCCCTCTTATCAGTACTCATTTTATGTATATAAACAATGTTAAATCTATGTATATTACCAACACGTACTTGACAAAAATAAAAAAATAAATAAAATAAAATTTTCTTGGCAAGATTTCAGAAGTGCTTTGCCATGGCTTTCTTCTTCCTAGGGCTGAGTGAGCGATTGGCCCAAGCTGGCCACCCAGCTGGCTTTGCACCTAAGGTGGCACTAGAACTTACAATCTTCAATTTCTAGCCAGGTGCCTTCATCATTAAACCAAACTGGTTCCCCCAGAAATCTTATACGGCCAGGAACTCAAGCTAGTTCATTCCATCTTCCCTCCATGTCCAAATTTCCGGTTTTATCTTCCAGCTGACTCTGCAATTCATAGCTCAGGATACTCAGTTCTCACTAAGCTATTTTAGGTTTCTGCCCCCACCCTCCTTTTTTTCAATTCCTTGTGTTATTATTCTGTCCTTTTTTTTTTTTTTTTGCATATCTTGGGTTCATCAGAACAGGCTTCTATTCCCCATTAATCTCTGTGGTCTCTTTACGATTCCATTCCCTGTGAGGATTCACAGCCTGACTTTGCAATTCAAGAGTGTAATTGAGGCATTCATTCCTGATGTCACCTTTATTATGGTTATTTATGAAATGGACCCAAAGGGAGGACTGTGTGTCGTTTCCCTGCAGAAGGGACCCAGACTCTGCCCTTTTGGACATACTGAACAGCAGACTTAAAGGAACCTAATCAGTCCATCCTACAATAAAATAAGGAGACCAGAAATAATATATTGAAGAGTATGTTCTTCCCTAGCCAGGATGCTACTATTCAGTAATTTAGAACCGGGGTTTCCAAACTTGGCAATTTTAAGATGTGTGAACTTCAGCTCTCAGAATTCCCCAGCGTGTGTGTGGCTGGCTGAGGAATTCTGGGAGTTGAAGTCCACACGTCTTAAAGTTGCCAAGCCTGGAGTCTCCTGATTCAGATAGTAAGCCATGCCTGCTAGAAACCAGGGTGTGAGAACTATGACCCTTCCCATCTTGCTGACTGATCGATCAATCATATTTGTATAGCCACCCATCTTTTAATGTGACTCTGGACTGCATACAAAACAATTTAAAAATAAAATTAAAACTAACTTTTAGTCTTAAAAACAGAATGGCACCAAAGCATACAAAGAGTGCATTCTGTTAACTATCATACAGCCAACTAGCAGGCTCCACTCTATCACGTTTGTAGGCACAATCATGTTTTGAGGGCCTTCCAGTAGGCCAACCGGGTTGGGATTCACTTTATATCATGGGGAAGGATGTTCCATAGGGTGGGGGTCAAAGCAGAAAAGGCCTTCCTTCTCAGTCCCACCCAACAAAACTTCCTAGTTGGCGAGAGCTGTAACATGCCTCTCCTACTGGACCTGATAGGATGTGTAGTTGTAAGTAGTAATCCCAAGAGCTTTAACCTGTGATTACACAATAGTTTAGCCAGCATATCCAATAGTAAAAGATGCTGGTAGTTGTAGTATATCCACTTTTAGAGTCTGCACATACCATGTTACAAGCTTTTACTGCTAATTCTAACACCCCACATTTATAGACCCGGTCCAGTCATGTGGTATCTTCCAGATGTTTTGGATTTATGATTTCCATCAATCCCAGTCCACTTTGTGGTGTGGGAGTTATAGCCTATCTGTCTTTCTGGCACCAACTGTTTTATGCCCAGGGAATGCCAATGAAGTTACATTTCTAGTTACCTTCTGAATTCTCCTTATCTAAAATCTTCAACGCATTAGCCCACAGATACTCAGAATTCTATTGGACACACCAGCTGAGAATCCTGGGAGATGTTATCCAGCACTTGGAGGGCACCAGGTTGGCAAGTTATTCTGAATTAATTCAAAAGAGACATGTTTTCCCCTCCCCTCGCACCAAGCTTCAAGAGACAGGTTTAGATGGAGGTTTTTAAAATGCAGCAGAACCTAATTAATTCAAACAGCTTTGTGGGCTTTCAAAACATTCAAGCAATCAATGGTTCAGCTAAATGAGACTGTTATTTATATCATGTCACATTGACCTGGGGCTACAAGAGAAGAGGAACACACTTGATGAATTAAATATCTACAGGATTGTGGAGATGTTAACACTGGGATAGGCCAAATGTCCATGGGGTAGTGAGAATGTCTCTTCGTTTTCCTGCAAGCATTCAACATCATTATAGAAAGAACTCATTTGCATGCAGAATGTAATAGCATTTAAAGTCTGGGTAATGACATGTTGGTGAGGGTGGGGCTACTTTAAGTCATTCTGTTCTCCCCTCCCCACTCTTCACATTATATATAACAGCTATTAATTCTTCTTACAATGTCTAGATTGAAGAAGAAGGTATTTGCATGTACATCTGAAGGAGGTTTATGCTTATGCAAAATCTGCTTGCATTTGGGTATTTTTAAATTTATACATTGTCTATTGATGTGTTTGCTAAGAGTTGACATTGACTCGATGGCACACAATCAATCCACAAATGTATGTCTGTTGGTTTAAGGATGATCAGCAGTAGCCAGTTTCAGGTGAGCTATCCCTCAACATGTATCTTCTTGCCTGACCGTGGGTAAAATTTATTTACTGGCAAGAAGAATAAGCATTATCACTTCCAGAATACTTGAAGCTCTGCTATACTGGGCCATTGTGAGAATATCAAAAGGTGGGCATTTCAAAAGTACCGTATTTTTCGGAGTATAAGACGCACCTTTTTCCCCCCTAAAAGAGGCTGAAAATTTGGGTGCATCTTATACTCCGAATGTAGCTTTTTTTAAAGCTTTTTTCCCCAGCCCTAACGAGGTGCTAATGATCTTCCCGGCTCTTCCCGACTTGCAGGCTTGTTTTCATTGCTACTCCCTCCGAAAAAGGTTTTTTCAGCCCTAATGTGGTGCTAACAATCTTCCTGGCTTGCAGGATTTTTTCATTGCTACTTCCTCCGAAGAAGTTTTTTTTCAGCCCTAAGTCTCTGCAGGCTTGTTTTCATTGCTATTCCCTCCAAAAAAAGATTTTTTCAGCCCTAACCAGGGGATAAAATAATGTGCTGAAGCTGACCAGACTAAGGACGCTAGCCAGATGAATACCTGATAGGTAGATTTTTTCCCCGATTTTCCTCCCCCAAAACTAAGGTGCGTCTTATACTGTGAAAAATACGGTACTTTATGGAAATCAGGTGCAATTTCCATGCATTGCTATTGCCATCCATTGAACCATTTAATAAGGGGGGGGTCCATTTGGGTCAGATAATAGTTGTGGAGTCCTTGGTGTGGTCTGAGCTTGGTCATTTGCTCGCAGATATTTTGTTACCTGACTACCCTCAGTGATAGTAACTGTGAAGCTTGCTCCTTTTTCTTTACAGTAGCTTGCCCTGCCAGTGTTAGTGGGAGTGTGGTTTTCTCCTTGATGATGGTACCTAGTCAGGTAATGAAATGTCTGCAAGTAAACAACCAAACTCAGAGAGCATCAAGGGCTTCCACCTGAATAGATCTATTCCCTTCTATGGGAGATAATAGTTGGCATTTTCTCAAGGATTTCTCTTGCCTCTCTGTGATTTTTTTTTCATAGGTTAGGGTGAATCTTTGTAAAAAAAAAAAAAGTGGCTATTCAGTAGCCCTTTGCCTCCCAAATGTCTACCCGGATGTAACATCTATGAATTGTTAGGTGACTATTGAAGATCTAAAAAATAGAATGCCATTTAGCTGTAACAGCTGAAACTGAAACTAATTCACTGCAAACCATGCAAACACCAGCCTGCTGACTGCCAACTAACTTTCTCACATCTAGATTTAGTGCAACCGACTCTACAGTGTGTACAGTAATTGCTTCAGGACATGCACCATCTTGCTGCAGAAGATGGGGAAGCAATCTCATAGCCTTTGCTCCTCACACACTGGAACTTGTCATTCCCTGTTGTTGACAAGGTGTTCTTGAGCTGACACCTTGATAGAGACATATTCAATGTTGTCAGATTGATGCTTAGCTAATGGTCCGGCTACTAAGCTGATGGTTGATCAGTAAGAAATCACTGGATTTTTTATTTTTTTTTAGAATTAAATGCAAAGCGCATGTGCTGGGGAAGGACACAGAAGAAATCTGTCTTCTTGCTGCCCCATATTTAATTTTTAATCTCTCCCCCATCTCCCACCCCTTTTTTATAATGACTAACTAATTTTTATTCCCAGGAGCTAATAATAAAAAGAAATGCAGTTTGGTATAACTAAGGGCTAAGAGTGGAGAAAGGAGTCTACTGCAGTGTTTTTCAACCTTGGCAGTTTGAAGATGTGTGGACTTCAATTCCCAGAATTCCACAGCCAGCAACGCTGGCTGGGGAATTCTGGGAATTGAAGTCCACACATCTTCAAACTGCCAAGGTTGAGAAACACTGGTCTACTGTATACATTGCCTTGGAAAGACACGGAATATAAATCAAACACACCAATGCAGTTTCTTTTTCTTTTATCTCTTTCCTTTTAAATGGGAGGAACCATCTTGACTGTTTTATGTCACCCACTCTCACCTATCCAGAGTCTACTAGCAACTGCCTGATTTAGGCAAAATAAATCCAAGATAAATAGGTCAATAATTGTCTCCATGTAGGGGTTCCAGCTAGCCATGCTGACTGATATTCCCATTGGCAGTGTTGGCTCCAGAGAAGTCATTGCATATTTTTGATAAGTCATAATCGCAGCCTTCCAGAACACCTGCCTTTTCCCTCACGTTCCATTTTAAGGAGCATTTAAAAAAAATTTTTTTTTTTTACAAAGCCTTTGTTCCCATTATCTGTTGCTCCTGTTCTGTTGCACCTCAGCCTGTAATGGCATCCAAATGCCTGCAATTCAAGCAACCCATGTCTCCCTTTTCCCTTTTTCAGCTCATCTCTACTTGCTTCTTCTTTTTTATCTTCTCATTTTGCTTGTGTGTTGAATTAAAAACCGTAAGCTACTTGGGGTGTGATTCATGCACCCTGGTAGCGCGACATATGTGATAATAAATAATGATAATAATTTTGTAGGATAATAATAATAAGATCACAGTGGAGATAAGACTGAAATTTCCTGTTGTTTTATATTCAACCTGAGGTAAATAAGGTTAGCGCAGCTTTTCATCTTTAATGGATCTGTTTGCTGCAGAACCAAAAATTTCACTTTGAATAACATTCTCGGAAGCTTCATCTAATTGAACCTCATGCCACGTGAATATTAAGTATTTTTGGTTTGTTCTGGTTTGTTCTTCTGCAGTTTCCCTGATGGGTAATTTAAAAAAAAAACAAAAACAAAATGCCAATAGCTATTATGTTTCTTCTTTGTCTCTTATGGTACTTCTAGGGTGTTCAACCTCATCTCTCATTTGACATATCTGCCCATCTGAACCCATTTATGACTGCATATACATTTTTTCACCTTCAATTAGCATTTTTGATGGGGGAAAAATTAGGATATGACCCTTTAAGAAGCACGTGAAGTTGATTCACAGTTAATTAATTAATTATCCAAGTTTTATAACCAAACTCCCTTTTTGCCCAAACTGCCATGTGGCATGACACTGTTCTAAGCAGGTTTATTTGATGGGTTTAATGGGAGCTTGCTCAGAACAAATTGGAACTGCAGTTTTACAATACATTAAATGTTACATTGATAATAGAAGCAATGGAGCTGTGCATTTGTGTTTGCATATTTTATAGGTAGTCCTCAACTTATAACAGGGGTGGGTTCCTAATTTTTTTACTACCACTCTGTGGGCGTGGCTTATTTTGTGGGTGTGGTTCGCCAGCCATGTGACCGGGTGGGCATGGCTTCTCGGACTGCTGAAGGGAGGGGAACTGAGATAGGTCCTGCTGCCCATTCCCCCTCCCCTCAGCAGCTCGAGAAGCCTCAAACGTGCAAAAATGCCTAGGATCATCACCGCGCGTTCGTGGCTTCTTGGACTGCTGAAGGGAGGGGAATGGAGAGAGCTCCTGCTGCCCATTCTTTCAGCGTCTCACGCGCTCCCTCAGCCATCCTCCCCTGCTTGGACTCACTGTGGGGTAGGAAGGCAACACATGCACAGTGCCGGAAGCTCAGCTTCTGGGCATGCGCAGAAGAAAATTTAAAAAAATTAAAAAAAAATTTAAAAAAATGGTGGTGGCCAGGCACCGGCAACCGACTGCACCGGTACTGTGACATCACCAGCGGGCCGCTACCGGTGCTATAGAGTGGACTGCACCAGTAGGAACCCACCACTGACTTATAACCATTTGTTTAGCGTCTGTTCAAAGTTACAATAGTGCTAAAAAAAAGTGACCGTTCCTCGCAATTGCAACCATCACAGCATCCCTTTGGTCACAAGATTAAAATTCGGGCGTATTGCAACCGGCATGTATTTATGATGGTGAACAGCCTCCTGCGGTCATGTGATCGCCGTTTGTGAACTTCCCGGCTGGTTTCTGACAACCAAAGTCAACGAGAGAAGCCAGAACCTCATGATTCACTTAACAACTGTGACAAAAAAAGCCATAAAATTGGGCATGACTCATTTAACAACCGTCTTGCTTAGCAATGGAAATTCTGTTCCCAGCTGTGATCATAAGTCAAGAACTACCTGTACACAAATGCATCATCATCAGAAAATAGATAAGGCGGGTATGCAAAATTATTGAGCAGCGTTCCAGAAGCACCGTTTCATTGGATTGGTTACAGGAGTATAGCTTATGCTTTTCTTTCAATTTGTAACTATAGAGCACATTGGTCTGGGTGTTCTGACCCGGCTCCCAAACACGACAAACCCTCTGTAGTTAAATCAATGATTCCTTTATTAGGAACACCAGCAGCCCTGGCAAAAAGTCTCTCTCTCACACACACACAGCAGGCTAACAAGTCTGTCCGGCAGGTAGCTGAATAGTTGTCTCCCACACCTATCCATCTCTGCCCCCTGCCTTTTATCCCCAGAGGTAGGGTGGGGCTCCGCTAGCTGAGGTGGCTCTTCCATCCCAAGGATCGGCCCATAGATTTCCACTGCTCTCCTCTCCTCTGCCTTCTGCGCAAATGCATGTCAGGCACTGGACCCAGCTGTTCTTCCTCTTCCTCATCAGCCACCTCCAGACCTGGGGGCTGCTGACTTTCCATCTGAAGGCTGCTGGGAGGCCCTGGCTCCGCCTCTGTATCTCTGACAGCTCCATTCCCTCTTCCCCCTCGGAGTTCAGGTTGCCTTGATGCTGGCCCTGACTCAGCGGTGAAATGCTCCCGGTTCGCTTTTACCTGTCTCCGGCCGGGGGGGGTGGGGTGGAGCATCGCGCTACCTGCGCGATCGGCTCTCCGACGACAGACAGGTAAAAGCGAACCGGGAGCATTTCACCCCTGCCCTGACTCCTACACTGCCTCCTCATCTGATTTGGTTGCTGGAGGGGCCGCTGGCTGACAGGCCACAACACTGGGTATCATATATCAGTCCTGGGCAACTAGCTTCTTATAACTCAATAAAACAAATTTTACTAGAGCAAGGCTAGGCCATGAGCTCTACAATGGTCCAATAGCATATTCTGAGACGTTAACACTCATTATATTATCTCCACTGGATTTCTGCCCATTCTGCTAAAACTGGCAGGGTGGACATACTACAGTTGCCCTGAGGGAAACAGGGTCACCTGGTGGGACTCTGGAAGCATGCTTCTCTGTCATGACACTTTTGTTATTAGAGATAGGGATGGCCCCATCTTGTTGGCCTTCATGTAAACACTGGGCTGCAGTATTGATGGAGCCAGCCTAGTGGGTTGATGCCAGTTTTATCAGTACCTCAGTGGTTTTTTTATATATAGTTTTAGTTCTTATTCACCACCCAGAGTTCCTTCTGGTAAATGGGAGGCTATAAGTTTGTTTCCTAAATAAATAAAATACATCTTTTTTTTTTTTGCTTTTCTGTCCTCTCAATGGGCAGAGTGGATTGAAAATTGCCAACAATGTGGACCACTAACCTGGCAAGCAGAGATTTTGAAATCTTACTGACTGCAGCGTTTACCATTCATAACATGGGGGCTGGCACAAAAAACCCAATTGTGTTCCTTTGAGAACACACACACACAAACACTTTCTGGCATGAGTTTGCTAAGGTTTCAGGCTGCTTACATAAATTACCATTGACTTAATTTTTAGGCATCAGGCAGAAGCTTTTAACTGGCTGTAGGAGAAGATTAAACTCAGCCATTTGTAAATGTTGAAGACAGAATGTCTCTCCTATGCAATTGGGTTATCTAGAAGAAAATTTGGTGAAATGTTTTTTCTGATGCTTTCCTCCCCCATATAATATTGGGGGAATGCTGCAAGTCATTAAATCATCTTTTTCTTCTAAAACAAATGGTACAGTTTAATGAAATGTTATTTTTGTTGGTAATTTCTTGATGCAAAAGGTTCATATTATGGTTCAATGTGTATCCAAAATAGATACTTTACAGAGATCCTAAACATTTTAGTTAAAATCCATACTAAATGCAAACGTAGTAATCAGAGGTGATATTCAGCAGGTTCTGACCAGTTCTGGAGAACCGGTAGTGGAAATTTTGAGTAGTTCAGAGAACCGGTAAATACCACCTCTGACTGGCCCTGCCCTCATCTGTTCTCTCCCTCCCGAGTCCCCCATCGGGAGAAAATGGGGATTTTACAGTAACCTTCCCCTGGAGTGGGGAGGGAATGGAGATTTTACAGTATTCTTCCCCTGCTACGCCCACCAAGCCACGCCATGCCCACCATGCCACGTCCACAGAACCGGAAGTTAAAAAATTGAATCCCACCACCGGTAGTAATCCTTTAAACATCTGCAGAGAAGCAGGTATTAAGCCATAGCTCAATTGTACTTTGACTTGTAAGCCAACATCATCATGGATGACTAAGATTATAAACAAATATGAAAATCTATGAAAAATAATATAAGTATTAGAGACAGGCAAAATTGGCAAGAACTTATGAATTACACAGCTTACACACATAATGTTCATTCTAAACTTCTTATTCAAAAAAGTTTTATTAGTACAAACTTACATAAGTAGTAGCAAAATATTAAATATAAAGTACAAACATTTTTGTACTTTACAGAGTACAAAAGAAAGAAAGAAAAGAAAGAAAGAAAGAGAAAACTCTTTAACAATACAAACAAACAAACCTCCTACCTCCTCCCTTCAGTCCTCTATCTTATACAAGGTAAATGTTACATAAGTAATAACTAAATATAAAATACACAAATCTTAAACTAATATTATTGACATTAAAAATAACCTCTAAGATAAAACTTAACTAAATGTTACATAAGTGATCATCAAATATTAAATTTCATCATGATATTAATAAGATAATATTATTCTAAATTAATTCACTAACTTCAATAAACAAAAAAAGAAAATGAAAGAATAAACAAATCTTCAACAAACTATATATATCTAATATTATCAACATTAAAAATAACCTCAAAATTATATAAAACTTAACTAAATATTGCATAAGTAATCATTAGATAGGGAAAAGATAAAATACAATCATATTAGTCTCTATCCGTCCAATATATTTCAACATCACATCGTTTTGTATCTTGATAGTTCATCTTTTAATAGTTCAATAAATTCGAATTTGTCGAGTCGTCTCCCGTCTAATCCCAAACCTCCATCTCCTTTTCCCCAGCTATCTGATTCAGGCACTCCTTTTGGATTTTTGAATCTATTTCCTTTTGATCCATCAAAGGTGGCTTCCCCTCCTCCTCCTCTTTTATTTTCATACATCCTTCCTCTGGAATCTTGGATATATCAGCCTTTAGAACATTGACATAAAATTCAGTAGCTTTTTTTATCGTGTTGAGCCGGTATTTTTTTCCAGAAAATTTCACTGCTACTCCAACTGGCGCTTCCCATTTATATTGTAAATTTAATCTCTTAAATTCATCAATCAAAAAAGTATAGCTTTTTCTGGCTTTAAGCATTTTAGAGGGGATTTCTTTCCAAATCTTTAGTTCCTGACCATTCACCATAAGATTATTGTTAAACGTTGCTTGTATAATTCTGTTCCGTAGAGCTCTTGTGGTAAAATATATGACAATATCCCTTGGTAAATGCTTTTGTTTAGCGTACCACGAATTGATTCTGTATATTTTGTCGATTTGTGTAGCCAATTCCGCTTTAGAAATTCCAGACACCTGATCCAATATGTCAACCATCCTGCCTTTTAAATTTTCATATAATCCTTCTTTCAAACCTCTAATCCTTATAGCAACTTCCATGGATCTGAACTGAGTCATTAAGACCTCTTTTTCAAAATTTGCAATGTCATTTTGGATTTTATCTATGTAATTCACCGAAGTTGCCAAAGCTTGTTTATTTGTTTCAATACGTTCTGCCAAAACTTCAATATTTGTTGCTAAGCCTTTGCAAACCTCTAACACATCAAATCTTAGTTGTTGATTCATATTCTTCAAAGCAGCCTGCATTTTTTTGTCTATCTCACTTATTTTCTGGTTAAATTCCAAAGTAAGTTCATGTTTCATAATCTTTAAATTATTTAATAAATTTTCAGGTGTCAAAAGCTGTGGAGGTGTTAGCTCAGTGTTAAGTTGCATTTTAGAAATATATCCAGATGAATAGTCATTTCTTTTAGTCAAAACAATCTTTCCAGACTTTGAAGCCATTGGTGTTTCAAAAGAGTACAAAAAAGAAAGAAAGCCAGATGCCTGATTAAAGTTCTTTCCAGTTTAAAAATCAGATAGTCTTTTATTATTGGAAATATTTCTATTATAACTTTAATCCAGAGTTAGGAGACAGAGAGAGAAAAAACCATTTTTCCAAGTTAAAAGTTTCCATAAGAGAGAGAGAGGAAAAAAAAAAAGCCTCTGGGAAAACGAAAGTCACTTTCACTTCTCAATCGCCATATTGTTACTCTGTTTCCTTTGTTCCCTTGCCGAAGTGAAAGCTTGCCCAGGAGTTGAAAAAAAAAGGAAAAAAGAGGTTTCAGTACTTGCCCATCTCACGCCTGTTTCTCTCTGTCTGCTTCTGTAGTTTAAATATAATTATAAATCCCATTCTTGAAGCAGCGGCTGGTCACGACATCTAGCTCTGCAAAAGCAGAGGTTTCCTGATCTTCGAAGCTGGAGACAGGCTGCATGGGGAGCTCTCCCTTCGCGCCCTACCAGATGGCTCCTAGGGCGCTGGGGGGGCTCTACCCCACCTGTCAGGCTCTCATCTCTCCCCTTTGCCCGGGGAAGAGATTTCAAAGCCGCCAGACAGCTGTTCTGGCGGCTTTTAACAAAGATCGGAAAGGCGTCCAATGAGGGACGTCCGCGATGAAGCGCTCCAAACCGGAAGTCCCTAAACTTCTATAATCATTGTCTATACACGTCTGTGAGTCTTCTTGACCTAGGCATCTATATATCAGGTAGCTCTTTCCTTTGATGTTCACACATTCAACATCCAGTTCCATAAATATGGAGCCTTCATGTATTCCTGTTTCTGTAGCAGCTTCCACACAATACAGCCGTCCACCACCCTGCAGATGCATGGAAATCCTTTGGAAGAGATAGATACCTGCCAGGTGTGACATTGAGAGACAGCTGTTTTCTATAGCATTTGGACAATTTCAGCCTCACCTGGAAAGAGTTTCTACCTGGGTATCTCCCGTTTCCTCCAAATCTGATGTATTGGTGGAAGAAGAATGTGATCACAGAAATACATCGATCCAAAAGAGAGGAGGCATTAAATAAAAAGAATCAAAGTGAATGCAGAGCCACCCAGAAGATGCCATTTTGTGCACAACATGTATAAGTGCATCAGATGAAGGGCTAATGATAGCATTCAAACAGTTCAGCTCAGCTAGGGATTATTATTTTTTTACTATTTTTCCCCTAAAAAATACTTTTGTGGTTTAGGGTATGGCATAAACCACGTCCACCAAGGTTTTTAGTGATGGCTTTTTAATATTGCACATACCCATAACAATTGATTAGTTCAATTATATTAGATATATTATGTGAACCGGGCTTATATGTATAAATATTTAGAAACACCTGTTAAAATTTAAATGGAAATATGATGACAAAGGTTACAACTTTGTGTCTCATTTGTTCTGGACTATTCACCGTTGATAAGCAATTTCAGGAATCCTATTCTTTTTTTTTTATGGGTCTTCCAAAATTTGTACCACTAGACAATGTTTTAAACAGAGTGGTGTTCTTCTGCAGCTCTTCAAATTGAGGACTATCCTCTGTGACATAGGACTATGATTCAACGTTTAAAATAAAGAGATTTCAGAAAGATATTAGCAAAGAATCCAAAAAGGTTTGCCAAGATCTTACTTTTGGGAGTTACCTTCTACCTCCAAAGGAAGGAGGGGAGGGGAGGGGAAGGGAGGAGAGGAGAGGAGAGGAGAGGAGAGGAGAGGAGAGGAAAGGAAAGGAAAGGAAAGGAAAGGAAAGGAAAGGAAAGGAAAGAAAGGAAAGGAAAGGAAAGGAAAAGAAAGGAAAGGAAAGGAAAGGAAAGGAAAGGAAAGGAAATCTACAATTATTACCTACATTCTCTTTCTCCAAGAAACATATCTGTAGCCAATTCATCTCAGGTCTGGGAATGTAGCCCCATCTTAGGAAGCCACCCCATTAAGGTGCAAAACTGGAAAGTTATTCAGACCCTTATAATTCTTAAAGCAGGGGTGGGGAACTATGGCCCTTTTATGACTTGTGGACGTCAACTCCCATAATTCCTGAGATATGCTGGCTCAGGAATTCTGGGAATTCCACCTCTGTCTTAAAGGATAGAGAAACACATCCTCCTTTGTCAATCTAGAAAATGCATAAAGAAACACTAGCCTATTTACAGGAAATTCTGTGAATAATATTTTTTTTTAAAAAAAAATTCCTACTAGGATTAAAATGTAGTAGGAGCTATCAGTGATTACAAAAACATGCCTCAGAGTAGGCAAACACTTTCACCGAACCACTCAATCATCAATTCATGAAGTGTGTATATATAGCATCTACAGAGGGTAATGGAAATTTAGTTTCTTTCAGAAGGTGCATAGAATGCATTTTAATGGCTGCAGAAATAGCCAAGTTATATGAATTAGGCAGATTTCCAATTGGTGGGTTTTTTTTATTTTTATTTCCTCTGCTGCTGCAGATGGGGAGAGGCCAGCTTTCTTCAGATGTTTTTAAAATATAACACTGGTCAGAGTTTAAGCTCTATTAAATTCAACAGAGCTTACTTCCATGTTGACATGTATAGAATTGAGCCATGAGGGAAGTACTGCATATCAAATCAGTGTTTCTCAATCTTGCCAATCTGAAGGTGTGTGGAGTTCAACTCCTTGAATTCCCCAGCCAGCCATGTCAACTTGAAGATGGGTGGACCAGTAATGGGTTGCAAATCCCGTCACTACCGGTTCGTGCGTGCACGCGCTGCTTCTGCGCATGTGCAGATGTTTCTGTGCATGTGCAGAAGCATCTGGGGCAGGTGGGTGGAGCCTCCCGCCACTACCGGTTTGTAGATCCGGGCTTGTCACGCAGTGATTATTGCCTGTTACATGTATATGCAGGGAGCTGCATCCCTATCTAATATAATGGTTTATTCCTGAGCACGTGATTGATATGTTTCTAGTACGCATGTGTACATTCCATTCTTTCCTTCTGTTCCTAGCTTCTGTGGAAGCAAGACGTGTTTTTATATCAAAGATGTGATTAATGAGGATTCATTTGTTTTGTACCGAAATAAATATTTTTACTTAGAACTTTAAACTGCGGTTTCATTTCTAATGTCAGAGTTCCAGGAAAACAACTATTTTCGCCTCTAATGAGAGTTATTCTCATCCTGACAGGGCTGTACCGCAACCCACCGCTGGTATGGACTTCAAGTCCCAGAATTCCCCAGCCAGCCATTCTAGGATTTGAATTCTACACATCTTCAGGTTGAGAAACACTGCACTAGACCATGCTAAAGTGGATTGGATATTTTGGGGTTTAGTATGTTGCAAGATTTTAGCTACTGTCTTAGCATACTATATGAACCAAGTCATCATACTGAGCCTAAATATGGTTTGCTTGGGCATCATTGCATATGAACACAGCAACCGTGTTTACTGATCTGGTTTGGAATTAACAACTTGTAAGAAGCCAGCTATGAGATATCTCAGAATATTCCAATTAATCATTCAAGGAAATACTTCCAGTAGTAGAATTTTTCCTCATGAACAGGTTGACATGCTACTCCTCCATCCTTGAGCTATAGACAATTAAACAGGCATATCTGCTATCACAGGTGCTCCCTATACTGTCACAGATGCTATGTTGGCAAATGGTGCTGCCCATATTTATGGGGCACAAGATACGCTAAGGTTAGGAATTAAGTGGATTCCATCTACTCTATTTCCCTCTGTTTCCATCAACTGTCACCAGCCAGTGGGAATTCACTCATCATTCACTTTTAACATCATTTGGAGCTATTGCTAGAGAAGAAACGACTATTAACAGTTGCCACGATTAGTGAATAAATGCTTTCATCAAAAAATCATTTGCACCAGACCAAGTATCTTTTGTTTTTTACACTCGGGTATGTGAAAATAGTGTCATTCCCAACAATCAGCTATTATCATTTTATCGTTGGGATAAACTCACCCAAAACACCAAACCAGAACTGATCTTGGAGGTAGCTTTGAACTCTCATCCACAAGAGCACTAAACCCATGTTCAAAACAGCCTGAACAAGTACAAAAAGAGTTGTTTTGTGACATGTAGAAAATCAGGTGAAAATTAAGATACAGCAATAAATAGATTGGCAAAGAAAGCATAGCAGCTCCTTCCCCAGCTGGGATAGGCTTGAAATCCAGATAGGTAAATGGGGAGAGCTTGATTTTAAAGAACTGGACTACCCTGTTGTCCCAACTGGAAGATAATGTGCAGATGGTTGGGGACATCTCTGTACCAGCTTATAGGAACCAATAACGTGGCTGATCTCTCTCCTTAAGGGTCACTTGTCAGTATGCAAATGAGCAGTGATTTGGAACTATAGCAAAGTTGCCATGGTTTACGGCAGGAGTGGCCAAACTATGGTTCTTTGAGGACCTGTGGACTTCAACTCCCAGAATTCCTGAGCCAGCCATGCATGCATGGCTAGCTCAGGAATTCTGGGAGTTGAAGTCCACAGGTCCTCAAAGAACCATGGTTTGGCCACCCCTGGTTTACGGTCTTCCAAAAAGATAAAACACACTGGTAGAATTAAGGACAATTTAAGCTATCTTCTATATGGGTTTGGAAGGAGATAAAATCAACATCATGTGGACATGGGAGGAAAAGGAGATTGATGGACCATGTTTGTTCTATGGTTAGAGGCCCTTAGATACAGCTACTATAACAACAGTATTTATTACGGCTGCCTGAATAAAAGCAGGAAAGGCATCATCCAACGTGATCCTTTATTTCTGAATACCAATGGAAGTTTTCCCCAGGAGTGGGAGGACTGATTTTCATGGAGGATTGCAGCTGGAAGTGGAAAGGATAAATGTGGGTCCAAGAAGACCATTTCATATGTCTCTTTAGAAGGAAGTCTAATGTGTCAAATGCATTTATTCCCATCAGACAAGTGACCACAGAGAAAGAAAGAGAGCCAGTTTGGTTTAGTGGTAAAGGCACAAGGCTAGAAAGTGGGAGGCTATGAGTTCAAGTCCCATCTCAGCCATGAAAGCCAGCTGGGAGACCTTGGACCAGTCACTCTCTCTCAGCCCAACCCACCTTGCTGTGGGGAAAAGAGGAGGAGGAAGGTGTCTTGGATATGTTACACCATCTTGAATTATTTGTAAAATAATAAAGGTGGGATACAAATGAATAACTATGCATATCTAGGAAGAACTTCATGGAATCCAATGTAACTGACAATATGTGTATGCTATAACACTGGAAATATATGGTTGAATTCTTATTTCTTTAAAAGACTTATTATTGGGCAACTCTGGACAAATCACTCACCATTCTATAATATGGGATGATGCCATTTATCTACCTTAATGATTGTATTAAAGAGTTCTGGGATAATGCATTAATGAATTACTGGGGATTGCTGTAGAAAAATTGAACATAAATACTGCTATTATACAGAACATCTGCATGTTTGGCTGCAAGACATCACATGACAAATGAACCTGCTAGGAAATTTTGGGGAATGGCAGTCCGATCCTAAACATATGTTTGCAGAAGTGATGCTCCGATTCCAAAATAAATGTATATTTGTGCAGAATTGCAGCATGTCAGAATCCGCCCTCTACCATTTCCCTATGAAGACACTACAGAGCTGCCAAAAACATAATGTTTGACTAAGATTTTCTTAGGCATAGGATAGGGGTAGATATGCAGATGTTATTAATTACAATAATTATCCTTGGCTGGGCTGGTTTATGGGAATCAGAGGAGAGATAATAAGGACATATGTCTAATGCATCCTAGGAAGAATTATTCTACCACATTTATAATTTAGAAGCTGGTGCTTGCTGTCACTCAAGGCATCCAGATGCTAGAAAAAGATCTGCCTATTCTTCAGGCATTATTTAAAAAAAAAAATAGGTAGAAACTCAAACGGTAGCCACTGAAATGATGAAAAGGTGGTTCACTTATAATATGTTTCCATACATCAGTGATGGCAATCGAAAGTTATTCAGTCTGATCTTTGACTTCACCACCAATATTTTATTGAGACACAGTATTATTATTTTTCTCTGCCCAACATTTACCGACAATTTCATTCACAAAGGATATGGCAGGTTTCCCAAACAAAGAAAAATAATTCACACCTTGTCTTACATTTATATTTGAGATTCGTGTTGGAGCACAGATTTGTACTTGTGGCTTGGCAAGGCCGATTTCTTGGCAATTCAGAATCTGATCACAACCAACACAGTTATTTTGTGCAGCAAAATATGTTCCCGGTTTTTTGAGCACTGTCTGGAGAATAGTGCAGCCACTGAAAACTACCAAAGGTGGCGATTCCTTCTGTGAAGGATTTATGACCTATCATCTTTCAAGAGCAGGCATCCATCTCGCGAAAGGAAACGTGCAGATTAAAGCTAGACATGTCTATCTCGTTTCCTGGGTAAGGAGAGAACGCCAGTTCCAGGCACGTAAGATCATTTTCCAACTGAAAATGGTACTCAAACTCTGCAAATGCCTTCCAAACACAAACTGTGGCTATTCTATAAAGTATGTGTTTGATTTATGGAGGGTTCTCAACAATATTTTCTGCAGAACTCTTCGCACTGTTCTCTTTAGTCAAAATTCCAATAACAAAGGGTAAATCTGCAAGAGAACTAAACTTGCTTTTCAAAGATAGTGAAATTTCCTGTCCCATAAAATAATTTTGTCCAATTGTCCTTTTCTCCTTACCTACTCTGAGATGACCACTGGAATCAAGACTAGTTCTTAAGTACACAATCAGGTACAATCCCACCCCCATCATATGAATGTAAAAAGGTCTATTCTAAGGTAGTGCCTCTTTGTCAATTTAATCCACTGGTGACAAATTATAGTTAAACAATAACTGCCTGTTAATAGGTCAAAGTGCGTTGGAGCTCTGTGGACAGTAAATGTAAAAAGACGATATTGATTCTTGCCAAATATCAAGCATCATGCTTGATTATTAGCAGAGCTGCAGAATATATTAACATGAATATATCACTGCATTAATCCATCATACTGTTAGCTTCTAGGTCTCCAATTCCAGAAGAACCTGATGAATCAGAATTTAAGAACAAAAATTATGAACACCTGTTCTCCTATAACTTTCCATCTAATCTCTCATTTGAGTCCATCTGAAATCCCTAATCTCAGTCCTGCCCTGGAATAGCATTTTGCCTTGGCCTAACCTGTCTTCAGCCACCAGCAAGAACTTCAAAAAAAATGCAAGAAGAAAGGAGGGCAGATTGGCCAACATTTATCTTAAGAGTTTTCTAATTTCTTGCCTGCGTAAAACCTTACTTTTCTCAACAACAAAATGAAATTCAATGGTGGGGAAAGTAAGGTTTTATACTTAGGTAAGAAAAGCGAAATGTACTGGTATAGAATAGGTGGAACCTGGCTGAATAGCAATAACTGAAAGTGGGAACTTGGAGTCCTAGTGGACAATCACTTAAATATGAGCAGCGGCGGAATGCAGCCACCAAAAAAGCCAATGCATTCCTAGGCTGCAATAACAGAGGGATAGAATAAAGATCATGTGAAGTGTTTGTACGACTTTATAATGCCTTGATAAGACTTAGAATACTGCATCTAGTTTTGGTCGCCATGATATAAAAAAGATGTTGAGATTCTAGAAAGAGTACAGAGAAGAACAACAAAGATGATTATAGGGGACTGGAGGCTAAAACATACGAAGAACGGTTGCAGGAACTGGGTATGTCTAGTTTAATGAAAAGAATGAAAGAATTGGTGTAGTGATTAGGGCACCAAATTAGGAACCAGGAGGCTATGAGTTCTAGTTCCCACCTTAGGCACGAAGTCAGCTGCATGATCTTGGGCTGATCATACTCTCTCAGCCCTAGGAAGAAGGCAATGACAAGCCACCTTCAAAAACATTGCCACGAAAACGGCAGTCACCAAGATTTAACAGTGACACAAAGGCACAACAACATTCATAAATTTGATAAATAAATCATCACCACAGTTCACACTTAAAGAAAACTGCTTCTTTTTTAAAGGCACACAATTATATCCTACCTTCTTTTAACTGCATATCAGGGATTGTGCACAGCATAATGCTCTTTTATTGATATTGTGGTTTAGCCTAAGGCCACCTAGTGAACATCATGGCTAAACAAGAATTTAAAGCCAGACTTTTATGTTTTAATCTTAAAGAGATGTGACAGAATATCATAGATAGCCCGAAGCCATATCATTTGGTTACAGGTAATATACATTGAAATCAGAGGATATAACAAGAAGGAATGACGAGAGGGGAAAAGTCACTTCTGTTTGTCGGTTTGGAAAGGCTTTGTTTCCCAGATGCTGTTTTTAATTTGGCACAGAATGAATGTCAGGGAATTAGATTTCAATGGGGAGATGCCCAGGGACACAACTGTCTCTTTTTCAACCGAACAATATCCAGGATTAAAAACTTCCTCAAAAGGTCTTTCTGCTCAAGATCCAAGCCAGGCCTGATCTGTTCCACTGCTAATGCCATGAATTAAATTAAGCAACCAATATTTTAAAGCAGTAATGGAAAGGAGAGGGAGGTACTTACATTTGCAACCAGTCCTTACCACAGTTAGATTTTTGGTGTCTTTCCCTTTAATTCGGGGTAGGTGTGATAACAACCATAAAGATTTAGCCACTGATGAATGCTCTGTAATAGACCAACTCGAGATGTAGAAGGCCTCTTGCTCATATCCAATTTCCTACTTTCTCACTTACTAAATGCTTAATGCCGGGTCAGAGTGGAGCTTGTCTGCAAAGGCTTATTGGCATCAACACCTGCTAATTTGAATCTCCCGTTTTGATGCTCAGAGTGGCTGAAAATGCATACGGGATGCAACCAGAGAAGTGCCACATGGATCCTATCATTTCTTGCAGTATGAAGACCTCAGGGAGATGAAGACCTGGAGGAAAAGGAGAGCCATCGCATCATGGGAGGGTCTCCTATTCATCCCGATGGAGACAGGAAACGGGCTTCCCATCGCCTCCCCCACCCCAATTCCCTTCGCTCTGTCCAAATAAAGACAGGAGGCGTTGTACAGTAGGACCCCATATGTGTCCAAATGCTCACATGAGGATTTGCCAAACAGCTCTAAACCACCAGCCGTACCAATTCGGGCTTTATGGTTTCTCTTTGCCACTCTGAGACAAGAAACAGTATAAAGGTGTTGCTGTTGTCAACACTCCTACTGGATTTTTACAAATCCCACTTGTCTTCCTCATGAGAAATACAAGGGTTGATTTGTAAGAAGCACCCATACTGTTAACTCACTTGGACCCCAGTCCTTGTCACTGAGAATAATAAGGAAAAAAAAGGGGGGGGGAAGCAAGAACTCACAATTTTAGAGGATTAATAGATAAAAATTAAATAAGCTTTTAAACTGGGCAACGTGCAAATACATTGATGGATGGGGTTGTTTACCGTCTCCTCCTATTGATCTAAAGGAGTTGTTATTGTTATTATTTTAAATGCTGTCCTTTTTTCATTTCCTTTCCCATTAATTCAATTCTCTTTCAAGAAGAGGTTGGACTGCCATCTGTCAGAAAGGGTGTAGGCAGGGTCTCCTGCTTGGGTGGGGGTTGGACTAGATGACCTACAAGATCCCTTCCAACTCTGTTAATCTGTCTGTCTAATTCTTTTATTCCATCTCTTTCTCATTGGCAGTGAGAGGAGATAGATAGATAAATAAATAGATAGATAGATGATAGATAGATAGATAGATAGATAGATAGATAGATAGATAGATAGATAGATAGATAGATAGATAGATATACATATACACATACACATACACATACATACACACACACACACACACACATACATACATACATACATACATACATACATACATACATACATACTGTATGTGTGTGTATGTATATATATATATATATATATACACACACACATACACACACATATACTCTGTGTGTGTGTGTATATATATATGTGTGTGTAGCATTTTTTGCTGATAAATGAAAAATTTATACATACACACATATATATACATACACACAAATACACACACACACACACACACACACACACAGTAGATACTGAGGGAAATATAGATCAGAGTGTTTGTTAAAAGCTGTATCATTTTGTCCCAGATTTTAGATTTCTAAAAAAAGAAAAGAAATTACAGTATAGATGTGGCAACTGCTCTGAATGTTACGATATTCAGTGCTTCTATTTCATGACCTACACAGCTGGCTGTGCATATCTCCAGTATATTCCATGCAAAGTTTCTTCCCCTCCTCCTACAGTTAGTCAGTAAATGCTCCACAGCTTGCCTGTCATTTTTAGTTTGATTTTTTTTAAAAAAAATGTTTTTAAATCATGGGGTTTACACTAACCAGATGAAGCCTCCCTTTTAGGTATGAATGGTACCTTTTCAACAATGTCGACACTGGCCCTTACAGCATGGATGTCAGAATAAAAGGAAAGATTTCATATACATCCTTTATAGTGTAATTTTTGTTTTATTTTGAAAATGCACTTCTATTTAAAATTTAGGAAGTGATTCAGTGTCCATTTGTATGCCAGAACGGCCAGAGCAGAGATGGAGTGGTGAGAAAAATGTATTAGCAGAAATCTAGACCATCACTAAATAACAGCAAAAAGAGTCCCAATATTTTTGCATCCCAGATTTGGTAGCTCGAGAGCAGGGGTGTCAAACTCAAGGCCTGCAGGGTGCTTAAATCTGGCCCAGGGGGGCAGCCTAGAAATAGCAAAGGACTGGCCCATGGTGCCTCTGGCAGCCAATACAAGGTGTGTGTGTGTGGGGGTGGGCCCCTGCACCCCGTTTTCAGCCTGGACGTTTTGGCCAGCAGAGTGCTGCAAGAGGCCGTCCCGGTCAAAAACAGGTCGTGGCGCAGTCGCACGCGGCCCCCCTGAGCCCCATTTTGGCCGGCAAAGTGCTGCAGGAGGTGTCCGTTCCGTCTCCTCCCTCCCCCAGCTGATCCATGGAGGAGAACTATAATGCTGATCCGGCCCTTGAAGAAATCCAGTTTGGCACCCCTGTTCTAAAGTGAGAGTTACTCAACATTTGATCCCTCTGTTTCTTGTCACTATTCTACGCCAGGGGTCCCTAATGCCTGGGTTGCAGACCGGTCCTGGTCCGTGGCCTGTTAGGAACTGGGCCGTGCAAGCGAATGATGCCCATGGGCTTATTTCTTGTTCCCTTTATGATTTTGATGATTTTACTATTTATATATTTATTTCTTGTTTACTTTTTTTCCCTTGCAGATAACTTCCCCCCCTCCTCCATTACTGCAATGGTGTCTTCACTATAATATTATGGGTTTGCTCGTTGGAAGAATTTCTGTTCCACTTCTCAACTTAAAAGACTCCCAGAACAGTAATATACAAGTAATCCCAGTCTACAGGTTACAGTTTTAAAGCATGTAAAACAGTGTACATTCTTTCCCAACACCCTGCCCAGAATTGAGTAGCAGCCATTCATTTTCATGAGATAAACTATGAGGGTAGACTTGGGGGGGGATCACTGGGGCAACAGTACAGGTCAATATTACAACATAGCAGGATTTGGGGGGAGATTCAAAGGGTTTTGCCAGGAGAATTGTCAAAAGGGTCCCAGATACAATAAAGCCAGATCTCTCTATCAACAGCGAAATCAATGGTTGCCCCCTCAAGATCATTAGCTGCCAGCTTTGTTCCTACAAACCCCTGGAAATTAAACCACATTGTCTTTCAATGGCATTGAAAGTAGGACTTTCCGCTGAGAAATTAATGCAGCCTAGTATGAAGAGCTGTGAACATTCTACCCAGAAAAATAAATATTTACATGCAGAACCATTTACACACACATAAATGAATAAACAGGTAAATAAATAAACTATATGAGAAGCAGTTTGGTGTAGTGATTAAGGAGTAAAGGCTAGAAACTGGGAGACAGTGAGTTCTAGTCTTGCTTTAGGCACAAAGTCAGTTCAGTGACCTTGAGCAGTCCCTCTCATGCAGTATATACTAAGCATACATATATTTGAGTCAGTATTGACTTCTAGTGATTGCAGAGGAGGAGGAGGAGGAGGAGGAGGAGGAGGAGGAGGAGGAGAGAGAGAGAGAGAGAGAGAGAGAGAGAGAGAGAGAGAGAGAGAGAGAGAGAGAGAGAGAGAGAGAGAATATAGATTTATTCATGGAAATACTGTTATGGATAAAACTACTGAATACAGACGCTTAAAATATTTGTATTCTTAAAAATCATAGATGTATTCTTATCTAAAATTCAGACATATTCTCAATTAAGTGTTTTTTTTTAAAAAAAGGATTCATATTTTTGATTTTCTTCAGTTCAATATCAGTATCTGCAGTTTTGCTCTCTGGATATTTATTGCGTAAATAAAACATTTTTTTTAAAAAAGCGAAACAATACATGTTGCCATCTACAGGAGGTGGAGGTGTAACGTGATCTAACCTAATGTCAAAAATAATCTAGCTGCATCGCCCTCAGATTAGAAAATTGGTGAGATGTAGTTAAGCTTGATACATGGTGACTGAGTGAACAAAGGTTCATATGTTCCAGAAACGGTTTCGCTCCATAACAGAATAACAGAGTTGGAGGTCTTCTAATCCAACCATATCTAGAGGATCAGCCTGTACCTCAATTTTTATCCCAGACTGCAAAAGTGCTTTTTGTCCCCTACAATTTATGGAACCAATTCCAAGCTGTTGTGTTTTTCTTCAGCATATGCCTACTTCCTGTTTCTTAATCCTGCCACTTTAATCTTGGATAACATCTTCCTCTCTTCTCCTCCATTAAAAAGTGTTCAGAATTGTCTACGGTGCTCCTCCACCCAACCAATTATTATTATTATAATTATAAAAACAGCATATGTTAAGGTAAAGTGAAGAGGAATGAATGGCTGAATAGAGCTGAATTTAATTTGAACTCAGTGTCCACAGTCCTTATCAGAAGTGTTAAGACAGAAAGACATCTCCCAAAACAAATAGAAAAATAAACAGGGGTGGGAAAGCCACAGTTCCAAGTTGGATGATGCCCCCAAATTAATTTCATAGCCTAGTGCTTTCCAACCAAGCTGACAATTTTTAGAACAGTGATTACTGTGAACTGACATTTTAGGTGGAAACCGCAAAAAGTCTTTATCACAGTTAAGAAAAGAAAATGAAAGAAGTTCAGAAACTGGGGGGGGGGGAACCACTCTCCCAAATTCTTGACTCTGCCATATAGATAAACTAGTCTCACCTCCTTTCTGTCATGGGCTGCCCATCGCCGCTATCAGTCTTCCTAAGATGTTTAAGTGTTCTTCTAGAGGCTGGAAAGGTGCCCACTCCTGAATTACTCCAGTATGAATGAGCAGTTTGGGACCTAGGCAAGCCATCAACCATGCCTCAAGAGCTGCTCCTTAATGCAAGTCTTAATTTAGGCAAGGACCACACCCCTAGATAATGTCAGTTCTGATATTTTTGCATAGGAAAAACACTGCAGACGAAAGAATATCTCAAATCTACCTAGCAGAGGTGGGATAGAAGTCCTATTACGCTGAAGACCTTCTTTCATGTTGAGCCTATCAGATGCTAAGCCAGGCTTCTCACAAATAGTATTACAGTACATTTAGCTTTATTCAGCCAGTTTAGAGGAATTAAGTCCAGTTTAGATAATAAAATCCAATTTCAAACAGTTTAGAAACAATCAAGATTTGCTGGAACTTTTTAATTTACAAGGAGCTCACTTTAAAGAAAACCAATCCCCCATCTTAAAAGGGAGACCTTTGAACAGATGGTCAAGGTGACAGGCTTCTATAAAATAAGAATGCAGCCTAGGACTGGAAGGAAGGAAGGAAGGAAGGAAGGAAGGAAGGAAGGAAGGAAGGAAGGAAGGAAGGAAGGAAGGAAGGGACTTTTATTTCAAGGAACCTAAAATCTACCACCTGAACCTTTCTGCTTATTCACTTATCTACACAGCATGATTAATTTCCTATGCAGATGTATTCCAGCAGATATTTCTGCTTGACATTATACCTGAAGTTTTTGCTGCAGGAAGCCTGGAGCTGTTGAAAACAGCAGCATCTGCCTTAGTTAGGGACAACATCTGGCTAGTTGTATAATTGTTTCCAGACCAGTCAGAGCCTAGAAATCCCGCAGACGACAGTCAGGTTGTCTGAGGATTGGGATGAGAAGAGACTTGAAATTTTTTCCACCGCTTCCTCCTATGGTTTTCTTTTTGTGTGGCAAATGTCAGAAGCCCCGAGAAACATCACAGTCACATTTCAGTCAGATAGTGTCATTTTAATCATTTTGTAAAACATTCAAGAACTCTGGTTCATTGGCAGGTAAAAACATTTCAAACCCATAGTAAATACGATCCTGATTCAAGATATTGGGAATAATTTCTACCAAAGCAGCCCTATGCAGGGATGCAATGGGATGGCACTAACTCAACCTTCCCCATTTGGTGTCTCCAGATGGGATGAACTAAAAGTTCTCAGATTTTGCCAGGCAGCCATGCCAATAGCTGTGCACTTATGTGTAAGGCGGCACTAACCCAAATTAAAATTTATTGACTTTCTTTTACACATGTACTGTATCTACATGACGTGGAGCCTTATACAAGACACTTGCAAAGCAGATAAGTAGCCTAACCAATTATTTTTCATTTATAAGGAAACAATAGGTCAGATGCAAAACCTAAACATATAATTTCATTTTGCAATGAAGATTCATTTAATCGCACTTCCTCCATCTCCTTTGCCACCCTTGACAATGGGAGCAAAACCAACAAAATGCAAGAGCAGATTTGCCATCTGTGACTTTCTCATTTGCCAGACTTCCACTCCAGAATGTGTCCTTCTTTTCTTCCTCTTCACAAGCCTAGTTCTTATGAACCAAATGGGCCAAATATTCCTTTAATAATCCTCAGTAATTCAAATCTCCTGGAATATTGATTTTCCTCTTCTTGGCGCATTAAAATGTTGTGTGCTCCATATTCTTCCCTGCCTGTGTTGAACAGTAATGGGCTCCTGTACTTGGTAAGCCTCAGAAACTACATTGTATTTCACCAATTGCATTACATCAATTATTGCTTTCAAATGAGACTTACAGTATGCGAAACAGAACTTGATCTTAATTTGGGGATCAGTTGAAGAAGCCATAGGAGTTCGCTGGATGTTTACCTTCCTTTAGATCGGTGGCTATAAATACCTGAGATGTTGTAATGTTTTCTAAACCTGTTATACTGAAATGATGCAAATTCAGTAAGAAATTTGCAAAGAAACGACCAGTCCTTGCTGGAGCCGCCATGACACCACAAATGACTTCTCCCCTGGCTAATGCAAACAGATGTTGAAAAATGGCAAAGGCTTTAAGAGGTAATAATTGGCAACAATCTGTCACTCGATCCCATCGTTTTTCTGCTTGTTAACAATGAAGGGTTGGTAGTTAAGAAGGTTGCTGACCTTCATGTAATATCTAACATACGTTTCATGCTATATGCTCATCTAGTTTATATATGAGTAGGTTACACGCAAAGGAAGCTGCCTTCTACAGAGGGAAGCCATTGGTCTATCTATCTAACTCAGCCCTGTCCGCTTTGATTGATAGTAGCTCTCCCAGCTCAATTCGAAAGCAGGAAGGGCCGAACGTGCAACCTTTTGCACTCAAAGCATGTACTCTAGCTCTGAGCCAGCACCCATTTTGAAACTCTGTATTGACAATCAATATTTTTACAAGGACCTAGACTGAACGTCAGCAGGTTGACTTAGTCTATTGCAAAAAGCAAGGGGTGGGTGGGAAAGAAACCCTCCAAAAGAGAAAACTGAGAGCAAAAAGTTTCACACAACAACAGCATCTTTCACTGATGTTTCAGGTAAGAGGGATTCATTTTTATACTCAGTTCAAAATATAGCCGTGCGGGAAGGGTGGGTTGCAACCAACTGAATCTGAGGGAACTGAAGTGAATGAAACAACTTGGATTGTAGCAATAGCAATAGCACTTAGACTTATATACCGCTTCATAGTGCTTTACAGCCCTCTCTAAGCGGTTTACAGAGTTCAGCATATTGCCCCCAACAATCTGGGTCCTCATTTTACCGACCTCAGAAGGATGGAAGGCTGAGTCAACTTTGAGCCTGGTGAGATTTGAACAGCTGAACTGTTGAACTGCAGTGCTGCATTTTAACCACTGCGCCACCTCGGCTCTTGTAATTCTTGCCAATGGCATATATGGATTAGGGCTGGGCAAACCTTTTGGAATCAGTTCTTTAAAGGTATAAAGGAGTGAGCAACAAACACAGAATGGCCCCTGTTTGGATCATAGGCAATATTTTTTCAAACTTGGCAACTTTTAAGACGCGTGGATGTCAACTACGATGACACTGAAAAATGTGACTTATGACCGTTTTTCACAGTTACGTCGTTTGCAGCATCCCCACAACCATGTGATCAAAATTCAGTTGCTTGGCAACCGGTTCACATTTATGACTGTTGCTGTGATCCCAAAGTCACGTGATCCCTCTTTTGCGACCTTCTGACAAGCAAAATCAACGAGGAAGCCCGATTCCCTTAACAACTGGGTTACTACCTCATCAAATGCAGGGATTCACTTAACAACTGTTGCAGTAAGAAAGGTCTTAAAACAGGGCAAAACCCCTTTAGCAAATGTCTTGCTGAACAACAGAAATTTTGGGCTCAATTGTGGTCATAAGTCGAGGACTACCAGTACAGCAAATACAAAGATAAAATCACATGGAAAAAAAAATCTTCAAATGGTTAACAGCAAGAAGGGGATACCTGGAGCCGAGGTGGCGCAGTGGTTAAATGCAGCACTGCAGGCTACTGCTAGTTCAGCAGTTCAGCTGTTCAAATCTCACCGGCTCAAGGTTGACTCAGCCTTCCATCCTTCCGAAGTCGGTAAAATGAGGACCCAGATTGTTGGGGGCAATATGCTGAACTCTGTAAACCGCTTAGAGAGAGCTGTAAAGCACTATGAAGCGGTATATAAGTCTAAGTGCTATTGCTATTGCTATTCTTTTCTGAAAGCTGCGGCTATTGATAGGAATTCTACCAGCTACGAAATAAAAATGGTCAGTGTCTTTTTAAGAGGGTTCAGTTTTGGCCTCCCTTTTCCTTTAGTCCTGCATTTGCTCCCCTAAGCCCTAGGTAAGCTTAGACGGCGAGCCCTTTTTAAATACCAAATGTTGCCAGCAGCCTAAAGTCCGTATAGAAATGTCATTCATGGTGCTGGCTCTCTGATCTTACCTTTCTTCTTCAAATAATAATATTGCAAGGTAAATTACAGAACAGGCAGGGAAAAAAACACGTTATTCTGACCCTGAGAGAGAAAGCTTTTCTTTTCAAATATACTTGATATGCTGGCATTGTTTTTTCCTCCTTTAACATCCTTCTGCAGAGTCACCCAGGAACTCAAGGTAAGTGACTGATGGACATATTACAGGGCCAACTCTATCATTAGGCAAAGGAAATGACAGACTTGGCTGGTGATTCTACTACCAGGAAAGGCAGCAATTTTTTTTTATTGCAATTTGCAGGGAGGGCGGGAGATGAATGTGGTACTCTCTGCCCCAGAGGCTGATGTCACTTGAGCTACTACAGGGGCTAGGCCCTAGTAGTGCTAGTGGTGGTAGGGGGGTGGCCTACCTTACACTGCTGAGAGAACATACATTCGTAGCTTACACACAGAGAGAAAACATACGATCAGAACAGCCATGCATTACTCATGCCAGCGAGGGATGAGTATATCCCTGATATTTGATGATATTTATTTATTTTATTTTTATTTTATTTTAGAGTTCTTATATGGGGACTCAGGGCGGCGTACAATATGTCAAGAACCACTAAACAATATAAAAGATTTAATAACAATTTTTAAAAAAATTATTAAAAAAACATATAACAACCATACATACATGGGAGAGACCTAAGAAGTGAATTGTCTCATAGCCCTGCCTGCAGGAAGAGCCATGTCTTAATGGCTTTTCGGAAGGCCAGCAAGGTGGGGATAATTTGTATCTCTGGGGGGAGTTGGTTCCAGAGAGCAGGGGCCCCTACAGAGAAGGTCCTCCTCCTAGGCCCCGCCAGTCGGCATTGTTTGGCTGACGGGACCCGGAGGAGACCCACTCTGTGGGACCTAACCGGTCGAAGGGAAATATGAGGTAGAATGCGGTCCTGGAGGTAACCTGGTCCTAAGCCATGTAGGGCTTTAAAGATGATGATCAACATCTATGCCTTCATCCCTGTCATTTATTTATTTGTTCATTAAATTTATCTTCTGTCATCTCACTGTTTTAATTGGGAGGCTTACACTAGTATGAAAGCATAGATATAAAACCAGTAAAACATTAAAGTTAAGTTTAATTACAACGAAAGCCCCCTTTTGGAGGAAATGGGCAGTTCAAAAGTGTAAAAATTAAAGTAAAAAATTAAAGTAAAATAAAGCAAAATAAATTAATAAAGTAAAATAAAATAAAATGTTTAAAACCAAGAGCGCAGACACGGGTGAACATTTGTCTCTCACACCAAGACAATAGACAAAAGGCCAATTTTGAATATGTAAAATTTGATATTCCCTCCCCTCCCCCATCCATTGTTTTTTTTTAGAAAGGAACATTTGCATTCTCAATCTCCTACCTGCATTTGACTTTTTTTTCCAAGTTCTACAAGAGATTCAATAAGCTGTATGTGTTGTTTAGCTCTAAGTTCCCTCACGCAGAATCATGCAGACAGAGAATGGCGGAGTCTGGTTTTAAATGGAAAGGACTCTGGGAGGGTGTCCAGTTAGATATGACTCATGCTCCTATCCTGTGTAGTTAAGGACAAATAGGGCCAGAAAAGAATCCACATCTTCCCATATGTACAGCAATCGCCTATACAGCTATTTCTAACTAACAGTAGGTGACCCCACATGCTACCCTCTCTAAATAATAATGTGTAATGGAGAAAAACATTTGTAAATGGAAATAGGTTAGAACATGGGGTCACTGATGTTATTTTCAGATCTAACTTGAACACCAATGCCAATTTTGGAAAGAAAGCTTACTGGGCAGCCGGTCTTGCATCTAGATCACATTTCCACATTTATACGGTTGGCATATAAATTATGAAAAGGCAAGGAAAAGAAAGTGATACTGAAATCACAAGAGGGAGATGCTGCATTAATGGATAGCGCAGGTATACCAAAAGCATTGCATCAATATTATGCCAACTTATTATAAAGGAAGTGACATGTCTCTGGAGGAAATAGGTAAAAACAATGTCGGCTGGTGGGTCCACGAATGAAGGCCTTCTCTGTGGCGGCACCGGCTCTCTGGAATACACTACCCCCCGAGATCTGCATAATTCCCACCCTGCCAGCCTTCAGAAAAGCAGTAAAAACATGGCTTTGTCGACAGGCCTGGGGCCAATGATTTTAATACAACATCGATTATTCTTGGCCCCATGAGTGAATTATTGGGTTTTTAAATTGTGGTTTTTTAAATGCTTTTAAATGTTTTAATTTTTTACATTGTTTTAATTTTGCTTTTAAATCTTTTAACTGTTTTTTAGATTTTGTATTCAATATGCTGTGAGCCGCCCAGAGTCCCTTTGGGAGTTGGGCGGCATACAAATCTATTAAATAAATAAATAATAATAAAAAAAAATAAAAGCTTACTTTGGATTACAGAGGAACAGAGACAGATTATGAATGGACCCATAACAATAAGGGAAGGTTTTGAAATTATAACAAAAATATTAAACCAGGAAAAATGGTTGGATAAGATAAACTATCAGATCCTTATCATAAATGTCTTGAGAGTGAAATTTTACGTTTATAAAACACAGTGAATTCTATCTTATAAGGAGGAAAACTATCAGAGAGTTGGAAAGAGGTCAATACACTAAAAAAAGGGAGAAGATTGGACTTTGACAAGTAATTTTAGGTTGATTATCATTACTTAATAATGACTGCAAGTTATTTACAACGATTCTAGTTGATAGAACGAAAATAATTTTGCAAGAATTTGTCCATGAGGATCAACGTGACTTTGGGCATCTTTTTAACGTATGAAACAGTTTTTGTGGCTGAGTCAGTTTATAGGACATTCAATCAAACTGATTCAAAAACAAGTGCCTTGGAAATTATTTGCAGACATTTGAAAGTGATTTGCAGATCTTATGACGTTTTGGTCTTACAAAATAGCATGGTGGACTCTCTAGTACTGTTGTGAGTAGCCAACCAATAAATTTTGTCATCTTAACAAATCGGATCTACCCAGCGCTTTGTGGAGCACCGTGCTGTCTCAGTCTCCCTCTCGTATTTTCTTTACAGAAGGTTCATTGGAGGAAGAGAAAAAACAGGATTTAGGCATATTCACTGCTTGAGTTGAATTGTGATAGCATAATCTACTCCATAAACTATACAGAGTATTTCTTTACATCAGGGGTGTCAAAATGGTGGCCTGTGGGCCGGATGCGTCACACACAGGCCACGCCCACCCCAGCTCCGCAAAGGGGAAAAAACGTCATAGTACGTGACGGTAATATGACGCGGCAAGTTTGACACCCGTTCTTTACATCATAGTGCTTTATATTCATGGTAATAATCCGATGAATATGCTTTTCAGATTCCTTTTTTAAAAAATTGTTGCTTAAGCAACACAAAATAAGTTATTCCCAGAAGAGGCTAACCTTCTCAATAACCTTTCTCAACAAGACTGTCAACCTTTATCTTTAGTACAGGCTTATTCTAAATACTGTTCGGGGGGGAAAATAAGTGTTAGTAAGACCTTTTCTGCATTAATTCTTTATAGATGCTTGGTTGTACAATTTGGAGATTGTGCTGGTAGTAGGTTTACACACACACAAACACACACACACACACACACACACACACACACACACACACACACACACACACACACACCCTGCTCCTCATTTCTGCTATCATTGCTTCAAAAGAAGTGAAGGGAAACCGTTTAAAAAATGATGGTGGAATAATCTTTGAATCTGATTAAATGTTCTCTAAAGCACTTTAAAAAACTTTTTCCCCCTCTCAGAATTCCTTCCCCCTTTTAGAAAGTATGGGGGAACCCCCAAAGAGCTTTTGCTTGTATGGAATATATTTACTGATATTTATTGTATTTTTTAAAAAATGGACACATCTGCTGCTGCTGCTGCTACCACTTCTCACGATTGTTTGATGGGTTTTAATGCAGTATTATTTTTCAACATAGTCTGGCAAGTAATTTTGGTTTTGTGGATCTCTGAGAGGGTCTTGTGTGGTCCTGTAGAGGTGCTTGGACCACACTTTGAGAAACACTGCTCTAATGGATCTATCATTTCTCCTGTCTTGATCCCAGCATGTGGAAGGAAGGAAGGAATGAACAAAGGAGGAAGGAAAGGAAGGAAAGAAGGAGGGAGGGAGGGAGGGAGGGAGGGAGAGAAGGAAGGAAGGAAGGAAGGAAGGAGGGAGGGAGGGAGAGAGGGAGGGAGGGAGGGAAGGAAGGAAGGAAGGAGGGAGGGAGGGAGGAAAGGAAGGAAGGAAGGAAAGAAGGAGGGAGGAAGGGAGAGAAGGAAGGAAGGAAGGAAGGAAGAAAGAAAGAAAATAAGGAGGGAGGGAAGGAGGGAGGGAGGGAGGGAAGGAAGGAAGGAAGGAGGAAAGGAGGAAAGGAAAGAAGGAAGGAAGGAAAGAAGGAGGGAGGGAAGGAAGGAAAGAAGGAGGGAGGGACGGAGGGAGGGAGGGAGAGAAGGAAGGAAGGAAGGAAGGAAGGAGGGAGGGAGGGAGAGAGGGAGGGAGGGAGGGAAGGAAGGAAGGAAGGAGGGAGGGAGGGAGGAAAGGAAGGAAGGAAGGAAAGAAGGAGGGAGGAAGGGAGAGAAGGAAGGAAGGAAGGAAGAAAGAAAGAAAGAAAATAAGGAGGGAGGGAAGGAGGGAGGGAGGGAGGGAAGGAAGGAAGGAAGGAGGAAAGGAGGAAAGGAAAGAAGGAAGGAAGGAAAGAAGGAGGGAGGGAAGGAAGGAAAGAAGGAGGGAGGGACGGAGGGACGGAAGGAAGGAAGGACTATCTGCAGGCATTTTCATGCTTCTCTAGCATAGTCTATTTATTGAGGCTTTCATTCAGATCTTGAATCGATTTGAATCTAACTTTGTTGCCTTTGACTCTCATATTCAAATATATCTTATCTTGAATCCGAATTGGAACTTGGCTGATTCACAAACACCTCTAATGCAAATGCGACTTCTCCAGAGCAACGATTGCTTATATTCTAGTTTTTGAAAGAAATAAAACTCCAAGTTCTACAGGCAAACAGATCAAAATAATTGCGTTTTTTCCCCCTCTAGAGAGATGAATACATAACTGAGAGGGAGTCGTGACAGCAATTTGCTAAATTTCTAACCTGATATAACATCACCTGTATAACTGCGGTGGGTTAACTTATATAAGTTCTAACTTTGTGGAATACTTTTTGTGCTATCAAAGCAGTAGCTTTAACTCTCCTTTCTTTATGTTATTCTTAAGTAGAATAACTACTTAACACTTAAGTAGTTGATATGTCATAGAAATATTTTAGAGCAGTGGTCCCCAACCCCGGTCCGCGACCCGGTACCGGTCCGCAGAACAAATGGTACCGGGCCGCCCTGCTACTGTCAAATACTGTTCTAGTCACTAGAATCCAGAGAGTTAAAATGTTAAATTAAGTTATATTAATTTTGTTGTAACTGTATTTTATTTTGATGCCATGTTTAAATACAATTAAATTAAAATTGTTTATATTTGAGATTGTTTTGATTCAATAATCAACGCGACGCCGCAACCCCCCCCCCCAGTGGGCCGCGGAAAAATTATCAAACGTTGACCGGTCCACGGCAATAAAAAGGTTGGGGACCACTGTTTTAGAGAACTTTTCTTATTTTTGTTAGATAACTTTGGGCACTTTAGACTCCACCTACCTTGATATTCTGTCTACCATGCTTTACTCCGGCATGCTTCATGTTCTGTTCTAAACTTTGGTTTTAACCGAGGTATATTAAATAATCCCATAATTGTCTGATTCACACATTGCAATAAGATACTCGATAAAACACAAGGTTGGCTTTGGAAAAATATGTTAAATCAAAACCATGCTGCTTTATGATTTAGCATAATGAATTACCCTATCAGGAAGTGTTTACTAATAAATAAGCTAGTCTGAATTCAGTGGGATATACGTGGAAGCTAGTCTATATAAGACTTATGCACAAGCACATAAAAAGCATAAAGAACGCCTCAGTCTACAGTTGCTTTCCTTGCAAAACCTTCGAGAGTCTTTAAAGTGAAGCCCGTTTCTTGGATCGAACGGGACAAGGACTGATTGTAGAGCTCCAATACAAATGAATTGGCCCAAATCCAGAAGGATGACAGAGGTGTTAGCGGTGGCTTCCTTTCCTCCCTATTAACTAACATCATCGCTATTTGCTTCTTCCCGAAACAGAGGGTGGCGGAAGGCATAGACTTCTGTAAAATGTGCATATGTGCATTTATCTGCCTAGAACAGGGGTCAGCAACCCGCGGCTTTGGAGCCACATGTGGCTCTTTCATCCCTCTGCTGCAGCTCCCTCTCACTCAAAATATGTGTCACAACTGTCAATGTGTGACACCCACCGATGTGCAATTTATTAAGCTTTTCGATCCCTGGTAGGCCAACCATGGATAAATCCAAGAAAAGAAAAGTTTCAGAAGAAAACAGAATCTTTAATTCAACTATATATGCTAGTTTTGTGGCCGCTCAGGAAATAGTCAGGCACGGGAAGACTTTTGTGGCTCCCGGTGTTTTCTTTTCTGTGGGAAACTGGTCCAAATGGATCTCTGAGTGTTTAAGGTTGCCGACCCCTGGCCTAGAGGTACACTTACAATAAAGGCTACAAATTACAGATAGTCCTTGATTTACTACAGGTCACTTAGTGACCGTTCAAAGTTACAACAGCACTGAAAAAAGTGACTTGTGACCGGTTTTCACACTTACGACCATTGCAGCATCCCCCATGGTCACGTGATCAAAATTCGGACACTTGGCAACTCCCTCATATTTATGACAGTTGCAGCGTCTTGGAGCAATGTGAACACCTTTTGCGACCTTCTTACAAGCCAAGTCAATGGGGAAGCCAGATTCACTTAACAAGACTTAACAATTGCAGTGATTCACTTAACAGTTGTGGCAAGAAAGGTCGTAAAACGGGGCAAAACTCACTTAACAAATGTTTTGCTTAGCGATAGAAAATTTGACCTCAAATGTGGCTGTAAGTTGAGGACTATCTGCAAATATCAATAGAGTCCAGCTTGCCGTTTATGAGGGAAGAACTGACTGATACTGTTTCACGAATTACACATCCGACATCTATCAATAATTTTAACCATCTTCAGTTTGGGCTGTTCCGTAAGCCTAGATTATGAAATCCTGCTCCCCCATCGTTTTGCATTTCAGTGATGTTATATACTGCCTTGTGATGTGCTTCCTTTACATAGCCTATATTTTCCACTGATTTCCCAAAAAGGCATTTCCCTAGAATACTATACACTTAGGGATTGTGCATCTTTTCTACAGCATTGCGTATTATATATGCATAGGTTATCTGCTGGGTCGCTCTGCATTAAAAAGGATTCCGGAAGTGGGTGATTTCAACTGTTCAAAAACCCTTTCAAACTGTTTGCCATTTGGCAAAGCTTAGCCTGTCTGCCATTGTCAGCCATTGCATCCAGGGTTATGAAGGGGACCTGTCAGTTCTGATATCCAGCAGCCATTATCCAGCAGCCATTTTGTTTAGAAAGCCTAAAATCCTCACATGTTAGAGACATGACCAGCAAGATGCAAGAGCTCCTTTCCTCTTCTTTCAAACATTTCTCCCTGGTCAAAGCATCTGGGTTTTTTTTTTAATCAGAATAATCAGAAAAACATTGAGAACATGGTAAAGCCCATTCTTCTGAGTCAGGGTTAAGAGCCCATATTTAACCTGTGTCTCAAAGCAGCATACAAAACTTCTAGAGATAAATCAAGACTTCTCAGAATAAAATAAAATAAAATAAAAAATCAATGGGGATCGATCGCGGCTTTCCTTCCTCTAATATAAATAAAGTGAATAATAATAATAATAATAATAATAATAATAATAATAATAATAATAATAATAATAATAATAATAATAATAATAATAATAATAATAATAATAATAATAGAACTTGACCCCTCTTCCCTTATTCTTTAGAACACGGGTCTCCAACCTTGGCAACTTTAAGACTTGTGGACTTCAACTCCCAAAATTCAACTCCCAGAATTCAACTCTGGGAGTTGAAGTCCACAAGTCTTAAAGTTGCCAAGGTTGGAGACCCCTGCTTTAAAATAAACATGGCCACCTGAGAGATGTGGACGCAAGGCAGCATTTGAAATCAAATTTATCAGGAGCCCCAGCAAGCATGTAATCAATACACAGTAAAAATATGCCCTTACAGATACATGCATTTTTAAAAATAGGCACGGGGTGGAAATTAGACTATATTTCATATAATTATGTTCCCTTATCATCTATATTTTAACTGACATCATTATCTGTTTGCTCGGGGCAGGAATATTAGCAAGAGAGCTTGTTCTTTTGCATGCTGCCCATAGGAATTGCATCATCTTGGTCTGATTTGTGATCTCTAGTTTGTTCTATAGATCAAGGCTCTAGATTTGATATTCTCAACCCCTGAAGCAATCTTTAACAATATAGAAATTTGCCCCTATGAAATATATATCTTTTACTGACACAAATGTTTACTGACAAAAGCGCCTCCCTAATTCTATGCGATCTCAGCTTATAAGGATGTGTATTTTTGTGTCAGATAAAGAAATACACGACTTTACGTTTTGTGTATTGTTGCTACTTAGGAGGAAGATAACTGCCATAGTAACAACAATAGTTTTGCTTAATGAAAGAGATTCGCTTCAGCAGAAAAAGAACGAACCCAACGCTCAATCAAGCCGACGTAAACAAGAAACGACTTATTTAATGGAAATTACTAAGAAATCATTTCTGTTCCTCTTCATTTTCCAAAGTTTTATAATTTATAGATGAAAGCAGGTAGTTGTAATAAATATCATGGTGACATCAGAGCAGGACTTAAGAGGCAGAAAAGCACGATTCCTTTCAGCAAAAAAAAAAAAAAAAAGCTAAGAAGGCATTTTTAAAAAATATTTTGAAATATGGTAATATACAGTATCACTTAACGGCACCACCTTGACCATTAAATCTAGAGTTTAGAATGGATAAATGGCATAACTGAGAAAACATTTGGTCCCTGCACAGATGAACTACCACCTAAGGATTAAATTATGGTAATCAGAAATCAGTGCTTCTAATGAAAACAGATAGTATAGGAGGCTTGCTTCATTTGTGGTTCAGCTGTGCACCTTTTCTATTTTGATTCCTTGCTTGTTAGCCATGAAAACTGAGTTGGGAAAGCATTAAGAAGGGCCAAAAATCTACAATGGAACAAAACACAGATAACAATTTTTTCCCCTTTCTAAACAGGAAAAATTAAAATATATGTGACTCCTGTATTCTCCAGCTCCAGCAGTCTCAATCAGTCCATTTAGGATTTTCAATATTAAAACACTCACACAAAACACACACACACAACCCAAAGACAACGGTGCTGAAAGTTTAGTTAGGTCTCTTAACACAGTTTAGTTAGGTCTCTTAACATGAAGGGTTAGTTACCAAATGGCTCAGAGATGGTAGCAAAGAGGCCGAGGAAACTATCTATGCTGCCACCTAGTAGGTGTCTAGAGCTTTGCAGCTTGGTTGCGGTAGGTAGCGCTAGCTAAAACATTTTTCTTTTTCTCTGCCAACACTTCTTTAATGCAAGCTTTTCAAAACCAGAGAGGAAGGAAATCTGCACTCCTTGAAAGCCACATCGCAACCTGCGTTTTAATCTTGACGGTTGAAGAACATTCAGCTGATTGGACAAGGATATTTTATGGTTGGGGTTGTTTCACAAGTTATGTGAAAAGAAAATAAATACTTCTAATTCGTGTGTGTATCAAGACAATTCAGTCTCTCTCTCTCTCTCTCTCTCTCTCTCTCTCTCTCTCTCTCTCTCTCTCTCTCTCTCTCTCTCTCTCTCAATCTCTCTCTCTCTCTCTCTCTCTCTCTCTCTGTGTGTGTGTGTGTGTGTGTGTAAGAACAAGCAGCATTTCCTCTTTCCCTCTCCCTTTTGTGGGCCATTATTTACTTCCATTGCTATGGACAAAACAGTAAGCGATGGCCAACACCTGAATAAAACAGCAGGTGCTCAACTGTATAATTTTAGATTTAAAGGCTGCTTGTTCCAAATAGCAACTGGGGAGATCATGCTGCTTTTCCATGTGCTTAGCAAAATTCTATGATCGTTTATTTCTTTTTAAAATATAATTAGGCTGTATTACCATTTTAGATGCCGAACGATGATACATTTATGGAACATTAGCGACTTGCACGATGCTTACCCACCGCCATTTAACCCTCCCTCCCTCCACCCTCTTCGGTCTGAAGCCAGGCATGTTTGAAATTTGAACATTTCCATCAAGGCATCTTGTTTCACTCGTCAATTGAAAGGAAAGGAGCAGAAATGCATTCTTAAAAGTGGCGTTCTCTTCTAGTAATAATCATATGACATGAGTCACACTCTTTCTCGGTATTTAATGCAAATATTCACAGATGATACAATTCGATGCTTCCTCTTCCTGGGTCATATCTGGTGGGTGTCATTTCACCAACACAGAGCTTTTGATCCTTGTAAAAACAGAGATCCATCCCTTGTGAAAGTTTCATGTCCAGGATCTTTATTCTACTTGGGCATGTCTCTAGCTAGCTGCTCCATATGCCTCTTCACAATATGGTAGCATATATTATGGGTTTTTTTTTGTCATGTGGGGGGAGATCATTGGCAATGGTTGAACCATTTGTCCTGCTTCTGTTTGCACAACTGCTAGCAAGGACTGGATCCCCCCCTTCCACACCCCACTAACGTTCATACAGCATTGTGGATTTTATGAATAGACTGTGGATTTAAATTTCATTAAGTTCTATATATTATTTTCCTCAGATATACAGTTTGGGAATCTTTCAGGCATCTTTCAAAGAACAAGTTTTAATTACTTTTTTTCTTACTGACTCTAGGGCTGATTGGATCTTCAGGTGAACAAAAAGCCTGTGCTTTTTTCCCCTCTTTTCCTATCTTGGTAAAAGGACAGCTATAAAATTATCCACCAAGATCATGAGTCAGCATCTTTAAAAAAATAATAATAAATCAAAGGAAATTCATCTTTGGTATTTCAATATACATGTCAAAATCGACTATTTCCGGAATATACACTGCATTCTTTCTTTAGGTATACAGAACCGTGTAGCCATAATTTAAGATGGAGGGGGGGGGGAATAAAGATTTGCTAGCAATTAGCTTTGAAGGGGAAATGAGAAGTCAAAAGCAGAAATGGATTTTCTACGGTGTGGCTCAAATATGTTGGCTACAAAACCTTTTATGCATTTATTTAAAGCCCAATATGGCTTTACTGTCTGTTTTTATTCTCTCTCAGAACACAAATACTGGTAATGGCATAGGATCACTTTGAGCATAGGATCACTTTGAGGACGTTATTCTACAAGAACAAAACCATTCAAGAATTAGAATCAGACCTCCAATTCTCCAGAATTTGCTCTTTAGTGCTGAATAGGATTATTTTCTGCTATACATTATAGAACATTACAACTAGCCTTATTGTGGGAAGCCTCTACAAACTATGGATGACTGGACAATAGCACTTGTGTGGGGTGTGTGTGTGTGAGAGAGAGATTTATCTGTTAGATTATACCTACACATTGCAAGTTAAAAGCACCACTCTTTCTTGAAATTTAACTTCCTATCTACAGTTCTCTCCCTTCTCTAAGCCAATCCCCTTGAGGAAAAGAAACGTTGTAGTTAAATTAGCAGCAAAATGTATGATTAAGTCACAGATAAAAATTTCATTTTAGGCATATTAGAACACAAGGCAGGAATCCTAGTCTCACCGAGTGCAAATCATCACTGGATGACTCAATGTTGCCTTTCCACTGCTTCTTTTTCGGTCTTATTTCTGTTTTCCCCTTCCTTAAGGCTATGAACATATACTTATGGGTATTCACAATACAAAACACAGAATGAATTTGCTTAATAAAGGAATCCTTTAAAAAGCAATGTGTACAAATACAGTAGGTGTGCTTCCATGCCCAGCCACATAATTTCTTCGAACTGGTTTCTTAATAACCCAATTCCTGATGCTCAAACTGAGCTCAACTTTCATGAGCCATATCCTTTCCTGTCTTTTAATCTGATTTTCTATTCCAGGATGTATGTCTTTCTGATTTTTCCTTTTATTATTAAAAATGAAATAGTTCTTTAATTTTTTAGTAGGCTCCACATCTCTTGAATCTTAGTCCTCGTGACCAGTCCAAACATTGCTGGTTGCCAGTTCCAGGCATCTCCAATCAGCATGGCCAATGGTCAATATATGCTGCTGAAGGTAGCCCAAGACTTGAGGAGAGGACATAGATTATCTTTACAATCTGTTCCCAATTGCAAGGAAAACTAGGGATGCTAGAGAGGTTTGGACATAACAATTGGATCAATGGGATTATAATACAGTAATATACAGGCCTTGACTTACGACCACACGTTGTGATTGTAAATCATTGCAGTTGTACGTTGAGGCCCCATGTGACCAGGCTCAATTTTATGATGGCCTTTAAGTGAGTCACCGCAGTTGTTAAGCAAAGCACAAGGTTGTAAGTGCAAAATCCAACGGGTATTTTTAGCTGTTCCCTCCCCCCACCGGGAAAAAACAGCAAAAAAAAGTTGCAAAACAAAAAAATGGGACCATGCAACACTGCCACAGGTTATAAATGCTAATGCCAAGAGCCCAAAATGTAATCATGTGACCATATGTATGTGTGGGTCGGGCAGTTCTAGCTTTGAGGATGGATCGTAAGTAACTTTTTCAGATCTATCATAATTTTGAACTGTTACACAACTGGTTGTAAATCAAGGACTACGTGTAGTTTTGTCAGCAGATAGCGACCAATTTCATCTTTGGAACAACTTTTTTTGTTACTGCTACACTAAAATTCTTTCGCTTGTCCCTTGAGTGGTCTGTTCTTTAAGCCTGGCCAGGCAGCAGATATCAAATTGCAACCCACAGACTCCTAACACAAAAAGGAATATGTCACAATTCCCTGCACTCAGAGCAGTTTTTATCAATCCTTCATCTTTGATATTAGGGAGAATATCAGCGCAAATATTAGACTGGCGAAGTGTAACACTCATGTTATGCCTCAGCATAAATGGGGGAAAATCTGTCAAAGAAACTCACAAGTCATTTGTTAGGGCCTTGAATGGCTGTATATTGTGAATTTAGTGATTTTAACAGCTTGGAATAGCTGGAGCCAACTTGATACTCTCCAGATGTTTGGAGTTTTCATTTCCAACAGTTCTTCCCGATATGGAAAATGTCAGAGGACTGTGGATATTGTAGTTCGAAATACCTAGAGGACACTAGGGTTCTACCTCTCATAGACAGCTTGTATATTTAGCCATGTAGCATGGCTGTAGTATTATTATCATCCTTCTTATTATCTTCTTTACTACCCACTCTTATTGGTATTATTATGATGCCGATGATCATTTGCATGTGCACTGAGAGCTTCTGAACCGGAGACAAATTCCTTGTGTGTCTAATTACACTTGGCTTGGCCAGATTATTCTATTCTATTCTATTCTATTCTATTCTATTCTATTCTATTCTATTCTATTCTATTCTATTCTATTCTATTCTTCTCTTCTCTTCTCTTCTCTTCTCTTCTCTATTCTATTCTATTCTATTCTATTCTTCTCTTCTCTCTTCTCTCTTCTCTCTTCTCTCTTCTCTTCTATTCTATTCTATTCTCTCTTCTCTTCTCTTCTCTTCTCTTCTCTTCTCTTCTCTTCTCTTCTCTTCTCTTCTCTTCTCTTCTCTTCTCTTCTCTTCTCTATTCTAGTCTATTCTATTCTATTCTATTCTATTCTATTCTATTCTATTCTATTCTATTCTTCTCTTCTCTCTTCTCTCTTCTCTCTTCTCTCTTCTCTCTTCTCTTCTCTTCTCTTCTCTTCTCTTCTCTTCTCTTCTCTTCTCTTCTCTTCTCTTCTCTTCTGCAAAGGTATTTTCAAAAACTGCAGCAAATGGCCTTCATGAAATGGAGGTTCAGGCTGGGAGCAAAGACAATCTAGAAGTGATTTGGAAGAGATAATCTCTAAGGCTCCATCACAAAACACTAAAACTGCTGGAATTGCCATTTTGAAACAAAGAGCAAATTCACTCCTCACGTCTCTGCAAAAGCAGCAAAAAAAAAAAAAAAAAAAAAATAGAGCCCAGAAAAATAAAGATCAGCTGTTATAAAAGCATTTTGCAGCAAAACTAAAAATGATCATTACTCATCCTCTGCCCCCATAACTTTCCAGGGGGATGTGCAGGAAATGTTCAAGCATGGGACACATTTTTACTAATGTATCTTAGTAAACCCTTTTTTACTTAGCAATCCATTTTTGATGCTTTGTAAAGTGTAAAGGCGGGGGGACATTTTGTAGAATATTAACTTCAAAATAAAATCAGAAGTTGATCCTTGCTATTTCTGAGAAAAAGGTACATACCAACACACACACACACACACACACACACACACACACACACACACACACATCCCCTGCCCAATTCAATAATATAGAAACTATTTGATACAGCTCAGAGGATATCTTGTCTTGGATACTGTCACCCAACACAGTGATATTTGCTGTGTAGGCAGAAAGTTAGAATCTGTATAATCGATTGTAGAGCTGACAGAATGGGTGATTGGAAACAATGCAAAGCAACAGAAAAGGCATTTAAAACTATAAGGACTTATGCAGCAAAATAAAAATATTATGAAGAAGCGTAGCCTAATTAAGAATATCACCTGATAGCTTCTGCCAGTCATGGTTCCTACCAATAGTTTTCAAGATTCAATCATCAAGAAAAATACAGCCGGGATGGAGTCAAATTCTCAATAGATCTTTAGAAGTTTAATGAAACAGCAGTTTGAGAGCATACAGTATTTCTTTCCTACTCTGAAAGATTTTTACATAAGAGTTAAAAAAAAATATTGAAAATCTATTACATCCTTTGGACCAGCCATACTGCTAAATTAAGTATACATGTAGTCCTTGACTTACGACCACAATTGGGTCTAAAATTCCTGTTGGTAAGCGAAACATTTGTTAAGTGAGCTTTGCCCCATTTTACCACCTTTCTTGCCACAGTTGTTAAATGAATCACTGCAGCTGTTAAGTCAGTTACACGGTTGTTAAGTAAATCTGGCTTCCCCATTGACTTTTAGATTAGATTATTATTAGAGTTGGAAGGGACCTTGTAGGTCATCTAGTCCAACCCCCCCGCTCAAGCAGGAGTCCCTACACCATTTCGGACAAATGGCAGTCCAATCTCCCTTTGAAAGTCTCAAGTGTTGGAGCTCTCACACCCTCCACAGGCAAGCTGATCCATTGGTTGATCGCTCTCACTGTCAGAAAGTTTCTCCTTATTTCCAGGTTGAATCTCTCCTTGGTCAGCTTCCATCCATTATTCCTTGTCTAGCCTTCTGGTGCCTTGGAGAACAGCCTGACCCCCTCTTCTCTGTGGCATCCCCTCAAGTATTGGAACACTGTTATCATGTCACCCCTGGTCCTTCTCTTTGCCAGACTGGCCATGCCCAGTTCCTGTAACCGCTCTTCGTATGTTTTAGTTTCCAGTCCCCAATCATCCTGGTTGCTGTCCTCTACACTTTCTCTAGAGTTTCAATGTCTTTTTTGTAGTGTGGTGACCAAAATTGGATGCAGTACTCTAGGTGTGGTCTAACTAAGGTTTTATAGAGTGGTATTAGTACCTCCCTAGTCCTAGATTGTATCCATCTATTAATGCTTGTTGGAAGGTCACAAAAGGTGATCACATGACCTCGGGATACTGCCACCATCATAAATATGACTCACTGGTCAGGAATCTGAATTTTGATCACGCGACCACGGGGATTTTGCAATGGTCATAAGTGTGGGAAAATGGTCATAAGTCACTTTTTTCAGTGCTGTTGTAACTTCAAATAGTCAACTAAATGAAACGTTGTAAGTTGAGGACTACCTGTGTTTATCATACCTCTTGGATTATTTTATTTTCTCCATTGTCATTAATGTTCCAAGGAAAACTACAGAACTCCTCAGAATTATAAAAGGGAATATTGTCTTAATTGATCAACAATTAAGTCCCACAGAGTGGGTCTCCTCCAGGTCCCATCAGCCAAACAGTGTCGACTGACGGGGCCTAGGGGGAGGGCCTTCTCTGTAGGGGCTCCTGCTCTCTGGAACCAACTTCCCCCAGAGATCCGAATCATCCCCACCTTGCTGGCCTTCCGAAAAGCCATTAAGACTTGGCTCTTCCTGCAGGCGGGATGAGTTTGAGACGATTTTATATCTGATGTCTCCCCCATGTATGTACTGTATGTTGTTTATATGCTTTTTAAATTGCTTTTAAAAATTGTATTTTTAATGATTTGTTTGGAGTTTTCATAAAATGTTGTACGCCGCCCTGAGTCCTGAGGGAGTAGGGCAGCATAGAAAAACTGCCAAATAAATAAAATAAATAAAACAACATCCCAGGCATATCATGGCAGCTTATGATCAAATTTTCTTCGTGGTCTGAAATAGGAAGCTTGAATCTAGACTCAAGCTAAACAGAGGGAAGTATAAAATAAGAGAACATATTGCCCAATGAAAGTAAATGCACCCCAAAGCTAACCAACACTATTGGGAATGATGAACAAACTGAATATTTATAATGCTTTCCAAAGAACCTCATGTTACAGTGGCAAAGATATATTTTGATGTCAAAACCACAGTCTCTGTACCAATGCAATCAATTATAAAATAGGTAAAATTATGCCAAAACTCTATACCTCCCTTTACATATCATAGGTATCTATAAAAGGTTTACATGACCTAATTATTGCGCGTTCGCTGACTAGGGTCTAGACATGTAATTTCACAGATACCCTATATTTACACTTCTGCTAAGTCTTCTTACAGACCACAAATCCTTGTTTGAACTTCTAGCAAACATTTACAACAAAACCAAGATTCTTATGGCATCTTCCTTAACTAAATTAATGGAATGGTGCAGAAGGAATTGGGTTACAGAAATATTAGCAGCTGGACAGGGTCACTTTATAAGGCAATTTATCTCAAGGTTCATTAAAGCAGATTTTTTTTTTAAATTCTCTTGCTAACTGCTTATTGATGCACTGGGGAAGTGAGTAGCCATTTTCATCATAAAGGGGGAAATGTGCAGATAAACTGCTCTTCCGGTATTTTGCAAATTCTTTTTCCCAGGCTCAGAGAAGCTCATAATACCTTGGTTACCTTAAAAGATGATACAGAACAAGCGTTATGCCACTTGCCAATGAGACGGTCAAATAAACTGTAGGAAACAGGAGACAATTTGATATGAATACTCACAATTAAAGAAAGTGTGAATATTCACAAAGAAAGATTGGCCATACTTTATAAGCTCCAAATTGCTATTCATAGAAATATAGAACTTCACAAATCCATACACTAATTAAGATCAAATTGGCCTAAAGTTCTTAGCAACGCTGCAGATGTGGTTTTAAAGTACTCACAGATAACTGAGTGGAAGGTCTAATAATAAAGAGATTCGTATTATTTTAGCACAATCTATTAAGAAAGTCATCCTTGATCTTGGATAGATGATGATGATAGATAGATAGATAGATAGATAGATAGATAGATAGATAGATAGATAGATAGATAGATAGATAGACAGACAGACAGACAGACAGACAGACAGATAGATATAGATAGAGACAGACAGACATAGAGAAATACAGATAGAGACAGAGATGAAAGTTAGTCTCCCATCAGTTTATTATTCTTTATAAATATTGGACATCAACTCCCATCATTTCCAACCAAATCATCAAACTGTAATAATGCAATCTTGCAAAATGACAGAAGCACAAATAAACATAGGCTGATACTGAAAGAATCAGTAAAAATTTTTACCCTAGAACTACTGCGGAAGAAACAGAAAGGAAACTTAATCATACCGTTCAGTGGTGGGTGTCTGAAAAGTCTATTAATATGTGAATTTGGGGATCAATACAATTTGGGTTTTGTGACCACTATTCCAAATGCTTTGAGATATTACTCTGTTCTTGTATCCTCTGCTGCCCTGTTACTACATAGCTGAATTCTTCAGTTTGTTCTGACATTCCACGTAAATATCTAATTTAATTCATGGCTAGAGAAATTATTCCAGGCATTATACAAATATTGTCACATTAGTGTAAATTACACTCAAGAATATCTTGAGACAAAATGACCCACAGTTTGCTTTATATATATATATATATATATATATATATATATATATATATATATATATATATATATATATATATATATATATATATATATATATATATATATATATATATATATATATATATATATATATATATATATATATATATATATTAGAAATCAGCATCATCAATAGTTTCTTGATACAATCAAGACGGGAGAGGGGGGACCAGCAACTACTTTGAAAACAATTCTAAGCACCTTTCTAACACAACAGAAGATTTATGTACTGGAAAAACTGTATTTAGTATCAGATTATCAAACTAAGAAGGGTTAAAATTACCACATTTAGCCCCAAAGTTGATAGAGAAAAGGCACAACATGATCTCAATACGTTAGGAAGAAACAAAATGACCATCCAAAATATATTCAATGGGACCAAACTCAGACTGTTAATAACAACTGACAACCTGCCAAACCAGCAACATATCATTAAAAACCAATCTGGAACTTAAAAACCTAGTATAATCTATGAAGACTTTGCTTTACAAAATTAATAACAATTAAAACTCAGATCATTGCTTCCCCCCCCCACCCCCGGACATGTCACTTAGAAGCCTTCAAGGTTAGAAATGAACAACAGAATACCTTAACTACCAATTATTCACCTAAAGTGGAGAGATGAAAGACATGGATATTGTCATTATTGAAGGCCAACACTAGATGGCACTTGAGATTCTTGTTACAATTATTTAAAAGCCATAATGACATCTTGTTTCCTGACTCATGTTGTTTTCCAAGCATTCCATTAGCAGGCTCTAGTCTAGAAGATTCTTAAAACTTGTGATCTGAAGAAACTACATGGTTATCAGTGATTCAGGTAGCCAGAGCAGTTTCTGAATATTAACCGATAGATTATGAACATCAGTTATACCCTCATAATTTAGATGTAGAGAATAGTTTTCAGTTGTCTGACGCCAACAAAATTGTACAATTGTATGATATACAAACACAAGAATCATAACTGCAATTTTTAAGCTGAAATTGATAATTGCTTCCAAGAAAACTCATTTAAACTTTATTTCAAATAAGGCTTGAGATAAAACAGACTGAAGTATCATATTTACACATCCGGGCAAATCTTTGATATATGGCAGCAATCTGCAACATTAGAAGTGGAATTTCTAACACACTTTCTAAATGGACGATGAAGAAAAATCTATAAAATCTTGAAGTTATACTAAATTTTCCCCTGAGAATATTTTATTTAAAATACATTGGCAAAGGAGAACCCTATAACACCAATTCTTCCATAGCTGATACTTTAATGTAATACACAACTATGCTTGAGAGTAAAAAACATGCAGTCTCATTTTTGTCTAAAGTACAGAGATTAAGCTGCACAAATTCTTTCTATTGATGTAAAATAAGTCCACCCTCAGTGACCATCTCCATTATTACATCTTCCTCAACTCAATCAAGTCTTCTACCGCCTCAAAAGGAGGATCTACTTTAAACATGGTCTAAGGACAAGGCCTTTTCACACAATGCAAAAGAAGCTAATTTAGATCCATTCTTGAAAGATGCAGCTCCTGTTAGGTCTTTAATAATTAGATGAAAAAGACATTCTGAAACATCAATTGGTCTCCTTCATTCTTTATATTGAAATCCTATGCGTACATCTTAAATATGTAAACAATTTCTCATTTATTTGAAAGGGCCAAGGTGACACCAAGATCATCAGAAATTTGACTGTATGAATGGGTTCTTATTAAGGAAATCATATAACATAGACGTTTTAGATTAGCAATGTGTAGTATCAAATACATATTTGCCCTTAATAACAATTCTCAATCATTGTAACATTTCTTGTTTTGAATGTTATACTTCCACTTCTACTTCTCAAGGTTCCTTTGAACAATTCTTACCTGAATTCATTTTTCCATAGAATTGGAGATGGATGGTTACATTAAGAAATAAATACTATTTGGCCTTCATGATATTTCTGCCTTTACAGAATATCTTTCAGCTTTATTGAATATAGTAAAGGGAAATTGGATTTAACAAACCAAATGTTCCCTTGGAAAAAAAAGAACAACATTTCACAATGAATTAGAAGGGCACACTTGCCCTTGGTTTTTTTTCAAAGTGCAACCCAACCCTTTGCACTCTTACCCTGAACCAGAGCAAGGAAAAATTTAGAGCAATAATTTAATGGGATTCCTTCTCAAGAAAATGTGCAGAGAACTGCAATCAAATCTGTACGATTTAGGTATCAGATGTTAGCCGTTAAAAACCGCAAGTGTGTGTTTTATGGGCATTTGACATAGAGGCGGCTCTGTTTTCGTTTGTCCGCCATGTAATAAACAATACAGGCATGGAGATAGTGGCTGTCCTTTCTCCTTCCACCTCCCCCCTCCACCTACAAAGAAAAATTATTGACCCCTTGTCTGTGTCAGGAACCATTTATTACCGAAATGGGCTTCTATACAAAATCAGAATGTAAGCATTTGGTTCCAGCTAAATATTTCCCTTTTGAAATCAACTGAAAGGACTATCAGATTTCCCTCCCCCCCCCGCAAGGTAAAATACTGCCTTTGCGCCAACCTATAGCATATTTCTGGTGTTTACGACAAATGTACACTTGAAAAAAGGGAGCCTATTGATCTGGAGATGGTGGTCTGATTTTGCAGCCTTTGCCTACGTCAGAGAGAAGGGTGCCAAAATTGAGATTTTTTTAAAAAATATAGTGAAACAGAACAAGCTGGGAGCAACTTGTTCTTAAGGATAAACCAGTTGCCCCATTTAGTCCAAGGTTGCTTTGTTGTGGACGGTAGTGGTAGTGTTATGATCCACGGAGTCCACCCTAACTCATGTGACTGCAGGAACGAGTCCGTGCAGTTTACTTGGCAAGCTCATCGGGCTAATTTGTCATAAAGCAGACAGCCTAGTTTTCACTGAAAAGCACTCCAACTGTAAAATTACAAAAGGACGGGTTCTGCCAATATTTAACAATAGATGCTGCTGTTCTTTATTATGACAAGATCTCCTTTCCATACAGAAATTCATTGCCTTATGGCATTGTTTCCCCCATGCTTTACTATACAAACATGCACTTTAAGCAGAATTTCCAAGACTGAAATCAAAGATTAATAGGGATGTTTAGCCTTGATGATAGAATCATATATTGCATTGGGAGGGTCACACCCAGTACTATATTAAGAAAAAGCTCCTAAGTGCTGGCAGGCTCTAATGAGTAAATAAAGTACTTCCATTTAAACTCTGTTCATAGGCATTAGAGAAGAAAGACTATAGTTCTGTGTAGGGAGGAATAATTTTTTAAAAAATGTGCATCTTAAATGGAACTAGTCTTGTGTGTAATAGAAAGGGTTGGATATATCCTTCTAATTGATATGTATATATTATAAAAGGCTGCTTATTTTGCCAAACAGAGCAATCCATTTTTATTCAGAATGAAGCCTTACCAGGGCACTCACCCAATTCAGCATGTGTAGCATTCAAATCTAACTGCATATATGCTGATCCAAATAAACAATATTTTGAAGGAGACATGAACCATAAACATTGTTCTTTTTTCAAAATTATTCTTCAATTTTACAGCAACGCCTGTATTCTTTAGGGGGTAAATTGGGATGTTTATTCTTTAATTAATAATGTTAAAACTTTAGATAGCTTCCTATTAATAACATGAGAATAAAATAATTTGCCACATTTAAAATGCAGCACCTTAATTTGGAGATGCTTAGGTAGAAATCGGGTCTTCTGGAAATTGGGTCAGAAGAAAAGAATGGGAACATTTCCATGTTGTTTTTCCTTAAGATGAAGAGATCTACATTATTTTTATTTGGAAAAATCACCAGCAAAACCCATTCTTTCTTTTTTTCTTCTTCTTCTTTTTTCCTCTCCACCTTGAACAATTGCAAAATTGAACTTGGGATCATGAATCACACATTTTGAGAGATGACTCATAACCTTGTTTTCTAATTAATCCTATCCAATAAATGATCTAAAATGGCTTTCTTGACTCATGAACATCCCCTTTTAGGGAATTTCATGAGAAGGTAAAATGAACTCAAGAGATCTAGCTTCAAATTCAAATACATGAAACAAATGAATCAGCCACGCCCTAACCCTTGTTACAAATATATCATGATACACTAGATATGCCAGTTATTCCACTGTTCCTTTTGGGGGCGGGGGGAAGTAGGGGGTAGCAGTTGGTAGAAATAACAATTATTGGAAGGTTAAGAATTTAAGTTGTTTTGGACTACTGGATCATCAATATATTTCCCTAGAAAAGAATCTGTGCTATTCAAACACTTGCAAGGTGTTTACAGTAGGACAAGGAATTTTAATGTATTTTGTCACTGCAATATAGGCAGGGGTGGGTTCCTCCCGGTTCGGACAGGATTGCCTGAACTAGTAGCGACCTGCTGGTGACGTCACTGTCGGTGCCGTTCCGTGCACGCCGCCATCTTTTTATTGGATTTTGTGCGAATTTTTCCCCTTCAGCAGTTTGAAAAAGGGCCCTCCTGCCCGCCCGCGGTTGAATTCTGACCTTTATTTTTTCGCCCAAAGCACAGCTGATGAGCTCTTCAGCTGTGTTTCGGACTAATTCCTGCTTCTGAGCATGCGCGGAAGCCAAATCGCATGAGGGGATTCTATTGACAGACCCAGACAGTGATATACAGATAGTTCTTGACTTACAACCATTCGTTAAGTGACCATCTGAAGTTACAACGGTACTGAAAATACCGACTTATGACCATTTTCCGTGACTATTGCAGTGTGCCTGTGGTCACGTGATCAAAATTTGGACGCTTGGCAACTGGCATGTATTTATGACGGTCGCATTTTCCCATGGTCATGTAATCCACCTTTTGTGACCTTCTGACAAGCAGAGTCCACGAGGAATCGAGATTCACTTAACAAACAGCGGTGATTCACTTAACAACTGTGGCAGGAAAGGTTTTAAAATGGGTCAAAACTCGCTTAACAAATGTCTCACTTAGCAACAAAAAACATTGGGTTCAATTGCAGTCGTAAGGCAAGGACTACTTGTATGCTGGCTAGGTTCATGCAAACATCCATGAAAATTGCAATAAAGATACTCCAAGCTTCTTTTTTTGAGTGTTTGTCTTTCATGTCCCTTAAACCATAAGTCATAGTGGTTAAGGGTATTAGACTAGGACTGGGGGAACCCATGTTCAAGTTCACCCTCAATAATGGAAGTTCACTGGATGACTTAGGACCATTCTGTCTTAGCCTAACTTTTCTGACAATGTTATAATAATAATAACAACAGAGTTGGAAGGGACCTTGGAGGTCTTCTAGTCCAACCCCCTGCTTAGGCAGGAAACCCTACAGCACTTCAGACAAATGGCTATCCAACATCTTCTTAAAAACTTCCAGTGTTGGAGCATTCACAACTTCTGGAGGCAAGCTGTTCCACTGCTTACTTGTTCTAACTGTCAGGAAATTTCTCCTTAGTTCTAAGTTGCTTCTCTCCTTGTTTAGTTTCCACCCATTGCTTCTTGTTCTACCCTCAGGTGCTTTGGAGAATAGTTTGACCCCCTCTTCTTTGTGGCAACCCCTGAGATATTGGAACACTGCAAAACAATGTTATCAGTTTGGGAAAACATGGATAAGGGAGTGCTATTAATGACACCTTGAACTCCTTGAGAGACCTCAAGATACGAATCTAAGAAGCAAAGAATGCAATGCAAGGACAATAAAGTGTACTTCTACACCTCAAGTGAAACAAAGTAAAACTTGTTCTACTAAATCCCGGTGAATGTCTGTTAAGGACAGCACATTCCTCATGTACCAATAGCGGGCTTCATTTTGTTGTTGTTCCACAGTAAATTAAATTTTAATTACAATCATTAGATTGCTAGCAGTTAAAGTAACGTTGTTTCATTGTACTTTCACCGGGTTCTTACTCTCTACTCCAATAAGAAACACATCACTAAATCATTCTGTGATTTGAATCTTGGGCATTGATAAATGTGCGAATTGGTCTGAAACTTGGAGATCACAACAGCTCAGATCCTCATTCAGCTGTCAGCAGGCAACTTTTTTTCTCCTCTTTCCAATCTTCCTCGCAGAGTTATTGGGCACAAAGGTATAATCCCACAAATACCATTTGTATAGTCACAAATATTTTTGTGCAGAAATAATTTGCCCAAAGAAGTTCTGGATTCCCGGGAGATAAATTTCCCGAGTTTAGTACTAAATCTAGATGTTGGATCCCAGAAGAGACCAGGCAATTTGCTAGGAACAATTGTCACACGATGCCACTGCAAAGATATAGGTAGCTCTCGACTTACAACAGTGACCGTACAAAGTTATGACAGCGCTGAAAAATGTGACTTATAACCGGTTTTCACAGTTATAGCAATAGCAATAGCACTTAGACTTATATACCGCTTCATAGTGTTTTACAGCCCGCTCTAAGCGGTTTACAGAATCGGCATGTTTCCCCCAACAATCTGGGTCCTCATTTTACCGACCTCAGAAGGATGGAAGGCTGAGTCAACCTTGAGCCGGTGAAATTTGAACTGCTGAACTGCAGCTAGCAGTCAGCTGAAGTAGCCTGCAGTGCTGCACTCTAACCACTGCGCCACCTCGGTTATGACCTGTTTTGCAGCATCCTCATGGGATCAGAATTCAGATGCTTGGCAACTGGTTCATATTTATGACCGCTGCTGTGTCCCAAGGTCATGTGATCACCTTTTGCGACCTTCTGACAAGCAAAGTCAACGAGGAAGACGCATTCACTTAACAACCGGGTTACTAACTTATCAGCTGCAGTGGTTCACTTAACAGCTGTGGCAAGAAAGGTCATAAAATGGGGCAAAGCTCGCTTAACAAATGTTCTCACTTAACAATGGACATTTTGGGCTCCATTGTGGTCGTAAGTCAAGGACTACCTGTACTAGTTGCTAGCTTTGCAACATGAAGCAGTTCTGAATACTCTGCATTTCTGAGCAAACCATACATGTCTGTTCATACAAAACAAAATGCCAGAAGAAGAAAGAAACTCAGGGTCATCAAAATGTTACTTTTGACAATGATTGTGTTTAAAGATATTGAAATGCATCGGACGTTATCATTATGTCATAACGATAATCGTCATCATCATCATTATGGCTCTATTGGAGCAGTTTTCAAAATTCCAGTGGACAACCAAACCAAAAAGAAAGTCACAGCCAGAAATACAGGTTCGAAGCAATGTTTAACCAAACTTAAGACACCAAGAGCCCCAAAAGTCCATAAACCCATAAGACTGACAACCATGTCATAGAGCAAAAAATTTGAATCCAAAAGAACCTTTCTGGTACATTCTACAGATTTGATCACATCAAAATTTTATTTAGATTTTTCAAAACTGCCTGGAATTTTCTTTATTTTTTTCATTCGTGCAAGTCTTAGGGACTATTGTTGACCAAATGGCTTAAACAAAGCATTGTCCTGGATGTAAGCCCTATTGCACTTAACAAGGCTTACTTTGGCAACCGGCTAGACATATGTAAGATTACCTGGTATAATGTGGTTTGGATTAAAATCGCCAACATTAAGAAGGTGGCATTTTTAAAAATGTATAATGGAATTTATTTTTTTTTAAAAAGTAGAGTTCTTTAATCAAGTCATTGAAGAAGGAACATTAAGATCACAGAAAAGGAAAAAGGAAACCGTATTGCAGTCATAATGGAATACAAAACAAAAAGATGTTTCTCTTCAGAAACCTAAAAAGGGGTCTGCTTTGCTAGTTCACACTTTCTGATGGGCAAGAAAAAAGAGAGGGGGCGACTTCCCCCCCCCCCCAAGATCATCATTCCTCTTTTCAAAGATATTTTAGAGAAGAGGAGGCTTTGAACTGACTACATAAATTTGGACAACAATGAAAGGAAGCAGAGCTAAAGGATCTCTTTGAAATTATGAAACACAATTCAGTTAATTAATCAGATCCGGATATCTGGATCTGAAAAGAAAAGCTAATAATATTTAACCTAGTCCTCTACATAGGCTGCCACAACTGGTTACCACTGACTTTTTCTTCCTTGTATATTTTAAAATGCTGCATCATTCCATCCAGTCAATATTAAAACAAATATGTATCCGTGACATCTGTGTATTAAAAAAAATTCCAGGAAAATATGTTAGTAAAAATTAGACAATGAGGCATATATTATATTATTAATGGATAATACTACTGCTAATACTGCTAATACTGCTAATACTGCTAATACTGCTAATACTGCTAATACTGCTAATGCTAATGCTAATGCTAATGCTAATGCTAATGCTAATGCTAATGCTAATGCTAATGCTAATGCCAATAATAATAATAATAATAATAATAATAATAATAATAATAATAATAATAATAATAATAATAATAATAATAATAATAATAATAATTATTATTATTATTATTATTATTATTATTATTATTATTATTATTATTATTATTATTATTATTATTATTATTATTATTATTATTATTATTATTATTATTATTATTTCAAGATACTGCCAGAAAGAAGGGAGAAGTGTCCCTGATAATTCTCCTCTATCTACAGTTAAACTGAGAGTCTAGGGTGTGGTCCATAGGTCTCTGGTCTTCTTCTCAACAGTATGGTCATGTCTACACAACATGATTAACCCTACCCAGTTTTCCTTTCATTTGAACTTGAAGCTTTGCAACCCTATCTAGGGTTAACCAAAACACAATTGCTGTGTGTCACATAAGATGCTGTACCCAAACATAAAAGTCACCATTTTATGTCTTCACATGGGGATCTGGTTCACACAACATGCAAAGGCAGTGTCTGAGTTTGCTATAATATGTTCAACCACAAACTACCCATCCAAGATAATCAAACACCTGGTGGGAATCCAGCCTGTGTGTTCTTCTGCCTTTCATTGCTCGAATTCCATGGGAAAAAAAAGAAGAAAAGAAATGGACTATTTACACTTGGCTGGGAGCACCAGCTCATCCAGTTTTTAAGCGATGACAATATAAATTCTTGTGGCTGCAACTTAATAGAGCAGAACCTCCTGCTATTTCTTATATGGTTTTTGTGTGTATGTTTATCACGCCCCGAATGAAGAACGTTAACTGTAACTAGCGCTCAGTATCTAATGGAAATTGCTTACATTTAACCCTTGCTGTTTTGAATCTTTCTCTCTTGTCAAGATTTATCCCATTTCCTTAGTAGCAACTTATAGTGTATTCATAGCTTTATCCAGCCATCATTGAAATGATATAAAGCCTTTCCTCGTTACTGTTACTTTGGCTGGATAACTACGGAATTCACAATAAGTCACTAGTGGGGCAAATGACCCTTAGAAGGGAAACATCTTGAATTTAGGAATCTGATGTTTCTTTCTCAATGTCAGGCACAGAGACATAAGACGAATAGTCCTAGTGGTACGCAAATAAAAAAAATATTTTTGTATTTCCCTGCTAACATTTTACAATTTATATTTTTATATCCGCTTGATAGATTTCTACAACTAAGAGAAGCTGTAAATATTCTAAACCAAGCCATAAATATAAGAGCTGCTCAGAGTCCATTGTGTCCAGCATTCCTTTTTCTCTACTGCAGATGCCATTGAAAAACATTACAAAGAAGGCTCAATGGCAATTGCATTCTCCTGATGTTCAGCACCATCTGTTAATCAGAGGTATGCTGGCATCTTATGTTCATTTGTAAACTGCCCAAGAACTTTTTTTAGGAGAGCTATATAAAAACAGCAAAAGAAAAAATAAGTCCAGATGACTTCCATACTAACAGAGCCCTGTATTGTCAATTTTTTCCCTGTATGATCCTCAAATGGTGGGTTTCTTGGCTGATGAAAGAAATGGAAGGCTATTCTAAAGCCACCCAATGTACTGTGTCTACAAGGAGGCCATTTTTTTTCCTTAAGGGTGGGGCTAACCCAGTCCACCTTAGTTGCCAACTTTAAATGAACCCAAGGGTGGATAATTTGCAATCCTTCAGTGGATGTTCAGTTGCATAGTTGAGTGTTTTGACAACTTTAAGGACTTCAAAAGCACATGATCCTTCAATTGAAATATAAAAATCACAGGAGGGAAAGAGGATTTGAATGAATTCACAGGATTCAAGAAGAGACACATCAACTAGAACAAAAAGGCAACATCCCTTAGCCAAGAGTTCTGGTTCTTCAACCCAGAAGTCCAGCCATCTTTGGAGACTGCTGATATCCAGCCACTCCCAGCACTCATCATTAGGATGGTCCGCCTTTTCAACTTTATAAATTGGTGTTGGAATATTCAAATGCTCACTTTGAGCTTTCATTAGCATCGGCTCTGATATTTAGCTAAGATTATTCTGGATTTAATTCTGAACTCTTTCTTGTGGTCTTAGGACATTTCATTGCATCTGATTCTGAAGGTGTGAAACACACACACTTACATATACATGCACACAGGTGAGGGGGATGAGCAAGGATTCCTACAATAAAGCTAACATTTTAAGTATCTCAGCCAATAATGAACTCCAAGCATTCAAGTTTCTTCCATCCCTGGCACCATCTCTCAAGGGAAATTAGTCACCCCCAGGGCCCAAGATCTGCTGTATTAAGCTTAACCTGCTCCTAGTGATTAGTAGGGTTGGCTTTGATTGTAAGAGTTCGGTTCCATTGGATAAAGATCAGTCAATCCACCCTATATCCCCAATCACTATACAGGGGCAAAGAGTATGAGGATTGGGTAAAATCAGCACTATCTCTTCAAAGTCCACAAGGTCAGATAAATATAAATCAAATCTTGGACAGGAAAAAAAAAACCCTTTTGTTGGTTCCCCATCAGTTTTGCCTACTCTCTTTTTGTTTCTTGACCTTTAAGTCACATTTGATTAAATTCTATTATTGGGAGAGTCAGTTGTGCCTTCCCCTGGCTTTTCAACCCTTTTCTTTTCTCTGCCTTCAGGAAATACGTAAGTCTCCCATTCGCTAAAGCGTCCCGGCTAAAGAAAGGCGTTTCTTTCCACTCTGCGAAACTTTAGGCCGCGGCTCAACGCAATTCTCCAAACCCCTTGGGCGGAATTGACGTACAAGCAGGCCTGCGCCTGTATAAAATCCCAGCCGTCCTGAATTTCTTTAAAACCGACGTGTCCCTGGTTCTCCCGGCTACGGGCTGATTTCGCCAAGGCTGCACCTCGCAATATCTGAAGGGCAAGGCCAGAGAAGAGGCGCTGGCAACTTTTTAAAAGCGTGGTTCACTCTATAAATTGTATACTCTATAAATTGCGAATAGCCGTGGGTGTATGGATACATTTAAGGGAAAGGGTTCTCTTTTCCACTGGGGGAAAAAAAGAGAAAAAAAAGAGTCCAAAATTGCTGCGGAAAGTTTGGGAGAGTGCTCCTTCTCTTTTTCCTCTCAGGAGTCAGCAAAGGAGTCCGAGAAGAGACAGGACGGGATTGTACAGCACTTGTGGAGCTCAAACAGGCGGAAAATGACAGGGCCTAAATTTTAATCTATGGGAGAAACCTGCCTTGCCTAGGACCTGGTTAAAAGGATAATCCAGAGACTGTTATTAGAAGGGAAAGGGCCAGCCATTCTTCCAACATTCTTGCATTCTCTCTCCAATCTCTCTCCCCCTCCCCCTTTTTTCCCTCCCCTTCTTTCTTTCTCTCCCTGAAAACTGCGCTCCTCTCGGAAGAGATGCAAATGAATCTGGAATTTATTCGGCTCTGCGATTTAAAAGTGGCTATAGGTGCCAAGGCTTGCCTTGTGGAACCTTGTCTTAAGCGGCTGCTGCTGCTGCTGCTGCTGCTGCTGCTGCTGCTGCTTACTATTATTATTATTATTATTATTATTATTATTATTATTATTATTATTATTATTATTATTATTATTATTATTATTATTATTATTATTATTATTATTATTATTATTATTATTATTATTATTATCATCATCATCATCATCATCATCATCATCATCATTTTATTTATTTATTTATTTATTTATTTATTTATTTATTTATTTATTTATTTATTTATTTATTTATTTATTTATTTATTTATTTATTTATTTATCGCCAGGAAAGGCTGGGCACGAAGGGAAATGCCTTCCTTTGCTATTTCACTTTGGAACCAATCTTTCCCTGCTGTCTTTCTCCTCCTTGAAAGCGCCTTATAAACTTGTGGGGGGGGGGGGGGAAGCGGCTTCTAAGAGTCCCCTCGCTTGCACATGCCCTGTGCTCAGAGTGCGGGGAGGGGGTGGGGTGGGGAGCCCGGATCCTTTGCCCCAATCACACGCGTCTTTGTGCTTTCCTTTCACACGGTCATTTTCGGCGAGAAAGGAAAGCAGCAGCAGCTGTGAAGATGCTTCCGCCAAGTTCCAGTCTCAACTTGAAAGTTAAGCGTTCCAGAAAGGCGAAAGATGCAAATGATTCCTCTTCCCCACCTCAGCAAATGAAGTTGATCTATTCTATACAGTGCCGTACTAAAGAGCGATTGTGGCTCTTTGACTCAAGAGAGCTGGTTGCCTGTGGTTAAGCTATGGGTCTGTTTCCAGTACAACCCCAATTCTTCCTGGGATCCCTTACTCAACAAGATTTACTTCCCAAGAAATGTGTTTGGAAAAGCAGCCTTGAATAAAGCTTGTTGGTGTATACACTTGGCTTCATTTCTCCGCAAACACACACAGTCTAGGCATATAATAACTTCCTTTCAAGTCGATTGGGCTTGCTCCCAAGTTAATATATTTAGGATCCATTACTCAAACCCAACAGAAATGTATGGGAACAGCTGGTCAGACCTCCAGCTTCTTTGATGGGAAGCAGGAAGGCGCCCCCCAAGCACCAGGGCTAAACCAAATAGAGATGGACAGGTGGCAAGGGGTGGCAAAATCCAAAGGAGGTCGCCAGCGCTCACTTATGCTTTGCTCTCAGCCAACATACTGCCTTTCCCCCAAATCTCTCATCCAAAATCACAATGCAGAGATAGAGCAAGAACAATCGTAGTAAGGGGGGGGGGGTTGGTAACCAGGATATAGTTAACCTGGAGATTACAGTGGAACACTTTAGTCCGCTAGTCCTCGCTGAGATCTACTTCAATTTCCACCTTCGGTTCACATATACTCAAATCACCATCTTCCACTCTGCCATTCGTTTACTCAGACAATTGCTGTGGCCGCCCGCTTCTACCCTCCCCATCGCTTAACGCAGATTAGACTCCCCCCCCCCTTGGCAAGGCGTGGAAGCATTCCGCTCTGATTGTACCCATTGATCTGGGGTTCGATATAATCCGCATTAAGCGAGTAGACAAGGCAAATGCAGAACGGCAGGACTTCGCAGGCATTCCCCCCTCCCTTCTCCGCAGTCTTGGAGTGGGAAGCTGCAATGAGACAACCCCGCCCCGGTTGAGAGGTGGCGGGTGGGGGGAGAGATCTTACACAGCCGGAGGTTGCGAGGTACACCACAAAAAGAGAAGAAGAGGAGCAAAAGAAAAAGAAGAGAAGAGAAAACGATGCGCTACCTTGGCAACTAGAGCCGTTTAAGGAACCAATTGGGGGGGCGGTCGCCCCCGCCTGCCGCGAGTACTCTCCTCGACTACGCGTATTCTTAAGCAATAACAACGTAATCCGTATTATCCACCCAAGAATACCCGTCACCGAAGAGAGTCAGAAAGCTGCTGCTGGTGGAGGCGGCGGCGGAGGAAGAGGAGGAGGAGGAAGAAGAGGCGGCGGCAGCGGCGAAGAGGAGGTTGGAGCTGCACGCACCGCGGCAATAAATCCACAACTGTACGTCCCGTGGCCCGTAGGAAAGGAAGGAGGAAGAAGAGGAGAATCCAACAGAGAAGCGCCGGCGAGCGGTGATCTCAAATCCATGCAAGGCTGCTGGGCTCCCACGGCCTGGCAAGGCAAAGGAGAAGAGGCAGCCGTCAAGGATGGGCTCCGAGGCAATCCCTGGGAGCGAGCGGCGGGGCAGAGAGGCTGAGGCACAGGAGGCGTAGGCAGGCAAAACGCCGCACGCAGTCCGCCGGATTCAGACCCTGGCAAGCGCGGACGCTCGTCACATCGCAGGCACATGCGGGCTCCTGGACCGTGGCAGCTGAAGTCACGCAAGACACACACGCGCGCGCGGATTGACAGTGCGCCGCGCCAAGCGTGTCTCCACCAAAAAAGCCACAGGCGTGCACGGCTACTCCCGTCGGAGGACATCTAGGATGGAGCTGAGGAACGAACTCGTGGCAGCGGTGTGTCATTCATTCATTCATTCATTCATTCGCACTCGCGCGCATACACTCACAACCGTACGGAGTTAATACGAACCCACGCAGACCGAATCTTCGCACAGAACGCGTCAGGGAGCGCGAGGAGTTGCAGCCTCTGCATGCAAAAAAATGAAAACGGCCACGCATGCAGCCCACTGCGTACCTCCTAACCGCGCTAGACCCCATTCACTTCTCCAGCATACCTGGCCAACTTCCGACTTCTTCTCTCGGGTTTGCTCGCCATCCGCTTCCCTCTCGGAGATTTCTCCCCAGGCTGTATTTGAGCGGCAACCAGCGCGGTTTCTGTAGAAGAGAGGCACAGTTAAGCACACACAAATGTATGTAGCCCAGCTTGTTTGCTTAGGTGAGCTGGGGAGAAAGTGGAGAAGGGAAAATCTGATTAAGGAAACCAGGCACGCCTGGGAGAATTTCAGTGAGTCGCTTGGAGAGGTCCCGGCTCAGAGGAAAACAAATAACTCTCAGCTGTCGCCACTTACTGAAAAGCTCCCACGGAGCTGTCGGAGCAATAGTACCAGCGCTTCTCCGCTTCAGGCCTTGCTCGCAGAGGCTAAGCTCCCGGGAAAGCAGCCCTTCCGAGTGAGGAGCGCGCCTGACTGTGTGTATGAAGGGCGCATTTTTTCTTTCTTAAAAAAAAAGAATTCCTTTTCCCCACGTGCCCCTAAGAGCTTTTGGTATCTCCATACGGCAGCGCTTTTGAAATCGCCTGTCAAACGAGTGGTAGCACATCCGAGAGGTGCTCCCCATGCCTTCCTATCTGGCCAGCATGTCTTCAAAGAGCACGCTTAACCAAGCAGCCCACCCCACCCCAAAATCTCTCCCTCCCTCCCTCTCTCTCTCGCCCTCTCCCCCCCTCTCTCTCACCAATTCTCCATATTCTAAAGGATCCACCCAGGTTTTTTTTCTTTTAAAAAAAGTTTTATTTCCTTGCAGTGCCTTTATTGCCAAAATGGTTTTGATTCTCCACAACCAAGACCCAGAGTGGTGGCCGTAGTAGAAAAGTCTTTGTTTGTAAAGCCCATTATGGTCGGTGCCCAAATAAGAATGCATTGTTCCATTCTCCCTAAAGAAGAAGAAGAAGAGAAAAAAAACACACCAGCCCCACCGAACCCTAACTTCGGGCTGTTTCTATTCCGTGTGTCAAATGCAAGGAAGCACAGCTAAGAAACTGGGTGTGGGTCCTGCCCTCGTCCCTTAAGCAAGAGTCATTGCAACGCCTCTGTCTAACCAACCAGCTTGGCAACTGTCGAGCTTGTAGATCAGATTTCAAGGGACATTCACACAACGTGTTAGCATTAATTCCATCCCAGATCTCTACCTCTACCGTTGTACCCGCTTCTGCCTTAATATCAGTTCATTGCAAGGAGCCAAACCAGAAGAGAGGCTGTTAAAACGTACACTTCCACCGCCCAAAGGATCTCTAAAAACACGCTCCCCCCCCAATCAAAAAGCCACACTCACAGGGCACAGAAAATAACTTCCACATCCCCCCCTCAAATTTCCAGCCACATCGCTCACTCTCTTTTCCAGCCATAGAGAGACTTTGCCTGACTTACAAAAAACATCAGCTATGAGGGAGGAAAAAACCCCCATCAGTTCATGCAGATTCTTTTTTCCCCCTCCGCTTCCTAGAAACGGGAAGGTTGACACGCTGACCAGAAAGAGCTTAAAACCGAGGAGGGAAAAAGCAAACCTGTCCCTTCATCTCAAATCCACAAAAACAGCTTGAGAGAGAAGTCCGCCCTTCCTCTAATTTGCGAACATAACTCATGTGTTTTCTCGCTGATCCCGAATGTGGAAAGCAAGCCACCGGAAAAAAAATCTTCCGGGGAGGGGCGGGGGGACAAAGAAAGAAAGAAAGAAAGAAAAAGAAGAAAAGTGCAGAGGGAACTAAAGGCTAAGTGGAAACACCCAAACTTTTCCGGATAGTAATATTGTTGTCCTGGTGCAAAAAAGAAAATACACACAGAGACGCTCACAGAAGCCCAGGTTCTGGACTACGGAGGAACTTTGCCAATTCTTCCCCGGGTTTCCAAAACAGCTCTTGCTATCCACCAGTGCTCGTAAAGTGCCTTTTCCAAACTTGCTTACCCAGTCGTGCCTGGCTTCTCGTTTCAATGCAGCGGTGATGATGACCAGGCATGGCTCTCCAGCCCGAGAGCACCTACCAAAATGGTCGCGCACAGTTCAGCACCGGGGCGAATGGACAGCGCTGTCCTTGGAGACTCCCTTTTCCTGCCGCACTAGCGAGCGCTCTGCTGAGCCCCTAAAGCCAACAAGCGCGGTAGCTCCTTCAGCAGGGCAGGATGACTTACGAGAACGCGCCATCCTATCAGACTGCTTGCCTCTGGGCGCATATTCAATTCAAACCTGCTTAAACTGTCGGCTCCTTCTCCACCCCACCCCACCCCTCAACTCTCACCCCAGACACACTCACGCACATATCACTCCACACGCCAACCCACGGTAAGAACGAACCATCTCTGGCCGCTTTTGTTGCTCCGTCTCTACCTTTTGCAGCTTTGTGGTGCCCGGAGCGACGCTCAGCTTCAGCATTAACTACCTTTGTTCATCGAAAGCCATGTTGATTAGAATCTTCCTTCCCTCCTACCGTAATAACTGGAGGGATTGAGCCCTTCGAAAGCTCCTGATTGTCATCGAAATGGGAAAGGAAAGCTTCCACTTAAAATGTCAAATGCGTCTCAGTGCCGATTTGGGGCGGCAGGGGTAGGAGGGAAAAAGCGTAAACCATTGTCAGCAACGAAGAATGAAGCTTGAGCACTGCATATGGGGTTGTCACTCAAAACAGAAAGACTAGGAATAGAAGTCACCAGTACTACGGACTTATAAGAACTCTGGAGCACACAGGATAGGATGGAAGTGCATGGAGGCGGTTAATCAAAAGAATTATTTATCTTGCTTAAAGTGATGCCTCCTTTTCAGGAGCCGGGTCACTCCTCGCCACTTCCTCCCCATGCAGCTCCCAGAAATCCACCTCTATTGAGGCGCTTACCCTTTAAGTCCCGGTTTCAAGCTGAACTCCAACTGTGTATAAAACCCAGGGAGGCATCTGATGACCTAGGGAAATAGGCTCTGGGCAGTGGAAAGCTGATTTTTCTTTTCTCTTCCCTCCTGGCGCCGGATTATAGTGTTAACAAGCCCTGGGAACTCAGCGCCTCCGGCTGGCTTTGTGTGCTCTGCTGCCTTCCCACCTCGGCGGACGCTGGTGCTCTCCAAGTCCCCAGTGATCGCCTTTCAGATGCTGCGGGTTTCCAGAAAAGAAGTGATGATGGGGGTGGGAGGGAGAAGGGAGAGAGAGAAGGGGAGGGAGGGAGGGAGGGAGAGAGAGAGAGAGAGAAAGGGGGGGGGAATCGCCTAATGCAATCAAATCGATCTGATCTACACCATCTGTCGCCTGCCACTACATACAAATGTTAAAATAAGGAAAAACGGGAGTCACTGACAGCTCAGGAAAGGTTGGTCTTGGTGAGTTCATTCTGAACTGTGCTTAATTGGGAATGGCCAGCGCACAGTTTCTCAAACTGCTGCTGTTAAGCCATCAAGCACTAGATCCCAAATGTGCTAATGGTGGATTAATTGAGGAAGATTTGACGTGCAATCTTCATAGGGCACTTCCCAATGGGAAAGGGCCACTGCCGGGTGGTGCCATGTAAACGTGCAGTCCCCAAAACAAGCTAAGAAAAATGGCTCGCTGTTTTCTGCCTCCCTCTCAGATAACAAACATGTGCCAAGCAGAACCGTTTAACAGGACTGGGGTGTGTGTGTGTGTGTGTGTGTGTGTGTGTGTGTGTGTGTGTGTGTGTGTGCCCGCAAGTGAAATGTTTTTGACTCCCTCTCTCTCTCTAAAAACTCCCTCTTTCTCCTGCGCACACACTCATACACCATAAACGTCTGTAAATAAGCTTGCTTCAGATTGTTTTTTTAAAAAATAATTAAGATCCCTTGGAATTCATATCAATTTTTTTCCTTTACAAAAAGATCTCTGTGCTATCTCCTATGTGAACAAAATACATGCAGACGAGTCTTCAACAACGCAGTGCTATTAATTTCACTGGGATCAATGGAAAGTCAGTTTTATGCCAACAGACTTTTAGACTTTTTTTCTCCATCCCTCCCCACCCACCCCCTCCGCCAACACCCCAGGGAAATGGTTTTTTTTGAAAAAGGACATTTCTGCTCATTGAAATTTGGACAAAGATTCATTAAATATGAGTTTTCCATCCTCTTATTGAGACGGAGATATAAGAGGGAGGGGAAGGAACGGTGTGTCTGTCTGTGCGTGTGTGTGTGTGTGTGCACGCGCGTGCGTATGTGCATGTGTTTTAAGACTGCATTTACTCCATCTGCCAACAACACCCATACACACACGCGCATACACACACACACACACACACACACACACACACACACACACACACACACACACACACACACACACACACACACACACACTCGAGTTTGCTTCCGGCTTTCGGTCCGTCCTGGGTGGACGTCTAAATGTATAAAAGATGCAGAAAAAAAGTGAGACGGAATAAAGCAGTCTGCTGTTGTTTTCTTTCCTCCTCTCCAATAAACACGTTATAAATGGGGAATGGGTTGTGTTTCCACAACCTAGTAATGCGTTCATCCGAAGAGTCTTTTCATAAACACAGGGCACAAATATATTTTCGTGCGAACCCGCATTTCTTCGCAGACAAACAACACAGGGGGAAGCAGGAAAACGGTATGCAAATAAGCAAGTCGCTGTCCACCACGGTGGTGCTGAAAGGTAAAGATGAACCCAGCGGAAAAACAGACAATAGCCAGACAGAAAGTGAACTGCAAATTTATTACCAAAAAGTGGAACATGATTCTTGATTTTCTTTTCTCTTTGTTGGGGAGGGAGGGAGGGAGGGGGGAGTGTACCCTTCTTATATAAAGTCTACATGTTTCTCTTGTCAATTGCTGAAGTAATTAAAGTTCTTGTCTTTTTTTTCTCAGCCCTATTTGATTTGCAGAGAATTAAAGGTGGGGGGGGGGAATCCAATGGATGGAGTTTAAATGTTCCCGTAAACAATGAAGCGTTTAGGATAACGTTAGAGTTAACTGGATGTGTCTCTTGAAAGTTTAGGTTAATCTTTTTAGAAAAACCTTACAGTTATGAATCAGAATAGCCACTGAAAATGAAGCCTAAAGACAAACACCCCCCCCCCCAATCTTTTGTTTCAATATCCATTAATTAAGCACTGCTGCCTACCTACGCAGAAGTCCGGGCTCTGAACCACGTGTCTGAGCCTAATTTCCCCAGCTACATTTGTTATCATTCGTGTCCAACGATTGCCCTCTGCAGGTCAGGCAAAGCTGCTGCAAAAGGTATGGCGAGAAGAGACTTGGTGGCCAGGTTTATAGGCAGAAGACAACTTTGCAAATGTTCTTGGAGGATGATCAAGGGGATTTCTAAATATTTGTTTAGTAAGGTGTTCTTTCTCTGGCATGTACAGTTCTTTTGGTGTCTTCAGGAACATCTCCATTTCCTCCTGTTTTAAAATTAGATTCCTCCTTTCATTTGCGTTAATCTGGAAGTTGTGTGTTAACAATACTCTGCACAATGCTGAGACGTTTTTGCAGAGTACTCCTTTCCTGGAGATCAATAGCTTGCCCATCTCCCACACAAGCCATGAGTTTCTTCCTAGTCACAAGATGGGAAATTAACACAGAGCTAAATCAAATTTAAGTTAAGGGGGATTATTTGTCAATCCTAAAGGAAGAAAATCTGTTGATCATCCAGGAAAGGGACTCAGATTAGACATTTCTTATTTTGAGTTGCACAGGAAAGATTGCTTACAGTGGTTTATTAATTTTAATGCATGGTTAAGTCTCTCACATACTGTCTATTTTCTTATAGACAACTGCCAAGTTTTTTTAGAATTATTCTATACAGGAGGTGGAGATCCCAGCCTTGTTAGTAATTACAGGGAAAGGGAGTGCCATTTTTTTTCTAGATATATTATCACAGGGGGGGAAATGCATCAAGATATGTGTGCATGTTTATAAAGTCGAACCTCTAAGTTGGAAGAGATAAGCTGTAGAGAACACATCAATGAATGGAGAGTTAGGGAGGGAAAGACCCCCCCAAAACTGTGTTTATTACTTCTTGATCAAGATTCTTTTATATTTCTGTAAGGAAGATAGTAAATTTTAATTCTCTATTGGCATGATTCCTGCAGTGAAAGTTGGGCACACTTAATATAGCACAAGGGAAGAGTTAATCAATAATATGCAAAATGACCGGTTAGGAGATACCAAGAAAGACTAATTATTAATCACTAGCATAAAGGTAATTGAAGAATATTTGATTGGTCCATTTAAAAACATTAAAGGGGATAAAGCAAGAGGAATGTTCATAGGAAACTGATTTTCTTTACACCGTGGAATTACATATTTTGGTTATATAGTTCAGGAATCAAATATTTCTTTTGAGAAAGGAGAAAAAAAAGGAAGCCAGTTGGAAAAAGCAGTGCATTCACACCCTATAAAAAGCCATGAAATTTGAGGACTATCTGCTGCATAACTCTCTCAGAAGACAATTGCCAAACAGCCTTTAAAAAAAAAAGCGAGAATAGTGAATCAGTAATGTCACCTGATCTTGCACTAGTGCTTTAGAGTGCTTTAGGAAACAAGAGCAACAATGCCTGGTGTGGAATTGGGTTTCTCAATTAGTTCTTCTTGCCAAATAAAAATACACAGATGAAGATTTGCCATGAACCTGGCACATTCCCTTTAACAATATCCATAGGATCCAAGAAATTGGATGTATGTTTGAAAACACAACTATGCATACAGTATATGCATCTAACGTAAATTTAGGTAAAGTTTTGCTGGGAGTAATCCTAGCAGATTTTTCCTCCCACCCACCCCAAATGTTGAAAGGCCAGCAACCTAAAACAAGTCCTGCCTTTCAAAAGAATGTTGAAATATCTATAAACTGATTCTTATATCTCCTGGGAAACAGGATTAGCCAGACTATGAGAGCAAGATATGCAAGATTAGCAATGACTTATGCTCTTCTGATGGTGTTAATTACCCTGGCACAATGAAATAGAGTGAGTTCCTTCTGGTGACCATGAAGGGTTTTAAAGTTATATTATTCTGGAGCTGGGTAGAAATGGTTTACTGGTTTTTCTTTCAGATTTTTTAAAATTCCCCATCCAGTCTAGTCCCTGGAGTTTTCTTCTGGTCTCCCATCCAAAAATAACCATGTCAGCACAGGTGCTGCCATCTGCTGATAGACAGGCTAATGCTTTCTTAATTGGAAGGATTGTGATTTCTATAATTGTTAGCGCAATGAGTACCCATCTCAAGCCTGTTTACCTTCTAGGCCCTCCCGAACTACATGTTAAAACTGATTATTTTGTGATTACAGTATTCTCACAAGGAAAACAACAACAACAACAACCAAGCCAAAACACTTTGTGTGCTCAGGAACAACCTTTTAATTTCACTATTCAATCAACCAGGTTTCATCTTGAAACTGAATTAGAAGCAAGTCTTTCTTCTAACAAGAAATCAGAATAGAGGCCGAAAATGGAAGCGTCTGGAGCGACAGGTAGGAAGCCAAACCCAGATCCAAAGCCCAGCCCTTTGCTCTGGGCGCAGCCCCTCATCCTCCCCGAAAAGAAAGGCCCTTCCGCAGAGAGGCCAAGTTCTTGGTAAGAGATGGCGTCGACGGCTTCTTATTGGCCGGAGAGTCTCGGACCAGCGAGAGGCCAGACGCTGAAGGCCAGCCCAGAGCGTCCAGAGACGCATGGCGGGCGGAGCTGAGGCGGAAGGGAAGGGAGGCGTGTCTTCAAAGGAGAGGCGACACTGTGGGGCGTGGTGGGGGGAGAAAATCCCCCCCTTTCTCATGAACACACAAGCAACACACACAGAGAGAGGGAGAGGCGGTTCGCCGTCTGGCAATGAAGAGCACCCCTTGTTTTGAGGGTCCCCCTCTGGGCATTTTAAGGCTCGGCGCATAGTTTTAACCCTTTGTCTTGTTGTCCAGTGGCCGCCTCTGCCTCCAGGCGCCCTTCCTAAGCGAGAGAAGTTCAACCTACCCATTCCTCGTCATTTCTTCCCTGCCAGTTTCGGGCTACCCAACCTCTGCCTTCCCAGGCCGGTCAGAATTCTCCCGTGCCAGAGGCGACCGTGGAAAGACCCGCGGGCACAGACTACGGCTGCCTTAACGCACCGACCGCTTAACCCGATTATTCCCGGGGATTGTCCCCGAAAAATCTAAACCCATGGTAAAATGAACCCGGCTGAGTTTGGTTCAAGCGTGCTCTCAAGCGAGCTGGTGAAGCGTGGTAACAGTATAAAGGGCGGGAGCCAAATCCTCGCATCCGCTCCGCGGTGAATCTGGGAGAGTCCGGATTCTCGGCCCCAATTTTTTTTAGAAGTCTGTGTAGTCTTTGCGTCAAGAGTTGTGCAAGCGTTTTTGTGGTTGCTGAATGTTACTCTTAGCACAGCCTTTCCCAACCTTGTGCCCTGGAGTTTTCCTGCAGTAGACACTACACGAAGACTAGATACTGCGTAAAGAGGTTGGGAAAGTGTAGATACTACAAAAGACTAGATGCTACCTAAAGGACATAATTTGACGTAAAGTGGAGGAATAAATCACTCGTGTGTGGTTATAATTCGAACTGACCCAGCAGCTGAAGGCTTTTGAGGTGCGCATTGGTATATACCACATTTCCACTTGCCTGGATGCCTCCCTCGTCTCTCTCTGCCCCTCCCCAAAGTCAACAGACACCTGCTGATTCACATGTATATATTAGGCGCGTGTTCAACTGGCAACTTTCCATCCTGTTCCTCCCGAGCCGCGTGTGGCGATTAACCTTAACAGCCAGCCCGTCGTTAGGGAGGGTGGCCCGCCCGGTAGCCAACCGCTAGTGCGGGATCATAGCAACGAACAGGGGCAGCTGAACTCTTTGAAAAGCGGAGCAAAGCTTCTACTGGCGGAAAACTCGCGGGGGAGCCGCGCCCTCCCTCCTTTCTCCCGCGCGGGGAGGCGACTACTTGCATTTGACTTCCCACGCCTAGCTTCCAATCCCAGCGGCGTGCCCGCCCGCCCCGCCTGACGCCCACGCGGAACTTCGTTCGACGGGACGAAGGAGCCCCCTGCTGGTCAGACAGGGGCAACGGCGCAGCGGCAGCCGCGTCTTCCCAAAGATCCGGAAAGGATCCCAGAGAGTAAGTGGAGAAGCTGGGATCCGGCGATCCACGGGCGTCTGCGGCTTCTGAAAGTAGGTCCGGCTTAACAGACGCGTAGGTTTGATGCGTGAGGCGCGCAAAAAACCCTTGGGATGGGGGTCGGTAGGAGATCCTGAGCAGGATCTTAGAGTAGACTGGATGTTGCATTTCTGGCTCTTCTCATTTTCCATAATAAAATTTTCCCCGTGCTCAGTACATTCCGGGCCACGTCGTTATTGTTGTTATTATTGCAGAACTTTAGTTTCTTTGTATATTTCTATATAAAATATGTATTCCTTTTCTGACAATTCCATTTCTGCCTTTAAAAACTGCCCATACATAGGATTTTTCAACAGACTTGTAAATATTTACCTATGATGAGACAGATGTTTACAGAACAGCACTGTGGGTAGCGAAGGGGAAGGTTGCATGTTCTCCCAGATGCTGGATTACAATTCCCACCATCCCCTCCTTATTGCCCATGTTAGAGGAGATGAGAGTTTGAGGTAAAATATCTTTGATTTCAGACACACAGTATTTATTTGGAAGTAGTTGTTGAAAAATGCCTGAGGAAGGTAGAGTTGTCTCACATTTAGCTCGGATATGGGAGACCATGAGTTCAAGTCCCACCGGAACCAAGCCAACTGGATGATTTTGGGCCAGTTATTTTTCCTCAGCCCAACCCACTTCACAGGGTGGTTGTTGCGAGGAAAATATGAGGAAGGTGTGTTGGATAGGTTTGCCACCTTGAGTTATTTGTAAAAATAAATAATAAAATAAATAATAGATAAATGAATACTGTTGCTGAAAGTACCATTGGCATCAGAGCTAAACTTACAGATGTATGACCCTTCTGACAGAGCCACTTTGGTATTATGGTTAAAGGTATCAGGCTAGAAATCAGAAAATTGTGATGTCTAATCCTATTTTGGGTCCAAAGCAGTTGGGTTACTTTGGGCTAGTTATTCTCTCTCTAGGAAGATGGTAGTACAAACCACTTCAAAACAAACAAAAAGCCCTCTGCCAAGAAAACTGCGTGGACTTTTCCATGTAGTTCAGGAGTGGTGGCAACTATGGCCCCTTTATGACCTACGGACTTCAGCTCCCAGAATTCCTGAGCCAGCATGGGATTCTGGGATTTGAAGTCGATAGGCACCAAACCACAACCAACACCATATTGAGCTGCGTGGGACTTAACATCTCAACAGATGATAGTACTTCGTCAATGCTGTCTGGGCTGAGAAATTAGGCAGGGGTCAAGGCTAGTTAGCACTTGGTTAGATGACCTGCATGAAATGCTAGAATTGTAGGCTAGGCTACATTCAGATGGTGGGAAAACATCCTGGAACAAAGCAATGAAAAAAAAACCACTTCCATATTGGCACAGATAAAATCATCTTGACTTTATCCACATAATCCAAGAGGAGACAAGCTTAATTGAAAGAACATTCTCTCTTTCAAGCATTTTTGAATTGAGATTTAAATTGCTTCCGAATGTCATTCTTGTATCACAAAAAAACTATACATTTGTCCTTATGTTAGCATATTTATATTTCCTGCGACATACTTTAAGACTGATTTATATTTACACCAGGAAAATTATTCTACTCTACCTCTTTCTTATACACATCTGAACATAGACACACATGTACACATGCCAACACAAATTGGGTGACCTATTGTGATCACAGTCCTGAAGGAGCCCTCCTGGTGGCACAGTGGTTAGAATGCAGCAGTGCGGGCTAACTCTGCCCACTGCCAGGAGTTCGATCCTGACCGGCTCAAGGTTGACTCAGCCTTCCATCCTTCAGAGGTCGGTAAAATGAAGACCCAGATTGTTGTGGGCGATATGCTGACTCTGTAAACTGCTTAGAGAGGGCTGTAAAGCACTGTGGAGTGGTATATATAAGTCTATGTGCTATTGCTATTGAATCACATCTGCTATGTTCCTTTAACTCCATAGAGTCAATTTATGCCTATTTCACGATATTTCCTTTACCCTGAAGTAAAGGACAGGATAGTACCCTTACCAGCAATTGCCAGTAGATTCTTCAGGAATTAGCATCATGCCTGAGGGCAACAGGCCAATTTACAAACTGCGGGCTCAACTCATCTTCTAACTGAGGAAAACAGTGAGTTGGGTATGCAGAAGGAATCAAAGGGAATTAATCCTGCTGTTGCCTCAGTTGCGTGACTGTTTAATGATAGGGCTGACCCTGTTTTGTCCCACTCAAGGTTTGATTATAAGCTTGAGGAGGCTGCAATCTGATGTTGGGGTTTGTTCTTTTTTCCAGGGCCTGTATCATTAATATGACGATGGGAGTGACAGTTCTTGAATGTTATTAAACAATCAACAATGATCTGGAATTGGGAGGGAAATGATTCTAGTCGATAAGCCGTGGTTGCAGAATTGCATTCTGATTCTTCTCGGCTTTTCTTTGAGCATCACGCCAGCATTTTATCTATCGTTCCAACCTCTTTATGGTCGATCTGCTCTAACCTTTGAAAAAAAATGCAGGATATTGATCAGGCGTTTCTTTGAAGGATCCAGTAAGATTCGTGTGAGCCCTTGCTTGTGGTATGCCTTTCAGTAGGCTCAAAGGGTCATGTTTTCAAAGGCTCTAGTCATAAACGGGCTCCAGGTTGTGAAAACAAAACAAAAAAACAAACGCATGAAGCCACTCCTAATATGCTCCTGGATTTAACTGGGATCAGGTTAATTAGCTTAAGAAGAACAGCCTCTTTCTCTTCCTGCAAAATCAGCTGAGTGGTTTGCATTGATGGGATATGGGCGAGAAAGAAGAAATCCGAATCTGAAATGAGTTAAGGAAAAGTGAGTGATTTTATTAAAACACAGAGACTTCTAGAGAGTGTAAATGGGTAGATGCATCTCACTCCATGTGTGGGTGTTTAAGCTTTTGCATTAAGCACAAATAATATATATATTTTTTACGAAATTGTGGTTTGAGTGTCATCATGGTATTTCCACCTTCTTTTTTGTACAGGGAAATAGAAGGCTGTGATATAAATGGGTTAGGATGGGAGGCTTGTGCTTGTGATTTCTTACTGGTTCGACATGACATGTACTGATGTCCTTAATCCGAGTCGGAAGATAATTGTGGTCCTTCCGGTGCTGCTGAAATCAACTCTAGAAGCCCACTTGTTCACTTGTGGAACAATATTTGGAACTGTACAGGTAGTCCTCAATTTACAACAGTTCATTTAGTCACGGTTTAAAGTTACAACAGCAGTGAAAAAAAATGACTTATTACCATTTTTCACACTTGCGACCGTTGTAGACCCCTGTGGCCATGTGATCAAAATTCAGATGCTCGGCAACTGGTTTATATTTATGACGGTTGCAGTGTCCTTGCAGTGTCATGTGATCCGCTTTTGCAACCTTCTGCCAAGCAAAGCCAATGGGGAAGTCAGGTTCACTTAACAACCATGTTACTAACTTAACAACTGCAATGATTCAACTTAGCAACTGGGGCAAGGAAAGTCATAAAATGGAGCAAAACTCACTTAAAGCACATGTCTCACTTAACAACAGAAATTTTGGGCACAGTTGCGGCCATAAGTTGAGGACCACCTGTAATTAATCAACCTCTGAAGAGTTTACAAGTTTGCTGTCATAGTTTTAAGGAAACGACCATCTCTCAGGCAGAACTCCCTTCCCTGAGGCATAGGAAGGATCAAAACAAACAATTTTTATAAAACCATTTTGCACACTCTTAAAACACTTTGAACACCCTTAAAACAGCGGTGAAATGCTCCCGGTTTCCTTTTACCTGTCTGTCGTCAGAGAGCCGATCGCGTAGGTAGCGCGGTGCTCCACCCACCCGCCGGGACATCACCATTTGAGTTCTTTTACCCTCTGCGCATGCACAAAGCGTTCTGTGCATGCGCAGAGGGTGAAAGAACTCAAATGGCGGTGTCCCGGCGGGGAGGTGGAGCGTCGCGCTGCCTGCGTGATCGGCTCTCTGACGACAGGTAAAAGCGAACCGGGAGCATTTCACCCCTGCCTTAAAACATTTATTAGGAGAAGGAAGAGAGAAAATAATAGTGAATGTTAGAATGGTTAGATGCATTGGCAAAATTGAAAAGCGTCCATCTTTGAAGAACTGATTTTCCCGCTACCCTTCAATACTAAAATCTCCCAGAAAAGTTCACAATTCAGAACAGTTGGGAGGATTTAGAGCAGTGTTTCCCAACCTTGGCAACTTGAAGACGTCTGGACTTCAACTCCCAGAATTCCCCAGCCAGCATTCGCTGGCTGGGGAATTCTGGGAGTTGAAGTCCAGATGTCTTCAAGTTGCCAAGGTTGGGAAACACTGATTTAGAGCAATGGTGTCACACTCCGTAGGCTGGATCTGGCCCATGGGGTGCTTAGATCCGGCCCACGGGCCCACCCTGGAAACAGCGAAGGACCGGCCTGCGGTGCCTCTGCCAGCGAAAACAGAGCTCGGGAGGCCATGCACAGCCCTCACGAGCTCCGTTTTTGCTGGCAGATGGTCGCAGGAGGCCATCGCAGCCAGAAACAGCGCTTGGGAGCCCATTTTCTTTGACAGAGTGCTCGGGCCAACACAGGCGCCCCCGACACGAGTGACATCGAGCTGGCCACATCCACCCTGGCCATGCTCACCCTGCGCCCCCCCCCCCAAAGTCAGACACAACCCTAATGCGGCCTGCAATGAAATCGAGTTTGACACTCCTGATTTAGAGGAATTCTGTGTCTAGGTCCACGAGACATGAGGCAGATACGAAAGGCAGAACTTCTGTTGTGACTTCACAACACATGTTGTTATTTTGACATCACCCTTGTTAGAAACAGATGCTTATGCAGGTGGGAAGAAAAGAAGGTCCTGTTCAGAGCTGAAGCCAATTTGCATATCACCCCACGCATCCTTCCCAATTCACAAGCTCACATATTTGTGTTTGTGTTTACATCTTATGGGTAGTGTGTTTGTATAACACAGCTGACCAAGTCTGTTTATGAGTAAACACTCGTCCGTACATACCGATGGCAAAGAGCCAGTTTGGTCTAGTGGTGAAGGCACCAGCTTAGAAACCAGGAGACTGAGAGTTGTAGTTCTGCCTTAGTCATGAAAACCTCCTGACTGACCTTGGGCCCAATCACTCTCTCAGCCCAAACTACCTCACAGATTTGTTGTGGGGAAAATAGGAAGAAAATAAAGAATATTAAATATGTTTGTTGCCTTGAGTCATGCTGGCGGGGGAATTCTGGGAGTTGATGTCCACATTTGGGGTGGGGGAGGTGGAGGCTAAAACACCTGCAGAATAGTTGCAGGAATTGGGTACGTCTAGTTCAATGAAAAGAAGGGCAAGGGGTGGCATGATAGGGGTGTTTCAATATCTAAGGAGCTGCCCCAAGGAAGAGGGGGGCCAACCTATTCTCCATAGCACCTGAAGGAAGGACAAGAAGCGATGGATGGAAATTAATGAAGGAGAGAAGCAACCTAGAATTAAGGAGAGATTTCCTGACAGAACAATTAAGTCAGTGCAACAACTTGCCTCCAGAAGTTGTGAATGCTCCAACACGAGGTTTTTAAGAAGAGATTGGACAGCCATTTTTCTGAAATGGTGTAGGGCAGTGATGGCGAACCTATGGCACGGGTGCCACAGGTGGCACGTGGAGCCATATCTGCCGGCACGTGAGCCGTTGCCCTAGCTCAGCTCCAGTGCACATGTGCGTACCCACCAGCTGATTTTTGGCTTGCACGGAGGCTCTGGGAGGGCAATTTCGGCCTCCAGAGGGCCTCCAGGGTGGCGGGGGGAGTGTTTTTGCCCTCCCCAAGCTCCAAGAAAGCCTCTGGAGCCTGGGGAGGGCGAAAAATGGGCCCACCGGGCCCATTGGAAGTCGGGAAATGAGGGAGTGAGGGGGGTCATGCACACATGTGCAGGAGGGTGGGGCAAGTGAGGAGCTTTGAATTATGGGTGTGGGCACGCACACGCGTGCAATAGAGCGCACGCACTATTTCGGCACCCGAGGAAAAAAAGGTTCGCCATCACTGGTGTAGGGTTTCTTGCGCTGAGCAGGGGGTTGGACTAGAAGACCTCCAAGGTCCCTTGTTATTCTGTTATATCGTTATGTCTTCAAGCTGCCTTAACCTATCCCTGCCATAATGAATTGATTAACAAACATAGAGACACCTCAAGCTCTCCGTCTCCACTCCCCTAAGCATTTGTTCATATTTCTGCTCTGAACAGCTCTTCAATATTAGGAATATTATTATTATTTTGCTTCAGCTTATTTTACCTGATCCCTGCTTCCCATTAAAAAATTATTATTATTTCTTCTTTCTCTCCTTCCATTTATACCTGCCTCCCCTCCCCCCCCCAAAAACAGCGTTCCAGGTAGTTAATAATAAAACACAAATAAAATAACCAAGTCATAATTAAAACATGAAAAACCATCGGTTTAAATCTCAAATATAACCGCATCAAAGAAACAACAGCAGCCGGCATATGAAGACCTTCAGCAAGATGCTAGTTTAAATGCCTAAAAGTGTGTGATAAAATCAAAATAGCAATCTTTTGTTTTCTACCTTTGTTCTCCTCTGGACATCGGGGACAATTCCTTATTTGATCAATATTTCAATATTCGCCTCAGTGTTTGCCTGAGCAATGGTATGCATTACCCCGTATGATGAAAGGAAGCGAATTAGAAAAAAAACGGATGGTCAAGAGGATGGGCTTCAAAGAAGCTTATCATGGCCTCTAAAGAGCCTTAAATATTGAATATCAGAAATGAGCTTAAAATAGAAGTAGAGCTACCATTTGTAGAAGAGCTGAGAATCTCTTGTCTGTTTGTTTTATTCCTGTTCTAAGTAGACAGAAGAGGCCATGTGAGCCCTTAAGCTTAAAACAATCCTTTTTTTTCCCTTTTTGAACCAAAGACTGCTCTCCTCTGCATGGCTAATGCATTGGAGTGAACATGCCAGGGATGAGCAGGGCTAAAATAGTGGCAAAAGGCGCCACACATTTCTGCTAACAATCTATGGGTTGGATCCTAGGACTGATGACGGGTTCAACAAGCAAGGGGGAAAAATAATAATAATAAAGCTGTGGCTTTTGAGGCACGTTCAGAGAATAAGAGGCCTATTGATTGTCCTGAAATCTGTAAGGAAAAAAGCAGGTGACAATGCAGTTAATGGAAAGGTTTTTCCATATAACTTTTTTATTAGGTAGTTTATCAAAGTATAAAATGCAAAGGAAAAAAGAAGCATGAAAAAAGTAAGAAGAGAGGGAGAGGAAAAGAAAAGATACAGTGTAATGGGAGGAAGAAAAAAGAAAAGAAAAAGGCACCGACTTCTGACTCTCTTTAGCACAGTAGAAGGCAACAACGTACAACCACAACTTTTTGTTTTTAAACAACTAGTATGTACAAGCCGCTTCTATAATAATAAGCCTAAGGTTTTTCAAGGCTCTTCAGAACTCTAAATGGGGGCCTGTGGACATCTCTCCTACCAAATATAGGTGATTGTTGGGAATGAGAGCCTGGGTTTCCTAGGAAGTAATGAAGACCTCTGTCATAGGAACTAGCCTGTATCATCATTGTCATCTTTTAATGACCCCATAATCCCTTGTCGGGGTGGAGTCTGAGCAACTGAATGGAGCTGAGTGTTTACTGGCCGGATGCCCTTCCTGTCGCCAGTGCGGAGTTATATTCAGCAGATACAATCTCAACGTGCCCAGAGAGAGAAATATCTGCCTCTACCTAGGATCAAACTCACAGCCTCCTGATTGTGAGGTGAGAGCTCCATCTCCACCACATCACTCAGGAGCTAGCCTGTATAACGAGCTAAATCCTGCAGTTTGGGTCAACTGGCAGAAGTGGATCCCCTATGGCAGTGATGGCCAACCTTTTTTTCCTCGAGGGCCGAAAGCGCGTGCGTGCATGCTATCGTGCGTGCGTGAGTGCCCACACCCATAAATCAATGCGAAAGGTGAAAATGGCCTCCCCCGCTCCCCAGAGGCCCTCTGGAGCCAGGAACGGCCCGTTTCCCAACTTCTGGTGGGCCTGGTAGGCCTGTTTTTCGTCCTGCCCGCGCCCCAGAGGCTTCCCTGGAGCCTGGGGAGGGCAAAAACGCCCTCCCCTGCCCCCCGGAGGCCCTCCAGAAGCCGAAAAAAACCCTCCCAGAGCCTCTGTGCGAGCCAAAAATCAACTGGCCAGCATGCACATGCGCGCTGGAGCTGAGCTAGGGCAATGGCTCGTGTGCCAGCAGATATGGCTCCGCGTGCCACCTGTGGCACACGTGCCATAGGTTCGCCATCACTGCCCTATGGCATCTGGAATTGTTCCAAAGACACGTCTGGGATACTAAATTGAACCATATAGCAGCTTGGTTGGATGCTGCCCGCCTGCCCTCTCCAACTTGATTTGAGTGGCTATTCTTGGCTTAGAAACCGCTGATTTGGGCTCTTTGTAAGACTCAGATGCTGTACTACCCTTTCATTTAACAGCTCCGAATGCCATTCTAGCTTTCTGAGAAAACTCTGTGGGTTCCAGCATGACTACGAGTGTTTCCTTATATGTGGAGAGGAAAAAACATAAATGCATTGAATTATCTATCGTACATTTCAAGCTAGATTTGTTCCCTTGTTCAAGATAGATACCGTATTTTTCGGAGTATAAGACGCACCGGAGTATAAGACGCACCTTAGTTTTTGGGGAGGAAAACAGGGGAAAACAATCTGCCTACCAGTTTTTCATCTGGCTAGCGTCCTTAGTCTGGTTAGCTTCAGCACATTATTTTATCCCCTGGTTAGGACTTAAAAAAACCTTCTGAGAAAGTAATAATGAAAGAGCCTGCAAGCCGGTAAGAGCTGGGAAGATCGTTAACACCTGGTTAGGGTTAGAAAAAAACTTCTTTGGAGCAAGTAGAGCAATGAAAAAAACCCTGCAAAGACTTAGGGCTGGAAAAACATTCTTTGGAGAGAGTAACAATGAAAAAGCCTGCAAGGTAAGAGATGGGAAGATCTGTTAGCACCTAGTTAGGGCTGGAAAAAAAAAGCTACATTCAAAGTATAAGACGCACCCAAATTTTCAGCCACTTTTAGGGAGGAAAAAGGTGCATCTTATACTCCGAAAAATACGGTATGTCTCATTATCTTATAATAGGAATGTGACAATGAATGACAGGAGTCCACAGAGCAATTTAAAACAATGATAAAGGCAAACGCCGGATCTACTTTTTAATAGCTACATGTTTTTTTACATTCATCCCAATAATTTGACATTTATAATTCACCTTACCCTTCCTTCCTTCCTTCCTTCCTTCCTTCCTTCCTTCCTTCCTTCCTTCCTTCCTTCCCCCTTTCCTTTTCCTTTTCTTTTTGCTGTCTGTGTCTTCACATTTGGAAATGGATATCATTCTTAAACTTTTCCTGTAAGTGAGATTTTAACCTTCAAAAATTTGTCTTTGATATATACAGTATATATATATATATTTATTTTTTCTTAATTTCTCTGAACAAAACATTGGGGAAGCTTGAGTTGAATGCATTTTATAAATTAGCAGGTCTACAAGTCAATTTTTATAAATTGTCTGTTATGTTAATCAACACTGATAAAGAGTTACAGAAGAGACTTTGAAAATCTATGGCACTTAATAATAGTCCAGGTGGATTTAGATATTTAGAAGTAATTATTACAAAGGATTGGCACCAATGAAAAACATAATTATGACCCTCTTCCACAGATTATGGCAACATCTTTCTTTAGAATAGAATAGAATAGAATTCTTTATTGGCCAAGTGTGATTGGACACACAAGGAATTTGTCTTTGGTGTGTATGCTCTCAGTGTACATAAAAGAAAAGATACATTTGTCAAGAATGGTTGTCATAGGGTTCAAGTAAGCAATCAGGAAACAATCAATATGAATATAAATCGTAAGGATATAAGCAACAAGTTACAGTCATACAGTCATAAGTGGGAGGAGATGGGTGATAGGAACGATGAGAAAAACTAATAGTAGTAGTAATGCAGCCTAGTGAATAGTTTGACAGTGGTGAGGGAATTATTTGTTTAGCAGAGTGATGGCGTTCGGGAAAAAACTGTTCTTGTGTCTAGTTGTCTTGGTGTGCAGTGCTCTATAGCGACGTTTTGAGGGTAGGAGTTGAAGCAATTTATGTCCAGGATGTGAGGGGTCAGTAAATATTTTCACGGCCCTCTTTTTGACTCGTGCAGTATACAGGTCCTCAATGGAAGGCAGGTTGGCAGTAATTGTTTTTTCTGCAGTTCTGATTATTCTCTGAAGTCTGTGTCTGTCTTGTTGGGTTGCAGAACCAAACCAGACAGTTATAGAGGTGCAGATGACAGACTCAATAAATCCTCTGTAGAACTTTAGCATTGCTTGGTGGAATAGCTACAAATTAAAATGACTCTTCTTCCCAAAAGTCTATTTTTGTTTAAAATATTCTTATTTCCTTGCTTATTGCTTGTTTTCATACATGACTGATAGTTTCTTCATTTATACACACACACACACACACACACACACACACACACACACAAACACGTGTGCGCACACATGTGTATAAATATATATACACCCACTTGAATGAGTCAAATTATACAAAATAACCAAAGGATTGTAGAGATTGAAGATATACCAAATGTGAAACATAATTTCGATGTATTTCAGTTAAAATAATCAACTCGTGTCATTTGGAATTCCAAATATTCACAGAATACAAAGGGAATTAACAATGGATCCGGTCTTCTAGAACAATGGCATTCCAGCCAGATATTTATTTATTTATTGACAATACTTGTAATCTGCCCCAAGCATGCAACAAAGCATAAGCATCCAAGCAGCAGTAACAACAAACAAAAAATGACTTTATTTTTTAACTCAGTTAAAAGTATTAAATGTTAAGTTAGTGTAATTGCGGTAGGTTGCTTAAAGTCACTTATAGGCCATGCAAATAATTGTAAAAATAGAAAATAAATACAGGCGGTCCTCGACTTAAAACTATAATGGAGCCCAATATTTATGTTGCTGTTAAGTGAGTTTTGCCCCATTTTACGACCTTTCTTGCCACAGTTGTTAAGTGAATGACTGCAGTTGTTAATTTAGCAACACAATTGTTAAGCGAATGTGGTTTCCCCATTGCCTTTGCATGCCAGAAAAGTTGATCACATGACCCTAGATATGAGTCAGTTGCCACGTTGCACGTTCCAAGTGAAGCCAACTCTGACCTCACTTAATTTACATCCCGGCTTTGACCCTATGGCAACTCAAGAGCAGGCCAGGGATGCTTTGCGAGTTGACATTCTGCAACAGTGCATCCATCTCAAAATCCGTGTGATCATCCTTTGGCAGGTTTGTCCTATTAAGACTTTGGCCAACTCATTTTGATCCAACAGCAGCTTGTGAGTCCTCCTCAGAGGCAGACACAACACGAGTTACCCTAATATCTACAATCACAAACTGAAATGTGAAATTTAGCTTTGAACAGGTGAAATGAATGTATTGCTTTTGATCCTTCCCTTTTCTCCCCATTCCTCAAGTTTAAAACATGTACAGGATAAATGGTTCCAGGAAACCTATTTCTGCTAACTTTAACTTAACAGAAGAATTGGTTGCAAGTACCAGCGTGCTTTCAAATGGGACAAGTGTAATCATTTAGGAGTTTTATTTTTCATGGGCCTATAAACAAGACACAGTACATATTAATAAAATTCAACATCAAAAATTAATACAGTGATTCACCACAATCCTATCTGCAGCCACAACTAGCCTTTGTAATCTTTTCTTGTCAGACAAAAACATCAAGAATATTTGAAGGGGAATGTTTTTCCAGTCTTTTTCGAAGTTGGCAACTTTAAGACTTTGACTTCCAGAATTTTCAGCTGGTTTTCCCCAGCCAAAATTCTTATTCTGTGTCCTTTTATTGTATATTCTATGTTCTGAAGCATTACATAGAACACAAAAAGAGATTTGGGGGAATTTTTGGGGGAAGAGACTGAGAATTTAATTTGATAAGTTGATTTGGAAATAATTACGGTGAAAAATCCTCTTAGAATCCATTGTGGTAAGTCATCATGAAAAGGACTCACGAGTACTTAATTTATTAAAATAAGTAATTGTCTCTTTGTGGGACCCAGTCTAAAAATCATCTCAGCTGGCATTTGCTTTTTCTTGTAATTCAGGTTTCTGCATCACCGATCTTTTGCCAATGTCATATCTTCCTTGCATACTCACAATACGGCTAGTCCTCGACTTACGACTAGTTACTTAGCAACCATTTGAAATTATAAGCTATCTGGAAAAAGGGAATCATGGCCCAGTTCTGAAGTTGCAATGACACCTCCCCATCACATGACCTCATTTCTGGCATGTTTGTTGCTAACATGTGTTAAAATATTCATGAACTGGGAGAGACATGGTAACAAGGTCAGCAAATGAATAGGCATAGCAACTAAGTCAGCCAATGAGAGCTTAAACACATCTGAGTCTGTGCAGAGAATTGAAACGGAAACTTAAGCTAGAAGGCTGGGCGTGACTCAGCCCACTCTGTGCTCTGTTTGCTCTGAACTCTGAAATGAAACTGTTCTCTGCTGTTGGTATTGTATATATATTCTTGTATATAAAGAAGTTTCTTATTTAAATCAATCCTGCTGAATCAGTTACCTGTGTGTGTGCTTTCTGGATTTAATTTTGCAACAAACTCTGACAACATGGCCACATTTATGACCATTTGCAGCACCCTGCAGTCACATGACCATGTTTTACAACAGTTTTGCTGAAAAGCAGAAATTACTTCCACCATAGCAAAAAAATGACTTCACTTAACAGCTGGGCCACTCATTTAATGACCACTGCAAAACAGGTTATAAAATAGGGTCAGTCACATGATGACTTGATTTATGACTGTCACAGCATGTGAGCATAATCGACAGGCTCTATTATGATTGTATGTGAAGAATTACTTGCACTTACAGCCAAGACTGGAAGAGATGAAAAACAAGGAGCAATAAGTCGCAAAACAACTAAATGAAGTTTAGAGAGTTAAAAAGAGAAAGTCCAGGCATGTATAATAGGACTCTTAAGGACCGAAACTTGAACACCAACAAAAATAAACTTATTACCCTGTTTCCCCTAAAATAAGATCTACCCAAAAATAAGCCCTAGCCTGATTTTTAGCATGCTCCTAATATTAAGCCCTACCCCAAAAATAAGCCCTAGTTAAGGTAGTTATCAGTGGGGGTCGTGGCCAGCACCGGAGGAAGCGGGGGTGCGGGGGCCGATGGTGTCCAGCAGCAGTCACAGCCTGCACAATGCAGATGAATTGATTATCTGTCCAAGCAACAGGCAGAGATGGGAGGAAGCACACGATCCGGATGCATCGCGTGGGACATGGGAAAGCCAAGAGTCGATGGCTGGAGCAGGTGGCCGACCGTGGGAGGCTCGTCTTCGCATGGCGGCACCGGCAGTAGACAGAGGCAGAGCTGAGGGAAGGCAGGTGCTCCCGATGCGCTGTGTGGGCTGTGAAAGCCGAGAGACGCAAAGATGAGCCTCCTTGCCCGCCCACTCTGTCCCACCATGTCTTGGCTTGCCTGCTCCATTGTGGCCATGAGCAAGCAGAAGAAGTGGGCCTCCTGGACATGGGGAAATAATAAAACATCCCCCCAAAATAAGCCCTAGTGCTTATTTTGGAGCCCCCCCCCTAATATAAGACTGGGTCTTATTTTCGGGGAAACATGGGTATTACAAGTTTTTTTTTAAAAAAAAACAAGCCTCTTTTAATGTGGAAATACTTTAGAATAACAGCTTACACAGTCAGGAAAAGAAATCTGAATAAATAGCAACAGGAACAAAATGAAACAAAAGCTTACTTTGCTACACGTAGTATAGAAGAAATCCTTGGTGTGTGTGCACATGTGTACATGCACAATCTTGCAATCGGTAAAATATTGCTGAACAAAATCTGAGTGTCTTTATGCTTTCTATTATCTGAGTCAATTACATTTAGAACCATTTTTCTGTAAAATCATCATTATGTTTGGGATTAGCTATACTTTTAGCAGACAAGAGATCTTATCCATGGTTAATATTTCCTTGGCCTTATCATCATATCTTTGGGTAATAAGGGAATGGTGTATTTTTTTTCTCATTCTGCTGTAATTTGAAAGTTTGCTGCTAGTAAAAGTAAGAGAATAATGTTCTTCGAAATCTGTGCAGTTAATGTTGTTCTAAATGCTATCATTTCCCATCTAAATAAACATGAAAGAAATACAAGTCAGCTCCAATCTCAATTGTCTTATTGTCCATTAATATCCAACCAAACAATTTTAGGATTAAAAGGCAATAATACCTGAGAACTTCTTAAAACAAGTCTGTGTCCTTTTCTATTGTCTTTGTCTCCTAAAAACCTATCCAGGGGTGAAATACAGCAGGTTCTGACAGGTTCTGGAGTATTGGTAACAGAAATTTTGAGTAGTTCAGAGAACGAGCAAATACCACCTCTGGCTGGCCCCAGAGTGTGGTGGGAATGGAGATTTTGCAATATCCTTCCCCCAGGAGTGGGGAGGGAATGGGGATTTTGCAGTCTCCTTCCCCTGCCACACCCACCAAGCCACGTCACGCCCACCAAGCCACGCTCACAGAACCGGTAGTAAAAAAAATTGGATTTCACCACTGAACCTATCCCAACCAACAATGAACATTTGATTTTGTTTGGATGCATCTTTTCTAATAAGAGTTTGCTTGTCTCTAAATCAGGGCCTCACATGCCCTCAAACTCCCATCCCGATCATACTTGACTGGATTACCTGAGACCTCATTCTTCCCTTTGAGTCCAGAATTATTCATTCATTTATTATTTTATTATATCCCACCTTTATTATTTTTATAAACAACTCAGGGCACCCACCATGCCTAATACTCCTTCCTATTTTCCCAACAACAATCCTGTGAGGTGAGCTGGGCTGAGTGAGAGACGGTGACTGGCCCTAGGTCATCCATCTGGCTTTCATGCCTAAAGCGGGACTAGAACTCACAGTCTCCCAGTTTCGAGCTGGTACCTTAATTACTAGACCATCCTACTGTTTGGAATATTCAGGAGTTTCCTTCTTTTGCCCATTTAATTTTCTATTAAAATTTTCCGGCAGATTATTCCATCCATGGTAAGAGGACGACTGTTTTGACCGAAGGAAAATCAAGGTCCAGGGATACTGAGCTCTGAGCAAAAAAAAAATGCTTCAAAATACATAAATTAAAAGAAAAATAATGATCCTCCTCTGTTTCAGATTACAGATTCATAAAGGACCAAATGTTGAAACTGCAAATATTGATAGTCCTGTAGAGACAAGCTTTTCTCTCTGTTCTGTAGTTCGCTTATAGTAGGATGTGCAAGTGACTTCATGAAATTCTCCACCCTGTTTGTGGTCAGATAAAGTAGGAGGGGAATCATTTCTTTTGAGTGGAAGAGGATTACTTTGGGACTGTCCTTCAACAGTTTCTTGGAGTGGAATGCATCCTTAGCATTGCCAGTAACACACATTTTTGCCTTTCCTTATTCTCCTGATTGTGAGGCAAGGTAGAGAGCTCTTGCCTCACAATCAGGGGGTTGTGAGTTCAATCCTAGGTAGAGGCAGATGTAGGGTCTCCTGCTTGGGCAGGGGGTTGGACTAGATGACCTGTAAGGTCCCTTCCAACTCTGTTAATCTGTTAAAACCCTTCCACACACACCAGTGGTGGGTTGCTTCCAGTTTGGACCGGTTTACCTGTACTGGTGGTGAGAATTTGCACCCGCTCGCCGAACCGGCAGTGATGGCCGGCTTTCCACGCACCTGAACTGGTTTTCCGGTCACCATGGCTTGCAAAAAACCCTCTGCGCATGCGCAGAGGCTTCTGCGCATGTGCAGAAGGGTCATTTGCGTGATATGATGGGGGCGCAAAATGCGCACTTCCGTCGTGATGCAAACCGGTAGGGAAGGTAAGTAGAACCCATCCCTGACACACACACACACAGGATCATTTCAATCTGGCTATAGCTTTGGATCCTTCACAATATCTCAGCTCTTCCAGAGCTACCATAGTGTAAGTAAGGGATTGCCATGTGAACAAATCAAGTGTGAATATTTGATGCAACTAACTTCCAGAAAATCATCTTACTTTTCTGGTACAAATTCTCAGAAATTTGAGAACCAACAAAAATGGTTGATATAAAATTAGCTCGGTCTACAGGGGTGAAATCCTTCTTTAGCTCCGGAGAAAAAATCATGCTGGCAGGGAATGCTGGACGCTCTTTCTGTGAACAGTGACTGCCATGGAGAGAAGCATCAAAAAATGCAAAATAGTGAACTCATGATGTCAGCTCTGACCTTCATATAAAAAATGGGTAAAGTTTTCCCCTGCCCAGTTGTGTCTGAGTTTAGGGGGCAGTGCTTATCTCAATTTCCTAGTCAAGGGAGCCAGCGTTGTCCAAAAATGCTTCTATGGTCATGTGGCCAGCATAGCACTTAGACTTATATACCGCTTCATAGTGCTTTACAGCCCTCTCTAAGCAGTTTACAGAGTTCAGCATATTGCCCCCAACAATCTGGGTCCTCATTTTACCCACCTCGGAAGGATGGAAGGCTGAGTCAACCTTGAGCCTGGTGAGATTTGAACAGCTGAACTGCTGAACTAGCAATCAGCTGAAGGTCGCAGTGCTGCTTTTAACCACTGCGCCACCTCGGCTCATATGCCAAGGCGCATGGAATGCTGTTACCTTCCCGCTGAAGTGGTACCTATTTTTCTACTCGCATTTGCATGTTTTCAAACTGCTAGGTTGGCAGGAGCTCACCCCGTCACACGGTTCTCGTACTGCCAACCGCTAGGCCACCATGCCCTTCATGTGTGTATGTGCAATGTTGATGCATGTAAGATTACATCATGACAGTTCACCATCTTGCCTTTTTTTGATCAACAAACCCGCCTCCCCCCTCCCCCCCCCGATGCAACTGTTCTCAAGATGCTTAGAGAGCACCAGCTGGAAGCAAGCTGTGATAAAATCTAGTAAAATGAGCTTAGTTCTTCAACTGACATGACTCAGAAATTTTCCAGGCAGGAGGAAAAAACAAGAAAACCTTTTTTCCTTTCAAATATGACTGTTGGGAAAATATGTATGATTAAGAGAGTGTGCCCCTGCGTCCCGAATCTTTGAAATAGACACCCAAAGCTTTGCTATTATACAGGGGAGTGAGGCCAAAATCAATATTTCTTCCCATATTCACAGACATCTCTTTGATATCAGACCTATTTCAAAATAACAACATATCCTTCGGATTGGAAAATGGTGTGATATACCGTACCTGCAAACTGAATTCCACAACACTCTTTCGTTGCCAGAACATCTAAGATAGTTTAAAGGTAACCTAGCGTATTTGTTATTCTACATCAAAATATCTGCCTCCCTCTGTCACCCCTGGATTATACTAGCAGGAAAGCGTACTGGATGGATCTAGTTAGAAAATGGATTTCATCTCTTTTTTTTTTTTTTTGAAATAAAAGCTCCTAATGGCTTTAATTTTCGACGATTGTGACAAGCTCCATTTGTTCCCATTGTGCAAATCTCAGTTTTTACAATGTCTTTCATAATTGCTTTTCATCCATATTGGAAGCTGGGTGGTCTCCCAAATATTTCCAAACCGTTATTCATCCATTTGTATGGAAATTAGGACTGACGGTGGTATTGTACCTGTCCAGAAAAAAAATTATAATAGGCATAATCACTGCTTTGACCAATTTACATTAAAGTGAGATATTTTGCCATAATTATACATTACTTCACACCCAGATGATAGGAAGATTCATATGAAGCATGTGTTGAATTTCTGTAGTTGCCTGTGGGAAAACTGTGGGACAGATGAAGAGGAAAAATAGCTGCCAAGTGTAGGATCTAATTTTTCCTGTGGCTCTAAGACTAACATCAGACATGATGACTCACAGACATGACATTCCCACAACAACAAATCTTTGCCCTGAAGAATTGACAGGGTAACTGTTGATAGTGGGAGGTGTAGTAGAAGGAAAGAAGAGATATATTATTTTAAAAAGTTTGCACAGGGCTGGGAGTGCTGCAGAAGAGAGTAAGAAAAATGTGTGGGGTGTGCACATCTCTAGGCTGAGCTCAAGGGAAGAGAGTGTGACAATTTTTGCTCATTTAATGAGGAGTGAAAAAGGAAGAGATGCAAAGAAGTTTTCTATAATTAGGTGTGGGGTGTATGGGAGGGAGAGCTTAAAGAGAGCTTTTCTTCAAATTCTAGCAGTCCTAAAACTAGGGTCAGCCAAGGACACCCATGGGAGTTTGGGCATCTCTAAAATTTACTTCCTCCGTAGCAGCATCTGAAGAACTGAATAAAAAAGGGGCGTGCATAACCGCACAATGCCTACCGTTCCTGTCCAAATGTACCCATATATTCACACCTCTTTTACTCTTATTCATGCTTGTACTATTACATATATATTCAATCATGTTTTTTACTGTTTATACTTTGCTTATAATCATATATGCTTGACAAATAAACAAATACAAATACAAAAAACATCAAATGGAAATTTTAATTGGGCACTCATAGCCGCTCCCTTGATGTTTTTGATTCTCCCTATGGTTGTCCCCACCAGTGGTGGGTTCCTACCGGTGCGGTCCACTCTATAGCACCGGTAGCGGCCCGCTGGTGATGTCACAGTACCGTTGCGGTCAGTTGCTGGTGCCTGGGCGCCACAAAAGAAATTTTTTTTAAAAATTTTTTTTTTAATTTTTTAAAAAAATTTCTTCTGCGCATGCCCAGAAGACAAGCTTTCGGCACTGCACATGCGCTGCCTTCCTACCCCACAGTGAGTCCAAACAGGGGAGGATGGCTGAGGGAGCGCATGAGACGCTGAAAGAATGGCAGCAGGAGCCTAGGATCATTGAATGGGGAAAAGCATTCAGGCCGGACGGAGCCTCCTAGAAGAACCGTTGCCACGGTCTTGCTGCTCCCGCTGCGGGGGGCTGCATTGCGGGTGGGCAATGCCCCCAGCTTCTCTAGCCGCTGCCAAGCTCCCGAGGCCCACGCCTACCCGGTCACATGGCTGGCAAGCCACACCCACAAAATAAGCCACGCCCACAGAGTGGTAGTAAAAAAATTAGGAACCCGCCTCTGGTCCCCACCCCTCAGAATGTGATGATAGTGATCAAGTTAGGGTTCAAATGATAATTAAATGATTTCTGGGGAACAAACTAGGATCAAAACCGGAGTGCCTGAAAAAGCAAGCTCCTTGGAAACATCAAGGAGAGAAGAAGGGCATTGCTTAAATATTCTGTTTGTGAGTTTTCCAGAAACATATCTGGCTAAGAGATCCAGTTGGGCTCTGCTGGTTTGATCCAGCAGGATTCTTATATTCTTGCAGCTAACATAAATACATTGCATGTACCTTTGATAAGATCCAGCCTGTGGCTCGTAAGAAAACATTATCTATGATTTGCGAGTGGGGCTGAAAAAAGCACTTTTGAATAATGCAAAAATAATTAAGGAATAGTTGCTTTGGGAAGGGTTTTTTTATTATTAATTTCTATCTACCCACAACAAAACGGCAGCCCCAAATGGCAATACTCCTTAGCCTGATACATTCATCTCCAGGTGTGATTTATATCTTCTATTTTCTCCAAATCAGTGATGAGAATGCATTCGTAAGGATTAAACATAAAGAGACAACTATATCCCATTAAATATTTTCATCTGCTGCAGAACTGGGAAGCAGGACGATTTTCTCCTCATCGCACTTCTCAGAAGGTTTATACACATGCAGTCTCAAATCATTTCAATCTATTGCAAAGCACTGCCAGCTAAATTACATGAATATGAAATGCTGCCTCCTCCTTCTCCTTGTCACAAGCTTGTAGTAGCTGGGAAAGAATAGATGAATTTCTACTGTGGTGTAGCTGGGTGGGCAGGGAAGTTTCCATGGGAAGTCATAAAGCATCTCTGTAGGAACTTGCAAAATTCGAAATGCCAATTAGTTGCTGGCATTGCAGTAAAAATAATAATAATAACTGGGCTTAGAATTTGGATGTTGGATTCCTGTTAGTGTGCAAGAAGCTTTATGCTATATTAGATTTCCTTCTGGGGAGGAATCAAGCCTTTCTGGCTGTACTTAGAACATGTTCCTGATCCATAACTTTTGCATACCTATCAATAAGGTGACCAACTTTTTTACAACGAAAAGGAGGACAAATAAATTGAAAAAAATATCGTAAATAAAAGAAACATTTTATTCATTGCAACAATAATACACTATAATATGATATATGCATAATAAAAACATTTGTAACATTTTATATTGTAATTATGCTTGCATGCCTGTTAATTATTATTTAAATGAGTACTTTTCCATTGAATTAATATTTTTTGTCAATGTATCATCTTCTAACAATATATTGGAAATATCTGAACAAGAAACATCGTTCATATTGAATTTTACGGCAAGTGCTGCAGCTAGAGTATCAACATAACATAAGAAGTAAACATAGCACATAACATAAGAAGTAAACAAAGCCACTTGCACGCGGCGTTCTCTCTCAAGGTCTCCCATGCCTCTCATAATCGTGTCTTATACCGCACTGTACCGAGCCTTGACGAATCATCATGTCAAATACAAATACGTCACATAACGCGCAACAGATTAGTCTTCAAATATCGAAAAGGAGGACATGTAGGAGGACACTTTTCGAGGGAGGACAGAACTTAAAGAAGGACTGTCCTCCCTAAAGGAGGACGATTGGTCACCTTACTATCAAAATCAATTTTTAAGGACTCTTCTCCTCTTCCTCCTCTTCACCTATGCCCCCTTCCCTGGAAGTAAAATTAACTGGATTCAATACGATTTACTTTTGATTTGCCATGCATAAGATTGCGCTGAAGGACAAACGATCAGTCCCAAAACATTTCTGGATGTCTGCTCCATTTCTGGAACTTGATCCCTCTTGGACTTGCTTCCATCCAATATTCCTGTTTCTTATTCTTTTAATTAATGAAATGATCCCCAAAATTTACCTTCACCACCCACATTGGCTTTTTTCTTCACCCCCAAATTTGCACTTAGGGAAAACAGATGTAATTCTTTTTCCTTCTCTCATTTTGATTCCAAAGAAGCAGGATAGTTTTGCCCAGCACTCAGATCTTTATTACCCTACCCTAATTAGAAGTTCTCCACATATTCTGGACTTCAAACCTCAGGATCTCCATCTACAAGGGGTATTTCCTTCTATCTTCTGTTTTCTTTCAGTAACCAAGCAGCCGCAGCAGCAGCAGTAGGAAGAAAATTGCTTTCTCTATTTTAATTAGATTGCAAACGACCAATTTGTTTCCGAGGTCTTCCAGGTGTGAAGTGAATCACTTTTGGTGAGTTTTGGCCCCTTGTCTCTTGGTCAGACAAGAAGTCAAAAAGTTTGGGTAGCAGGTATCACATCCTAATATAAATGAGTGAGATTCCATACCTAAGCAGGTTGTCTTAATGTACTATTAACTACAATAGTTAATATTATTTAGTTGCATCCTGTCTTTATTATTTTTACAAATCATTCAAGGCGGGGAACATATCCAATACATACTCCTCCTCCTATTTTCCCCCACAGCAATCATCCTACGAGGTGAGGCTAAGGCAGGACTTGAACTCACAGTTTCCCAGTTAATAATGTGAAAATTATCTCTTGTATCTGAAAATAAACTCGAGACAGGAGCAGTTTTTTTAAAAAAACATGCCACCATCTTGCCAAAAAAACCAAAACAAAAGCCTAGGGACTGTTCCTGTGAATCTAAGATTGCTACATTTTTTTTAATTTTTAATTTTCCAATTTACATATCAATAAACATTTTTAACAGTACTGTGTCATATGTCTTATACAGTTATTTACATTTATTTCTATACATCTTTATTTCTCTGTTCTAACCAATTATACCACTTATTAAGAGCTGAAGTGGTGCAGTGGTTAAATGCTGCGACTGCAGGCTGACTGCTAGTTCAGCAGTTCAGCTGTTCAAATCTCACTAGGCTCAAGGTTGACTCAGCCTTCCATCCTTCCGAGGTCGGTAAAATGAGGACCCAGATTGTTGGGGGCAATATGCTGAACTCTGTAAACCGCTTAGAGAGGGCTGTAAAGCACTATGAAGCGGTATATAAGTCTAAGTGCTATTGCTATATTGCTATTATTCCACACCTCATAAAATTCTGTTTCTTCTTTGCCTTTCATTTCTAATGTGAGCTTATACATCTCAGCATATTCCAGTATCTTATGTATAATCCTTTCATTGCTTAGTGTATTTTCAAGTTTCCAACATTGAGCGTAAACAATTCTTGCTGCAGTTACTATGTGTAAAATGATGTATTGGAGTTGTTTCTTTATCTTTTGATTAATTATTCCTAATAAGAATAGTTCAGGTTTAAATTCTATTTGTTCTCCTATTAGCTCCTGTAGCCATCTCCTTCTGTTCTCAATATTTCTTTGCTTTGGGGCATTACCACCACATGTGATTAAAAAATCCCATCCTTGCCAGGGGTGGGTTCCAGTTACCTTTGCCACCGGTTCACATCGCGACGTTTCACGTGATTTCCCAGCATGCTCAGAAGCAGGAATTAGCCCGAAACACAGCCGAGGAGCTAATCAGCTGTGTTTTGGGCGAAGAAATAAAGCTCAGCATTCACCCACGGGCGGGCGGGCGGGCTCTTTTTCAAGCCGCAGAAGGGGAAAAATTGCAAAAAAAAAGATGGCGTGCATGGAATGGCACTGACAGTAACGTCACGAGCAGGTTTCTACCGGTTTGGGCGATCCGGTCCGAACCGGGAGGAACCCACTCCTGATCCTTACTTTTACATTTCTAGCAATCTGGTTTCATATTTGTATACATTTTTGCCATAAGATTGCTACAATTAAGAGGGTGCCTGAAGCACAATTTTCAATTCAAACACCGATTTGAAGATCTGTGAAGAAGAATTTGGAAGATTTTTTTGAAGTGGTTGGAAGATAGAGTTGCACAGGACTGATTCAGAACTCCCTCCCTTCAAATTCAGTTTGAGGGCTGATTCCACTTGCTTTTCCCATTTGACAGAATTAGTTGAAATTTTCAGAAAGTCCTTCCTTTAGGAGGGAACAGACAAAGTAGTTCATAACTAAGCTGAGATGGCTGTTTCTCCTAAACCAATTAATTGAGTGGTAAAATGTATGAGTTTAGTCCTCTCTGGAGTACAATAAACATGCATGAGATCAGAGCACTGTATAGAGTAGAGTTTCTCAACCTTGGTCACTTGAAGATGTATGAACTTCGACTCCCAGAATTCCCCAGTCAGCACTGTATAGAGCAGAGTTTCTCAACCTTAGTCATTTGAAGAAGTATGAACTTCAACTCCCAGAATTCCCCAGTCTGCCATGCCAACTGGGGAATTCTGGGAGTTGAAGTCCACACTTCTTCAAGTGGTAGAGGTTGAGAGACACTGGTATAGAGTTTGGAACTGTGAACACATGATCACATGAAGTACACTGTGATCTTTCCCTTTTCAGTCAATATTGACTAGAAGGATTGAGCAGTGTATCATCAATCTTGGCCAGTACATTTTGTCTTGCTTTTGTTCTCTGAGCACAGATTGCCTGGCTTTGGCCTTGGGTTTTTGAAACACACTGTTTACAGTAAAACATACCGTTTTGCAATAAAATCAAATTTTACTTCTTGCAGTTTTAATGAATGAAACACTGCATCAGTTACTGGCATTAGCAGTAAACCTGGAATTAACAATGCTGAGCTGTATTCAATTTCCATACAATGGATAGAAACACTCTCTACTATTACAGCAATCTGTTGCCTTTTCCAAGTTGGGTAATTGAATCCTCTAGAAAATTTGGAGTATCTGTGGATCGATTTGGCACAGTTAAAAGTAATCATGCCCAGAAATAGGTTATAAAGAAGTTCTCAGTTAAAAGGATCCGGTCCGGATCAGATGACAGCAATGTTTTTTATTTGTATTTCTATCGTGTTCAAAAACTAAAGCAATTTAAATGGTTGAGAAAACAAACTTTGAAATACAAGATACATAAATATAAAACTATGTAAATTGAGTTGGGCCCAAAATATAAGCTGATCCTGAAGTCTTAAGAGAATGTACTGTAAAATAGTTAATAAAATGGGCTTTAAATAATATGAATTACACAAAGGAAGACTATAAATATAAATATCACTACTAATTAATCATTTAATTTGTTTCTTAAACCAGAAAGAGAAATATTGCAAAAAGAGGGCAGAATGTTTCTTGTGTGTGTGGTAAAATTCTTGTGTTATAAAGAGTAGCATCTTAGCAATCATATATCCACATCAGTTCACATTATTAACATTTATTCAAAAAAGAAATGAACTGGAATTATTCACAATTACTTCTCATCATCTAGGATTTCTGGGAATGATGGACATCATATTTTCCCATATGAGGATTTTTTTAAATACTTTTTGCAAAAAGGTTGCCTGTGTTCATTGATTGTGGACTCTCTTAGTCTCGACTTAGATGAACTTAGTCAGCTTCCAGTTATCCCATTATAAAATTAAGTCATTCTGACTGCATTGTGTTGTCATCAACCTCAATTACATGTATCTGCTGTCATTAATAACATAATGCAGCCAAATCTAATTGTCCATAGCATTATGAGAACAATCCAGTCAATAATGTGAACTATAGAGTTTTTAAACTATTGCTTTCTGCTATTTTATCTTTTAATTTTTCTTTTTATATATATTTGTTATCAGAAATATATTTACTTGTATTATTAATTGTAAGTTAACCTAACACTTTTCCTGAAGGACAGCACAGAAATGAAAGATTTTTCTAGAGATCATTTTTGGTGAATCCAAGCAAATGTCATAAGCAGTTAATTAGAAGCTACCATTACTTAGAAAAATTATTTTTCCTAAAAAAAAAAGTGTGTATTATCCATTCAATAGAAGTTTGACATTGGTGATATTGACAATGGTGGCACTGAAGAGGATTTTAGTCAGGGAAGGCCTTTTCATTCAACCAAAGCTACTCAACAAATGTTCAACTCATTTTGTAGACCAGATATTGTCTTATAGAAGTAGAGTAACATACTGTATGTATGATCATAGCTTTAAAAACATTGCTTTGGATGGCTGTTACTTTTATTGTTAACTTACCTATTTTGCAGAGAGATCAGTATATAAGTTCTGATGATTCAAAGAATATGATGCAAAGTTGAGGAGAATTTGAATGTTACCATAGCTCTACTCTCCATAGTGTTCTTTGGTGCATTCCAATAGCAATAGCACTTAGACTTATATACCACTCTCTAGTGCTTTACTGCACTCTCTGAGTGGTTTACAAATGTCAGTATATTACCCCCAAAAATCTGGGTCCTCATTTTACTGATCTTGGATGTGTGGAAGGCTGAGTCAACCTTGAGCCTCATTAGAATCGAACTCCTGGCTGTGGGCAGAGTTAGCCTGCAACACTGCATACTAATCACTGTGCCACCACAGCTCAAAGTCCTGTTCATATATGAGCAAAGGGAATGCATGGTTTCTATTCAAGTTTGGAAAAATTCCATCTAGGCTGAACAACTTTCTAAATAGCTAGGACCCTTTAAACGATGTGTAGATAGATCTTCTCCTTCTTCTCCTTCTCCTTCTCAGTTGCCTCAAACTCTATATCTGTCTGTCTGTCTGTCTGTCTGTCTGTCTGTCTGTCTGTCTGTCTGTCTGTCCGTCCGTCCGTCCGTCCGTCCGTCCGTCCGTCCGTCCGTCCGTCCATCCATCCATCCATCCATCCATCCATCCATCCATCCATCCATCCATCCATCCATCCATCCATCCATCCATCTATCTATCTATCTATCTATCTATCTATCTATCTATCTATCTATCTATCTATCTATCTCTACCTACCTACCTACCTACCTACCTACCTACCTACCTACCTAAACTTCCAGCTCTTGGTGTCAAAATGTTGAGCCATATTGTTCACCATTGAGTTGGCTGTTCCTGTTCTCATGCAGAACTTCTCCATCCTACTATTTTAAAGAGATATGCAGATTATGCAAATAGTGTACAGCAAAATATTTAAATTATGTAAAGCCTGTCAGTTAATTTTGCCCTTTTAATATGGCCCAAGTATTCCTGCCTTTGCCTGTATCCATGCAACCATCTGGTAATTGCATTGCTACAAAGCGTGATTTAAAGACACACAGACACACACTTTTGTGTTTCTCAAAAGTATTTTTCACTTTCTTCTTTCTCATCCTCTCTCCTCTCCCAAACCCCTTAAAAATAAATTAAAAGCAAGGAGGGAGAAGGCGTTGATGGACAAGAAGGGGAAATACACAACAGCATCCCTGAATGCAGTTTTCATAACACAGCATATTATATGTGTCTACTCAGAAGTAAGTGCTACTGAAATCAAGGGCATTTACTTCCAGGTAAGTAAATTATCATCATGCAAAAAGAATAAAACCGTTCACACCAGATATTCTTCTTAAAAATTATTAAAATTCATAGCTCAGAGGTGTGAATGCTTCTTTAAGAAAGGTACTTATGTTATCCCCAAAATAGAACCAGTACCATGTGATGGTTTCTGTTGCTATGGTTACTACACATTTGTTATTTAATAGCAAAGAAAATAGATGCACAAAACATGCTAATTATAACTGGTACATTTCCCCCCAAATGTTTTAGATGAATATGCATACATGTTTTATGCATAAGAGACAGGAATGTCCTTCTCCAAGAATGCTGGTGTGTGTGTGTGTGTGTGTGTGTGTGTGTGTGTGTGTGTGTGTGTGTGTGTGTGTGTACCTGCCTGGGAAATACTTATATGGCTATTTTAATAGAGACAATACAACACTGCAAAATTCTAAAGAAGGATTTTTTAAAAATATAAAAATACTGGAGCACCAAGAAATGGTAGCATTAATATACGGAGGTTTGCATAATTCACTCAAGTCTTTGCATGATTTTCTTTCAATTCTGAAAAAAAGCTGAATACTTATTATTCATATTAGACATACAGTATATCCTACAATGTATAGTTTAGGTCCTGCTGGCTGAATGGGATTTCAGTGCCCAGTACAGCAGTAGCTTTCCATAGGGAGAATAAGATGAATGGTATAATGCTTAGGTTTGTTTTTTTGAGCAAGTGTAACATGAATTCCTTGGGCATTTCCACACCTTCTGGGTTTCCATTTTCTCTCCATCCCTCTGAACTTGGCCACTGGTCATCTTTCCTCCTCCTGATCTTGAAACAAAGGGAACCATAAGCCAATCAGTTTTCATCCTTTAGTTGAACAATAATAGCCTGCGGCTGAGGCTCAATAATTAGCCCATTCCCAGAGCTGCCACCACCAAGTCCCTGCTAAAGAGAAAGAAGTCTTGTCTACGTTTGCTTTTAGTACATTTTAGGAAGAATGTCTTATTCCTTGAACAGGAAAAGAGGGAGCACAGTAGCTGGAATTATAGAAAAAGCACAGAAACAAATGAGGAGGGAAGGAAAATACATGTTGGAATAAATATATGGGGGGTGGAACCTTAGTTCTTAAAAAAGAAATAATTAAAACTTGATTATACTAGGCAATATTGAGTTGGACTTTCCAAGATAGTGATAGAAGACAATTCATACGTAGAAACTCAGCATGCGTCTTCCTTCCATGTGTGACAAATCCAAAATTATTCATACTTTGATACTTTCCAAAGTGTGGGAATATAATCTAATATTACATCTTTATTAACTCATATTTCTTTTCCTAGCATAACTCTAACCATCATATTAATATTAAACCCAAAGTGTACAAGAAATCCAACTGACGTTAGAACAGCTTCGCCCAAGTCTTCGTTAAATTATCCATACAATCTCCATTCCCCCCTGCAACAATATTAATGATTTAGGCATTTCAGGCACTGCTAATGCATCAGATCCAAACTGTAAAGTCAAAAGTTGTTTGCCTTGACAATTTGTTTAGGTAATCCAAAATCTTTTTGCAAAATATCAGATGTTTTAAAAGACTGATTAATGAAGAACTGATCCAAAGTGTTAATGTCAATTTTTTCCCCCATGAACCACCAAAAAGGAAAGATGTAGCCATAGTTTTCAGTCTAGGACCATCCCATTTAGTCAATTTCCATAATGGCCAATGCCCATAATGTCAATATAAATTCCATGAAGAAATAGAAACAAAATATAAACCCTATGACATAGCTGGAGATCAGGAAAGTTAAAAACCCTATCCACATATGAAAATGGTAATTTAAATAAAAGTGCCTGAACATAAAACACTTCTTTTAGTGCATGTACCCTGCATGTGTGTGGTGATATAGAAGGAAAGGAGCTGTTGCTATTAGGGGAAGTTTCCCAGCTGCTATGCTATAATTCCAATTATGAAGATGAAATGATAGCATGATGGCAAATTTATAACCATCTGTTTTGTCCAAATATTTTAACTCTTCAGTGATTAAAGGGGAAAGACAGATAAATTCTAAAGTCTAAATTCTAAGCAATAGAAAGAAATTTCTTAAACACGATGAGGAACCTATTTTTTGCTGGAAAAAAAGAGAGAAAATAACGGTGGCTTAGTCCCTGGAGTCCATAATTTCAGTAAGACAATAGACATTTCTATTAATGGGAATACAGTTGCGTGTATGATAGAGGCTAGAAGAGGGGGAGCGGTAAGACCAGTTTTTCTTGGATCACAAACAAACTGTAACCAAGGCCAAAGCAAGGTTGACTATCCCTAACAAAAGAGCTGAATTCTAATATCAGAATGAGCAGGAGCTAATTCTAAAGTTATGCCAAGCCTTCACACGAAAGTACCCTAACCTTCATCAGTGTCATCAATCATCATTCCCCAGTGAGCCATAACCTTGACATGGTTGTGGGGCTTGTGTGCTCTGAGGAAGATGAGAGCTGTGCCAGAGGGTCAATCATACTGGACAGGTCTCATTTAAGGAACCAGATGAAGTGTGTCTCTTCCATAAATAATGTTTAGGAGATGTAATTTACAGAAACCCATACCAGTTTGGTTGTCACCTGGGTCAACAAGGACTGCTCTAAGTGTTGGAGTTCATGGACATCTGGTGACAATGGGCTACATAGGACTCAGAACTATTGGCTAAGCAAACCGTGCCAGCAGCTGCAGGTTTAGTAAAAAAAAAAGCTGTTTACCTGTTGCATATATACAAAGTTTAAAAAACAAAGAAATAATGTTCTGTTATTAAAAAACAAGTCCAACGAGAAGACGTCTATGGAGATTCTCAGTGATCCAGGTCATGCTTCTCTGGCAACATTACATTACTAACCAGAGCGTACAAAACATTTGTTAGACCAATTCTGGAATACAGCTCACCTGTCTGGAACCCGCACTGCATATCAGACAAATACAATCGAGGGAGTCCAGAAATATTTCACAAGAAGAGTCCTTCACTCCTCCGCTCACAACAAAATACCTTATTCCACCAGACTTGAAATACTGGGATTAGACAATTTACAACTACGTCGCCTCCGATCTGATCTAAATGTAGTTCATAAAATCATATACCAAAATGTCCTTCCTGTTAATGACTACTTCAGCTTCAACCGCAGCAATACACGAGCACGTAATAGATTCAAACTAAATGTAAAGCGCTCCAAACTCGACTGCAGAAAATACAATTTCAGCAATAGAGTGATCAATGCCTGGAATGCACTACTTGACTCTGTGGTTTCTTCCCCAAACCCCAAAAACTTTAACCTTAGACTGTCTACAGTCGACCTCTCCTTGTTTCTAAGAGGACTGTAAGGGGCGTGCATAAGCGCACCAGCGTGCCTACCGTCCCTGTCCTACTGTCCTATTGTCCTCTTTTATCGTTACTTTTTACTTATGTTTATACAAATTACTACTATACATGTTTGACAAATAAATAAATAAATAAATAAATAAATGCTTGTCCCAAAGGTGCTTTTTCAACAGCCAACTGGACTTTCTGGTTTTTCTTTTCTTCAGCTCTGAGCTGAAGAAGCTTATTGGATGAGAAGTTAAACGTTGTCAAAGTAAAGCCAGAAAGGCCAGTTGCCTCTTGAAAAAACACCTTTGGTCCAACAAGAAGAGGATATTGGAAAATAGTGCAAAACTAGTGAAAACTGAAGGAATCATGATGCCTTATGGAAATAACATCAAGAGTCTGGTTGAAGACAGTCGCTGCAAACACCAGGGCATCCTTCAAGCTGGCAACATCAAGCACACTGAAGTCAAGAAAAAGGTTAAAAGTGAATACACCATGAGAGTGAAGAATATCTTAAAGTCCAAACTCAGTGGAGGAAATATAATTAAGGCAATTATCACAGAGGGAATTCCAGTCATTAGATACATGGTTGTAATAGTGGGTTAGACTCAAGCAAAACCAGAAGCCCTGGATAGGAAGACCAGAAAATTAATGCAATTAATGCAGTTAATCATATCCTTCATCCATACACCTATGTTGACAGACTCTGCTTACAAAGAAGCATACATGGACATGAAAGGTTGCGAGTATACCAGTTAGTTGAAGAAGGAAAAAGGAATTGAAAGAATATCTGAAGGACAGTAAGTTAGAAAGAAAGAAAGAAAGAAAGACAGAAAGAAAGAAAGAAAGAAAGAAAGAAAGAAAGAAAGAAAGAAAGAAAGAAAGAAAGAAAAGAAAGAAAGAAAAAGAAAGAAAGAAAGACAGACAGAAAGAAAGAAAGAGAAAGAAAGAAAGAAAGAAAGAAAGAAAGAAAGAAAGAAAGAAAGAAAGAAAGAAAGAAAGGTTCTACATTTAGGCAAGAAAAACAAAATGCACAGGTACAATATATGTGGTACCTTGCTCAATAGTAGTAACTGTAAGAGGGATCTTGGAGTCCTAGTAGACAACCATTTAAATATGAGCCAGCAATGTGCAGCAGCTGCCAAAAAAGTCAACACAGTTCTAGGCTGCATAACAGAGGGATAGAATCAAGATCACGCGAAGTGTTAATACCACTTTATAATGCCTTGGTAAGGCCACACTTGGAATACTGCATTCAGTTTTGGTCATCACGATGTAAAAAGGATGTTGAGATTCTAGAAAGAGTGCAGAGAAGAGCAACAAAGATGATTAGGGGACTGGAGGCTAAAACATATGAAGAACGGTTGCAGGAACTGGGTATGTCTAGTTTAATGGAAAGAAGGACTAGGGGAGACAGGATAACAGTGTTCCAATATCTCAGGGGTTGCCACAAAGAAGAGGGAGTCAAGCTATTCTCCAAAGCACCTGAGGGCAGAACAAGAAGCAATGGGTGGAAACTAAACAAGGAGAGAAGCAACTTAGAACTAAGGAGAAATTTCCTGACAGTTAGAACAATTAATCAGTGGAACAGCTTGCCTCCAGAAGTTGTGAATGCTCCAACACTGGAAGTTTTTAAGAAGATGTTGGATAACCATTTGTCTGAAGTGATGTAGGGTTCCCTGCCTAAGCAGGGGGTTGGACTAGAAGACCTCCAAGGTCTTTTCTAACTCTGTTATTATTATTATTGCAGTGAAGATGTACTAAAGCTGCCAGGAAGAACTGGTGGGACCACAAACTAGACAAAATAATAGAAAGGGAAGACGCTAAAGTGCTCTGGGACTTTAGAATTAAAACAGACAAATAATTGCCATATGACACCTTAGACTTAACACTTTCTGATAAGAGAGACAAAAATGTCAATAGTGGACCTGACAGTACCTGGGGAAAAAACAGAATAGAAAATAAAAGAACTGGAGAAAATCACAAAATACAAAGACCTGGAAATAGTACCATTAGAATGAGTGTGGCAAAAGAAAGCAAAGATAGTACCACCTTGGGTGCAATCCCAAAACAACTGGAGTACAACTTGAACACCACAGGCATTGACAAAATCACCATCAATCAATTGCAGCTTTACTTGGAACAGCTTGCATCGTGCGACAATAGTTTCCACACCATAAAACAACAACGTCCCTGGGAAAGACTTGATAGGTAGATAAAAATGCCAAATCCTGTCTAAACATTCGGCCGACCTTGTGACCAACCATAATAATGCAAAGTTCCTCTCGTACTTTTTCATGCTTTCAGACATGAGTGATATTGATAAGGGTGTGATTGAAATGATTTCATGCAGCTAAAACTTTGCTAATATCACTCTGCTAACCAGAGCATACAAAACATTTACCAGACCAATCCTCAAATACAGCTCACCTGTCTGGAACCCGCACTGCATTTCAGATATTAATACAATTGAGAGAGTCCAGAAATACTTCACAAGAAGAGTCCCTCACTCCTCTGCTCGCAACAGAATTCCTTATTCCACCAGACTTGAAATTTTGGGCTTCTAAGACAACTTAGAGCTACGTCGCCTTCGATCTGATCTAAATGTAGTTCATAAAATCATCTGCCACAATGTCCTACCTGTCAATGAATACTTCAGCTTCAACCGCAACAATACACGAGCACACAATAGATTCAAACTCAAGGTAAACCGCTCAAAACTCGACTGCAGAAAATACGACTTCAGCAACAGAGTGATCAATGCCTGGAATGCACTACCTGACTCTGTGGTTTCTTCCCCAAACCCCAAAAACTTTAACCTTAGACTGTCTACAGTTGACCTCACCCCATTCCTAAGAGGTCTGTAAGGGGCATAAGCGCACCATCGTGCCTACTGTCCCTGTCCTTCTGTCCTATTGTCTAAATTTACCTATACATACTTTGCTTTTGTTTATGTTTATATCATACCTGTTATCTTGTACACGTGTTGACAAAATAAATAAATAAATAAATAAATAAATAAATAAATAAATAAATAAATAAATAAATAAATAAATAAATAAATAAATAAATAAATAAATAAAAACCTAGCTGAATGCGAAATGGCCAATGCATGGAATACAATCCTTGCTGCCTTTAGCTTCTTTGTGGTAGGACAGGCTGGTGATTAAACAATGGTTGAAAAGTCTAATGCCTCAGAGAAGTTTCTGCTAATCTGAGATGGAAATTGCATAAGAACCACAGTGGGGACTCTAAAAGGAGCCCAACAGTATTTAAAGTAAAAAAAAAAATCTGGAAAAGAAAAACCGAATTTTTAATCAAACCTGGGGGGCTAGGGGAGGAGGAACCTGTACCTTGGCATCATCACTTTGCATACTCCAGCCCTTGACCCTCCCCAAATGTCAACATGCCTCATGAGTCTGTAAACAATGGCCATCTTATTACTATGGATGAATAAAGCAGTGTTTTGTGAGGGAAGGGGGCTCTCCCCCCCTTTCAAAAGAGAGATTGATCATAGTCTTAGTTTGACTCCTCAAAATTGTCTTCTGCTAATATAAAATGCTTTCCAGATAATAAAGATAAAACCAAAAGGACAAATGTCATGCTGGAGATCTTTAAGAAAACGGAGGTGTCAATATGATAACATTTATACCGATCAATAAGGACATCACTGTTGGAATTCTGGTCACTTCAGAAGTGATGCTGAAATATGCAGAGCAAAGAATATTATTAAAGGGCGAGAGCAACTTCTTGTGAAAGAAACTTGTGAAAGAAACTCAGCGATTCCAAAGCTTCAGAAACTGGTGAGAGGAAAATATGTTACAGTTGTGTAAGATTAGGTATTGTATGGAGAAAACAACTAAGGAATGGGTTTTTTTCCCCTTCCTTCATTGAAAACCAGAACTTCAGATCAATCATATACAGAATGGATTACCTTAATAAAGAAAAGAGCAAGCAGCAAATAGCTCAGTCGTGAATTTGCTAGCAAAAGATTTAATGACAGCTGCCCCTTTGGACAGCTTTAAAAAGAGATTATGTAGATTCATTATGGGTAAATCTGGGCATTATAGAATTGTAGAGTTGGAAGGGATCATTCAAATCAGGTCCAACTGCACTCTCAGTGCAAGAATCAACCACCCCTGACTAACAGCTAGCTAACATCCAAGGAAGGGATGATAAGGGAAGATTACCAACTCCTTGGGTAATTGATTCCATTGTTAATTTAATTTCCCCCCTAATATTCAACTGGATCTATCTTCCTGTAACCGGAATTAGGGGTGGGTTCCTCCCGGTTCGGACCGGGTCGCCCAAACCAGTAGCGACCTGCTGGTGACATCACTTAACTGGATTGGCCAGTGCCGGTCCGTGCGGGCTGCCATCTTTTTTTTTTTGTTTAGCTGCTTGAAAAAGGGCCCTCCCACCGACCCCCGGGTTAATAATAACCTTTATTTCTTCGCCCAAAGCACAGCTGATCAGCTCCTCAGGTGTGTTTCAGGCTGATTCCTGCTACTGACCATGCGCAGAAGCTGAATTGCACGAGGGGACGCGATGCGAACCGGTGAGGAAGGTAAGTGGAACCCACCCCTGACCGGAATCCGTTATTTAATTTACTGTTGAGAGATGCAATATTTTCCTTCTGGATGACCGACTTTCAAGTATTTATAGACTGCTGCCTTATCCATGTTCTGTTCTGTTCTGTTCTGTTCTTAAGGCTGATTTCTTCTTTCTTCAATCTCTCCTAATAGAGCGTAGTTTCTAGCCTCCTCGTCTTTCTCACTGTCCTTTCCTCAGTCTATTTCTATTTGACTGAACCCTTCTTAAAGGGTGGTGAACCCCATAAGGAAACAATGCTTCTGATGAGTCAGCCTAACACTGAACAACATTCTGTTTCTGTAGTGATAACACGCTGCTGATTTGTAATTACCATTCCCAGATTGACAAGTACTATTATAAAACTAGGTATCACCTATTTAGCATCTATGTATCTGATTAGTGATTCTTAAGTGAAGAACTTTGCATTTCTTTCTTAAGTTTCAGGCTGTTATTTTCAGCCCATTTCTCTCACTTGCTGGGATGACTAGTATGTATAGAGACAATATTCCTATAAAAATACAGAAGCCTCAATGTGGATTGAGGATCCACATTTTTTAATGGATGTCATACATGGATAAACTTTAGGGAGAGCTTCAGTCATACTGCTTTGGTGGAGATCTTGCATTTTGACAATATCCTTGACTAGCCCTAAGTGTAATCATTTCCTGCTTATAAACATCCCAAGGACATCTGATAGACCCAGACTTTGGCCTGATTTTGCACAATTCTTCTTATTTTCCCAAAAGGCAAATAAAAAGGGGTAAAAGGAAACAGATGATAAACAATAAACATTCTATAAGTTCTGCCCTCCCTTTAAACACGCATAGTAACCCTTATGAAAGGGGTGGAGCCTGTGGCATCCTGCTCATTTAATTGTTTTGACAAAATTGTCAGATCCTACGGAGTCTGAATAGGCTATCAAACACTTTAAATCCATACTGGAAATCCCATAATCCTTGACTGCAAAATTGATCTGCAATGAGCTGTTGCTTAATCCATTACAGTAGTGGGTAGTTAAAAGATTTATCTGTTACTAAGTTCATTAGAGTCAAAAGTCCCAAATGTAAAACACCGCAAAATATAAATATTACACAAGCCTAGTTAGCAATAACCATAAAATATTCAACAATGATACATTGCTAATAATGTATTGAGAAACATAATTCACACTTTCCTAATTAATACACAAGTTGTATCTTTTGTTTAACAGCCCCGGCAAACAGTTCGGCTGCAGCAAGAGTCACCTTGGAATTTTTATTTATTCAGAATGAGATCTGCCTTGTATTGTTTATAATAGAGCCCAGAATTAAACGATTTAGAACTGCACAACATCTGAATGGTAAGTCATGACTCTACTATTCTGAGTGGATTGGATTGCTTCCTTTTCCAGAACATCTTGTGAACTGGAATTAAAATATCCTTGGACGTCCCAAAGGTGCTTTTTTCAAGAGGCAACTGGACTTTCTTGTTTTTTCTTTGAAGACGTTTCGCTTCTCACCCAAGAAGTTTCTTCAGTTCTGACAGGATAGTGGGGAATGGAAGGATTTATATGCCTTGCAGACAGCTGGTCATTTGCATCCTTTTAGAGGGTCCTTGAAGCACTTGGAGGTTTATCTGTGTCCTCAGGGTCATCTGAGTAGTGCTCCTGGTTCCTGTAGTCTGCAATTTTTTTCTCTGGAAATCCATTCCTACTCCCACACCATTCAAAGGGTGTTCATCCCAAATTGTATAGCAAAAAGTCTGTAGAGATCCTCAGTCATCCAGGTCATGGTTGTCCCAAAGGTGCTTTTTCAGGAGGCAACTGGACCTTCTTGTTTTTTCTTTGAAGACATTTCGCTTCTCATCCAAGAAGCTTCTTCAGCTCCTTAGCTATGCATTATCAAGAACTTGAAACATCATCAGTTCTGGTTCTGGGTATTTGGATCATATTCTTGGGCCTTAAATTCTGCCTCACGGCTGCTAGATCATGGCTCCATTCTGTAATGCAGCTTTAATAATAATAATAATAATAATAATAATAATAATAATAATAATAATAATAATAATAATAATAATAATAATAATAATAACAACAACAACAACAACAACAACAACAACAACAACAACAACAACAACAACAACAACAGAGTTGGAAGGGACCTTGGAGGTCTTCTAGTCCAACCCCCTGCTTAGGCAGGAAACCCTACACCACTTCAGACAAATAGTTATCCAACATCTTCTTAAAAACTTCCAGTGTTGGAGCATTCACAACTTCTGGAGGCAAGCTGTTCCACTGATTAATTGTTCTAACTGTCAGGAAATTTCTCCTTAGTTCTAAGTTGCTTCTCTCCTTGTTTAGTTTGCACCCATTGCTTCTTGTTCTACCCCCAGGTGCTTTGGAGAATAGTTTGACTCCCTCTTCTTTGTGGCAACCCCTGAGATATTGGAACACTGCTATCATGTCTCCCCTGGTCCTTCTTTTCATTAAACTAGACATACCCAGTTCCTGCAGCCGTTCTTCATATGTTTTAGCCTCGAGTCCCCTAATCATCTTTGTTGCTCTTCTCTGTACTCTTTCTAAATTCTCAACATCTTTTTTACATTGTGGTGACCAAAATTGAATGCAGTATTCCTTTCTTTGCTTTGAGAAGGCCAAGGGTTTGGATGAACTTTTCGTTTTGAAATGGGAAATAATTCTAGGATAGAAACTTCATTTGGACTTCACAGCTCTCATAGAATACATCTGTGGATCACTGTGAAACTGGTTATGTTGTTGCTGATGGATCCAATATTTCATCAGTAGATCAAGACCCACTTAATATTCTACAATTTTTGGTTCCCTCGGTGCTCTATTCTGTTCACTGTTTTGGTTCTCTATTGTGCCTTAAATTGCGAGCACAGATAGTCCTCAGCTTACACCACAATTGGTACCACAATTTTCATTGCTATACAAGGCTGTTGTTAAGTGAGCCACATCCAATTTTACATTTTTGGCCATGGGTTTTTAAGCGAATACTGCAGTTGTTAAGTGAATCATTCAAATGTTAAAACAGATCCAGCTTCCTCCATTGACTTTGATTGTCAGAAGCTGGAAGGGAAGGTCACAAATGGCAATCACATAGTCATGGACTATGTGGAGTCATAAATACATGCTGATTTATACGCCCAAATTTTGATCAGGCACCCATGGGGATGTTGTGATTGTTGTAAGTCACTTTTTTTTTCAGCGCTGTTGTAACTTCAAACGGTCTTAAAGGAACGAAAACTGGCAAAAGTGGTTGTTGTTATATGAGATCATCTAAAGTTAGTTTGTCTTCCAGGGTTTCCCACTCCCATGTTTCTTTTAAACAAGGAGAAATAAAGAAGGTTAGCAGAAGCCTACCAAGAAAGTTACTATGTAGAAAGAAGAAAATATTCGGGGACTATGTCCTCAAAAAGGAGAATGCCTTTAAGTACTCCTTGAGGCTCCAATCTAGTCTTCTCTCCAATGTGCCTTTTTTCTATAGCAGAGATCTTTTATGAGTGGGAAGAGCATTCAACCATGTGACTCTGAAATGGTTTAATCCCAAGAGGATTGTATTATACAAGAGATCCCCGAATGTCCAATTTGGCTCCTCTCTAATAAGTGAAGAAATACCAAGGCATGCCAGAGTGTCATTTTCTTAGGACTGTTCCATGTATTATGTGTGTGTGTGGGGGAGGAGATGTAAAATTCCTTCCTAAAGACACCCTATCTCCAGCATTGTAAAAATACGCTTGGGCAAATCCACATACATTTATTGCATCTGTGTGCTTTCGAATATGCACACAGCTTTGAATGTAATTAGAATGGCCAGATTCTAAAACTTACAGTATGAAAAAAAATGCCAACTTTGCAAGGATATTATTACCCCGCAGTTGCAGCTATGGACATCAGTAGCTATTTTTTTAGGGATGAAATGCCAGGCTGCAGCCTCTTAACATCTGGATTCTTGGTCTGTTCAGTCATTTTAAGCTCAACAAATTAGCTGTGTAGCACGCATCTGGTAAGAAATTGGTCAATTATTTAAGACTTAGATGAGCTGATGTGGGGAACAAATCTGTCTCACAGTTTTCAGACCTGTTATGCTTTGTGGAAGTGTGTACAATGCTATTCTCAATGGATGTGTGAATAGGGGAGCCACATTTCTGATTACTGCTTAGCTGAACTATTTGCATAGTTGCTTCTAGAAGTGTTCGGCGAAGGATGGGTTGTGGGATTAGCACATTTTATAGCAATTTGCATGAGAGCATCACATCAACATAGAAACCAGAGTTCCAACATTTCTGCATTTGATACATACACACCAAGTCACTTCTCACTCAGCCACACACTGTGGTGTTGCATGCACTTCCTAGCCCCAAGAATGAATGGGTAATCTTCACATAAATGGTGCCATTCCCTCAGAAGGATACTAAGCAGATCTGTCCAGATGGTTATGGGATTCTTAATAGACTTATGCATCCAGAACATGGCACATAGGAAGGAGGATGAGAGGCAACATTGGCAAAGAAGAAAGCAAGAGCAGCAAGAAATCATCTCCTGCTAGCTAAGTCCCTTAAACGACCTGGAAGTTTTACTAGGTTTCAGGAAATATCTGTAGTCTTTTTCTAGGCTATTGGTTAAGAAACCTTCCTTAGCTAATATGGCTTGCCTTTTGCTCGACTAGAGATCAATAACAGCATTTAGCTTTAAGCCTCTTAGCTGCCAAGTTCAGGACTTATTATGGACTCAAGTCTTGATGTCTCTAGGCATTTTAATGTGACTTAATCTGGAAAACAACCTGCCAGGCTTCGTGCCTGGAAGCCAATGAGGCTGGAGAACTCTATAGAACTTCAGTAAGGCTGTTTTTAGAATAGATGGACTCGTGGTTTTGATACTGGGTTCCTAAGGTTTCTTGATGGAGCCCAGTGGTAGATGTACCTTGATGATACAAGTATCAGTGTCAAAAGTGATCGTTAGCACATACATAAAGTCTATAGTTCTCATAATCAATTATTCATGAGCCAGATTGCAACAGGCATTGGACTTGGGCAATGTTTTCCTTTTTATGTTGCTGCATCCAATGGTTGTAAAAGGTCAGGGTCCCATCATATAGGTTGAGCAGGAAGGTCTCTAAATACAAGCAAAACTGGCTTACTACATTCTGGTAAGTGAATGAGTGACTTGGCTACCTAATGAGGTGCCCCTTTAAGCAGTGGTGGGATTCAAATAATTTAACAACTGGTTCTCTGCCCTAATAACTGGCTGGGTAGGTGTGCCCAGGTGGTCATGTGACTGGGTGGGTGTGGCCAACATCACTCATCACACCCAGCCCCGCCTTCCGGCCACTCGCCTCAAAGGCCTCAACAAGGTACAATTTCCTTCTCTATTCATTTACTACTACTGAACACCCAAAACAGCCTGAAAAATGGCCCCCAAACGCCCCCCAAAAAAGGCTGAAAAACAGGCGGGGTGGGGCCAGCCAGTGGTGGGATTAGCCAGTTTGCCGAACTGGGCAGAATTTTAACAACCAGTTCACCTGAACCGGTCCAAACCAGCTGAATCCCACCTCTGCCTTTAAGTCACTATAGACTTTTAGAGCACATTTTTACCTAACTGTACGCATGACTATAGAGGCATCAGGGGAATTCTGGCTGGGGAATTGTGGGAATTGAAGTCCAATGTCTTAAAGTTGCCAAGGTTGAGAAACACTACACTAGTGTTTGCAGGATTATAATTGGTCCTCTGAACTCTTGAGCTCTTGAAAGGTACCCAGCCATGGCAACATCGACAGTCATATCTATTTTTACAATTCTCAAGGAGGGCAAATATATCACAGCATTCCTGTTCCAAAAAACTGTAGTGAGGAATATGAACCCTTCTGTTCATTCCTTATTTCTTTCAACAGCTGTTTCCATCCAAAATACACGGCATTCAGTTTAGATATTCCAGCATGTCAGTAACATTGACTGAAAAGTTGTGTGTGAGGCCTGCTGTCGGACTGATTGATATTTAGTGTAACAATATCAAATGTTATGGCATCATAATTCTATCTGAAGAAAGAAGCAAGCATCTTCTACTATCAAGAGATTACAATATATCCATACATAAATAATACCTTTCTTTAGCCATGGAACAGCTAAGCTCTGAAAAAGAAGAGAAGAGAAAAGAAAAGAAAAGAAGAAAAGAAAAGAAAAGAGAAGAGAAGAGAAGAAAAGAAAAGAAAAGAAAAGAAAAGAAAAGAAAAGAAAAGAAAAGAAAAGAAAAGAAAAGAAAAGAAAAGAAAAGAGAATCATTTATTGGCCAAGTATGATTAGACACACAAGGAATTTGTCTCTGGTGCATAAGCTCTCAGTGTACACACAAACAACAAAGTGATAGGTCATATATCATAATGAAAATAAATAATCATAACACACAATGGCAAGTGATAAATCATAGATACCAATTGGAGAAGGTAGTGAGAAGATGAGAAAGATGAGAAGATCCCATATTCAACGGTGCCACTTTGAAAACAAAGATCACACATTGATTACAATAGATGCAAAGGACGAAGCATAGCAAACGCTATAGATTGGCAGGGAATGTGAATAAGTTGAAAATGCCTTCTCAAAATGGAGATACTTGATAGAAAACTATGACCCAGTGGTAAGATTGTCTCTTGGGGAGATATGATTGCAATTTTAGTGCAGCTGGGATTCCAGGAAGAAGGCTGCATTTTCTGGGAAATGTGAACTCTGAGATTTAAAGCAAAGCTGTATTTTTTTTGTAAGAGTATTAGAAGAGGTAAGAAAATGGATCACCATTGCTTGGGGAGAGAAACCAGAGAGCAATTCCCTTGATTAAAATCATTGAACTATCACCTGAAGAAATCTTATAGGGCACGTAGCTCAACTTCTTGCTTAGACTTGGACGTTCTGGAGATGTTCGCCTTGACATCAATGTACAATTTTCTGTTTGATTAGCTATGTAGAACTCTTGAGTAAGGGAAGGAGAACAATTTATTGACTTAGTCAAGGGCTCCACATCTCGGGACTTTGAAACCTGAAGTATTTCTTCTGTTCAGAATAGGAAGAAGATGTGTCCCACACATCTACAAAGATAGGAAATATGTTTCTACTGTGAACTTGCTGCTGAGATCTTTATAACTCTACAACATCCTTATGTGCCTTTATTGGCAAGATGTGGTATTTAATTGGATTGAAATTTAGAAGAAAAAACAAGGCTTTATTGACAATTCAGTAGTATGGTAGAAAAAATTGCTCCCTGTTTAGCCAACAAACTTTTCTTTATCAATACATTAGCTGTTCTACAAAACAAGATTGATTGGGGTCATCATAATCCTTTGTAACTTTATATTGGCATGAAATGCTCGAGCAGATTGTCTGTAACTAATTGCTAATATAGATTTCAACTGAGGAGTCAGTCTGCTTTGGCTCTCTTGCCCAGGAATGTTTACGCTAGAGCTAACCTATTGTTGAAAAGAGGAGGAAAAATACACACGGTACTTAAAACACAACCACCTAATATAAACTAACTGAAGCATCCTGCCGCTGTGAGTCTCTTTGCCATGACAAGAATAGTAACCATCTGTAAAAAGTGTACAGTAAGGGGTTAGGAGGGTCAGTGGAAATAGCAAACTCCTACTCAGGATAGTGATTCATAAACCTGCTATTGATTTTTATCATTCATCCAATTCTCTCTCTCTCTCTCTCTCTCTCTCTCTCTCTCTCTCTCTCTCTCTCTCTCTCTCTCTCTCTCTCTCTCTCTCTCTCTGTGTGTGTGTGTGTGTGTATGTGTGTGTGTTTGCATGCACAAATATGCAGATGTTTTTCCTTGAGTTATCAGTTGCTGGGAAAGGCTGCTGAGTGACTTTCATAACGAAGACTCTACAAGGTATTTAAAGTTGACTTTGTACCGGTATTAGGGAACCTGCTTTTATGACACAGCTTAGATTACAAAGGTAGGTTGGCTATCCCACTTCCATTTAGGTTCCATTTTAGACAGGTTCTAAAATGGAACCTGTCACTTCCATTTTAGATAGGCAGCAGGATTCAATCTTTGATCTCCACTTAGGCCAGCGGTCCCCAACCTTTCAGGCTCCAAAGACCGGCTTTGGAAGAAAAAATGTTTCTCACAGATTGAGTGGGGGGATGGTGGTATGGGGGGAATGATTTCGCACATACAATGTAGATGTGCAGATGAAGCTTTGTTCACTTGCCTGCTGCTTGTGCACCCCAGTTCCTAACAGGCCGTGTACGGGTACCAGTTCCGCGGCCTAGGGCAGTGATGGCGAACCTTTTTTTCCTCAGGTGCCGAAAGCATGTGCACACGCGCTATCGTACATGCACGAGTGCCCACACCCATAATTCAGTGTCTGGGGAGGGCAAAAACGGCTTCCCCGCCCCCCCCAGAGGCCCTCTGGAGGCCAAAAATGGCCCATTTCCTGACTTCCGGTTGGCCCAGAAGGCCCGTTTTTCACCCTCCCCAGGCTCCAGAGGCTTCCCTAGAGCCTGGGGAGAGCGAAAATGCCCTCCCCCGCCCCCCGGAGGCCCTCCAGAAGCTGAAGACGCCCTCCCAGAGCCTCCGTGTGAGCCAAAAATCAGCTGGCCAGCGCACACATGCACACTGAAGCTAAGCTAGGGCAACGGCTCGCGTGCCAGCAGATATGGCTCCGCGTGCCACCTGTGCAACCTGCGTGCCATAGGTTCGCCATCACTGGCCTAGGGGGTGGGGAACTCTGATTTAGCCAAAATGGACCATATCACTGAGACAGAGATATAGTGAGATCAGTGTTAGATAAGAATTACTCTCATCAGAGGCGAAATAGATCTTTTCCTGAAACTCTGACATTATAGAAAGAAAACCGCAGTTTAAATACTAAGGTATAAAATATTTATTTCGGTACAAAAACAAATAAATCACATCCTGGCTATAAAAAAAGGGTCTTGCTTCTTACAGAAGCAGAAGAAGAAGGGAGGAACAAAAGAAAGGAATGTACACATGCGTACTAGGAACATATTAATCACGTGCTCAGGAATAAACCATTATATTTGATAGGGATGCATCTCCCCTGCATATACATGTAACAGGCAATATAAAATCACTGCCTGACAATCAGAACTCACAATCTCCTGGTATTATATATCTAACATTTTAGGATTTCAGGGAGAATGAAATGGGAATATAAAGGAACAGGCCCTTGATATGTCTTAGAAGACATACAAACTGAGGCAGACATGTTTAAAAGGCTAACAAGTTTATTCAGCTCAAGGTAAATGCTAACAGTGAAAGTGCTAGCCTGTCTGCTTAGCGCGGCACGCTCAGGCTAACAGAGAGCGGCAAAGTCAGTACCTTTGACAGCTCCTTATATAGTCGAGCCAGAACGGCTGCGACCAATCAGCTTGCAGCAGCAGCCCGGCTTCAGCTGAGGACCTGAGGGAAGCCTGGACGCAGCAGCCCTCATTTCACAGGCATTGCAATGGAATGCTTTAAACCATCCACCTACTCATTCAATCTAAGTATCAAAATATTCATGAAATTCTGTGTTTATTTGGTTCAGTCCTACTTAGTATTAAATTCTATATGGCAGAGACCATTCACAGGATAACAAGGTAAACGTATCAGTTACACAATTCGGTTGTCCTTATTCTTACAGGAGCATCAGTTCAGGGATGGGTTCCTACTTACCTCGCTGCCAGTTCACTTCCTCCCATGCCGCGTGGGCATGCCTCGTGGGCGCATGCGTGCTTGTACACGTGCATGCACAGTGGCAAAACATTTGAAAAAAATTAAAAAGCCAAAAACAAGATGGTGACCGCATGCACAGTGCCGGAAACTCAGCTTCTGCGCATGCTCAGAAGAAGAAGAAAAATAAAAATAAAAAATAATTTTTTTAAAAAAAAAGATGGCGGTGCCCACATTTCTGAGTTTGTTTTAAAATGGCGCATAAATTTCCCATTTTTTTTCCTAGGCAAATATAGAGGCCTAATTAGTAGGAAGTTTCACAGAGAAGATACAGAGGTATGTGTGTGTGTGTGTGTGTGTGTGCGTATGTGTGTTTGTACACGCACTTTCTGTTTCTGTGCACACTTTATAAAGTTTTAATAAGGTGTCTGAATCTGAGCTCCAGTCTCTCTCTCTCTCTCTCTCTCTCTCTCTCTCTCTCTCTCTCTCTCTGTGTGTGTGTGTGTGTGTGTGTGTGTGTGTGTGTGTGTGTGTGCGCACATGTGCGCACGCGTGCTTATGTGTGCATGTGTGTTGGCAGTTCTATTTTTCACAGCCGTCAGTTATTGAGTTAAAAAGATCCTGACCTTTCTATATGAAATGTGGGGAGGAAATGCCATCCTTTAACAAAGCAGGTTCCAATTCCGTATGTGGGTAATTGAATTTCTGCCCCACAGGCTACCATTCGATGCACATTTAATTAGAGCTGGGACAACTACTCCAGTTGAGAAGTTCAAAAGATGACTATCTTCACACTGCTGGAAAAACAAACACATAAAGAAAATGAAATAAAATGACACAGTAAAGCAATGTTTCTTCAAATTTAAGATGGGTGGACTTTCAACTCCCAGAATTCCCTTAGCCAGTTTGCTGGCTGGGGGAATTCTGGGAGTTGAAGTCCACCCATCTTAAAGTCGCCAATTTGGAAAGCATTGCAGTAAAGGGCTCAGTTTGAGTCATTTCAGAGATAGAAACTGTTGCTGAAAGAAAGTCATAAGTTTATTATCTTGATTGACCAGCTTTCTGTCATTCATGAACTATTCCCTATATTTGTAGAATCAATTAATGAATAAATTGATAATCAATCAATATTACAAATTAATATTTTTGAGCGTGCTTAGGGCTTTGTTATTCTGTCATCTTTTCTGCTACTTCTCCCATTATTCTTGAAGGCAATGAGGGTTCTGGGTATTTTTAAGTAGAGTATGTGGGATTTTTTTAGGTGCAATTCAGAGCATCACCTCCCAATTTTTTAATAACTGTTCTTCTGCCAAATCAAGGGCATCCCATTCTACTTGAGCTGAATAGGTCAAAACCATTAAAAAAAAAGAAATCCATGGGAAGAGATGGGAAATTATACATGACAGATGCATTTATTTCCTTAGCTAAGGGACTCTGCTGCACAGTCACAAAAACGGGTCTCTTTGGTGTTGTGTTAGCCGGCTCCTATCTATGGTATCTGTGGAATTCTGAAAGCTCTCTTGAATTGGCAATGATGAGACAAGTCTTCAGAAGCACAGATGGCTAAACACCTAATATTAATACTAAACCAAATGTGAGGAACCAGGCAGCCTAGAATCATACAGTCTATGGCTCCATGGGAATGTAAAGTTAGTAAGTACATCCCTGAAATATTTCCTAACACCCAACTTTTATTCCTCAATTCTCAAGTCACAGACGGCAAGCATCAGAAGCTTGCTCCTGAATTATGGCTCCATTTGCTAGTCACTTGATACCACCTGACTAGAGATTTTTCTGAATATGTCCCTGGGATTCAGTAAGGCTCATCTGTATTCTGCTGAATTTTGAATCCTCTCTAAGATCTCAGTGTATAGTTTCTCAAATGCATCCTTAGATTAGAACAAGGGGAGGTAACAGGGTAGAGAATGAGTTTGGTGTATCGTATTTTTTGGAGTATAAGACGCCTCTTAGTTTTGGGGGAGGAAAACAAGGGAAAAAGGCCTCTGCCTCCCAGCAATTTGCCAAACAGCAAACAGCAAATAGCACAGATGATATACACTGTTTGCTGTGTATTTCTGTGCATGCGTGTCTGACCCATAGAAATAGCAAAGAATTGGAGAAATGTACATTATGGCAGCATATTAATCCCAGAAAGTTTTCTTAAATGTAATCACACTAACTCCACCCAATTATTTAAATAGATCTACTCCAAACATGACTAAGTCAGGGTTTAATTCAGCTGCCTTATTTTAATACTAATACTTAATACTAAAACAGGACATTTCAGATTATACTTTTACAGACCTTTAAAATTGTTGTGGCTTTCTAGAAGTATTCTCTGCTATTTAAAAGAAGATATAATAGCACTGGACCTCTTCAGAGCAAGCATTTATTTTAAAAAGCTTCTTCATTTTGTTAAGTTGTCTAGAACAATAATAAAGCAGTCTTTAAAAAATAAGTCTAATAATTTGAACACTCTACAAACATTTAACAAAATAACATATTAACAGAATCTGCCTCTACCTAGGATAGACCTCACAACCTCCTGATTGTGAGGCAAGAGCTCTACCTCTAGGCCATAGCAGTTACAGCTTACCTCCTTGCAATTTCAGCAGCCTAACATTGCCAGCAGTTTATATCCCAGCATTTTGTCTCATTACAGCCACCATAGTTAGTTTCATTTTACCGCGTGGCTTGCAAGCCTCAGTCAGCTGTAGGTCGGGAGGCTGCTAATTAGTTTCTTGTGCAAATCAGGCTCTGCTGCTGTTTGCTGCAAAGAGGTAAATTGCTGGCAGGCAGAGGCCAAAGGGTGGGGGTGGCTGGGTGGGGCTACATTCAGTGTATAAGACGCACCCAAATTTTCATCCTCTTTTTGAGGGTAAAAAGGTGCGTCTTATACTCCGAAAAATACGGTAATAGTTAAAGGGACAGACCAGAAACCACAGCTACCATGAGTTCTAGTCCCACCTTAGCCTTGAAGTCTTATGGTGGCATTGGGCCAATTATTCTCCCAGCTCTAGGAAGAAGGCAATGGCAAACCACTTCAAAAAAATATTGCTAAGAAAACTGCATGTTCGTGTCTATGTAGTTGAGAAATATAGTTTCTATATTGTCTATGTAGTTGAGAAATATAGTTTCTATATTGTCTATGTAGTTGAGAAATATAGTTGTCTATGTAGCAGTGCCTTCACATACCCTAAAGAGATGACATGGTACTTCAATGTCATACCTCCATACGACCGGTTAGGGCCCACAGAGTCGGCCTCCTCCAGGTCCCGTCGACCAAACAATGTCGGCTGGCGGGGCCGAGGGGGAGGGCCTTCTCTGTGGGAGCTCCCTCCCTGTGGAACCAGCTTCCCCCGGAGATCAGGACCATTCCTACCCTACTGGTCTCCCGGAAAGCAATAAAAACTTGGCTCTTCCGGCAGGCGGGGTGAAAGTGGGACCAATTAGATGAAATAAGGGTCTCCCCCCATGATGGTAATGAGATACTCTTTTTAACTTTTGTATTTGTTGTATTTTTTTAATTATTGTATTGATATTGTTTATATTTTAATTATTGCATTTTACTTGTAATGGAATCTAACATGCTGTGTGCCGCCCAGAGTCCCCAGGGAGTGGGCGGCATAGAAATCCATTAAATTAAATTAAAATTAAATTAAACTGTTTTGGACTTCAAACTCATCAGTCCTAACTAGCATGATCAACGGATCAAGAAATTACAGCGATATACTAGTATAGATGTTCCTGGATAAAGTCCTTGTCTTGGTCATGAAGTTCCCGATTTGGGTTTTAGAGTTCGTGACGTTACCATCATCACCACATCATTGATGGAAGCATTTAGAAACCGTTACCTTTTGCTTCTTTTCAGCGCTGCAGTCATAAATCCATTTGGAGAAGTTTGCACTGAAAAAAGAAGAAGAAGAAGAGAAAGAAGAATGAATCGTTAATCAAGCAAGCTCTTGTGTATGACTCATAAATAAGCTCATTACATGAAGTACTGGATGCTGATAGAGAATACAGATGCTAAACCTCAGCCAGCAGAAGCAAGATTTTGGCTTCTGGAACAAGATTAGACAAATCTCTGGGATAACTAGGTTTTCCATTTTTGTGTGTGCAGAAACGCTGCAGACCTTGAAAAAGCATCAAAGAAGATTGAACTAAACGTTAGACATTTGCAGATTTTGCCCTGTAAGGGAAAAACAGATAATAACTGGAAATGGATTGACTTTAATCATCGGAGCTCAGTACAATAAGCCACTGGTCTCCCATTTCTTTCTTTTTTAATTTTTTTTAATTAATTACACATATAACACAAACACATACAAAACAAACAAACTGATAGGGGAACAATTCCCCCAGATTTACAATAAGCTTGCATCAGTAAATATCCACACTTATATTATCCCTTATGTATATATTTACACTTTATACATTACTTATTCTACCTTTCTTTAATTCTTGTTTCTTACTTCTTCTATAATGGTTTATCTTTAACATTCATAATAATCATTCAAATATTAACAATCACAGTTTATACTCCTTTCACTGTATTCCTTTATCTATTCTTTCTCTCTTCCAGCCATTCATATAATTTGTTCCATACTAAGTAATATTCGGATTCTTCTTTTTCTTTTATTTTCTTTGTTAATTTATCCATCTCAGCACATTCCAATATTTTTCTAATTATATCCTCATCTTTTGGTATTATCTCATTTTTCCAAAATTGCGCGTATGTTATTCTTGCCGCTGTTATGATATGTATAATGTCAGAGTTACGCAATAAATCAGAAGCTTCAAAAGATAACTGCATTTTGCTGATTCAAATAACTTCTTTATAAGTAGAATAAAACATTTACAATACCACACTTTGTTTCACCACATGTTGAGATGTTTTCATAGCAAGCTTTAATGGTGGACAGACTAAACCACACCCTTCTTCTTGCTAAGTTTCTGGACATGCTCAATTAACACTTCAGCCCGATTGGCTGACTCAATCACATGGCTCTCCCAGTCATGAATATTCCAACACTCCTCCCTTCATTACTGGGAGAGACATCAAACCTATTGGATTTAAACATTTCCTATAATGGACGCCACCCAATGGTTTGGTCATCATGTCTGCTAAATTATCCTCTGAAGAACAATGATGTAAACGTATCAATTTTTCTTTTACAGCTTCCCTGACATTACAATACTTAATGTCCACATGTTTACTTCTGTTCTTCACTCTGTCACCTGTTGCCATTTTTATACAAGCAGCATTATCTTCATAAACAGTAACAGCTTCATTTACATTTACATTTAAATCTTGTAACAACTGTACATACCAAACTACTTCAGAACATAACTCAGACAATGCAATAAACTCTGCTTCTGCAGTTGAAATAGCAACCGTTGTTTGTTTTCTGGACTTCCAACCAATTAAAGCCCCTCCAAACATTATTACAATTCCAGAATTAGACTTTCTGGTTTTTACATCATTTGCATAATCACTATCAACATAACATTTCAATTTTAATTCTTCAGTGACCTGTATTTGAAGACCTAAATTCACAGTTCCCTTCAAATACCTGAGAATTCTTTTCACACCCATCCAATGCAACTTTGTAGGTGTAGCAGTAAAGCAACTTAGAATGCTCACTGCACAAGCTATGTCTGGTCTGGACCACTGTGACAGATATAACAGACTCCCTATTGCAGAGTGATATATCTCCTGATCACAGGCTTCACTTTTGTCCTCACCCAAACTATTGTAAAAATCTGTGCTCATAGGTGTAGGAGCAATATTACAATCTTTCATGTTATATTTCTCTAATAATTGTTCAATTTTTCTCCTTTGACTGAGAATATAACCTTTTTCAGTTTTTTGTATTTCTACACCGAGATAATTCTTTATTTCTCCCAAATTCTTTAATACAAATTTCTTTTCTAACTTATTAGCAAATTCTTTAACTTGTGATGCATCCTTTGCAATGAAACAAAGATCATCCACAAATGCTAATAGTAGACAATTCCCACTTTGTAACTTTCCAGTGTATATGCAACCATCAGCTTTGCAACTCTTGAACCCAAGACCTTTCAATGCAGTATCTAGACAGATATTCCAATTTCTGGCTGACTGCTTCAGCCCATAAATGGCCTTGTTCAATTTATACACCATGTTAGGCTTTTTATTTTCATACCCTGGCGCTTGAACCATATAAATTTCTTCCTCTAATTCAGCATTGAGGAATGCAGTGGTTATATCAAAATGCCAAATTCTATGCCTGTAAGCTGATGCTAATGCCAGTGCTAGTCTTATGCTCTCACCTTTTACAGTTGGTGCAAACACCTCATCATAGTGCACATTCTTTAATTGAGAAAAACCTTGTGCCACCAATCTTGCCTTATACTGTACTTCATTATTGGGTAATACCTTTTTCTTATATACCCGCTTACATCCTACAGCCTTGGTACCCTGTGGCAAACTCACAGATGTGAACACTTCATGATCGCCCATGGATTTCATCTCTTTATCCATGGCTTCCTTCCACCTTTTTTGTTCAACTTTTGGTAATGCCAATACTTCCTTATAGTTTCTTGGCTCATACCACACATTACACACTTTAACTTTACTGGCAGAATACCTGTCTGGCGGAACCCCTCTGTTCCTACGCTCTGACCTACGTGGCATTGCCTGTACTTGTGTTTCAAGCTTTTCTGGCTTCATATCTTGTTCAGACTCTCCTCCCTGAACATTGACACCTTCAATAAATGATTCACCATCATTAAATGAGTTATTGTCACTAAGTGGATCACCGTCGCTAAGTGAGACATTTTCAGAATTTGCATCAATTCTGTTCCAATTTTGTTCTGCAAAACTAGCAGACCTTGAAATCACTATCCTTTTACTTCCATCGCTAAAGCGATACCCTTTTGAGCCTGGCTCATAGCCCACAAATCTGAGCTTTCTAGCCTTTTGTTGTCCCTTTCTTCTGATTGCCTTTGGAATATGTACCCATGCAGTACTTCCAAATATTTTTAAATGTGCTAGAGAAGGCTTTCTCCCATATAGCATTGCATATGGAGTATTATTGATGGATGAACTCCACAACCTATTTACTAAATAATTGGCAGTCAGTATGGCTTCACCCCAATATGACCTGCTCATACCAGAATCCTCCAGTAATGAGTCTTTCATTGTTTGCAAAACACCATTCCTCCTTTCAGCCACTCCGTTCTCCCCCGGTGTGTAAGGATTTGTGCGCCTGTGTCTTATTCCCAATTGTCTCAACCATTGTTGAAAATTTGTTGACATAAACTCAGAACCTCTGTCAGTTTGCAACTGACATACCTGTTGTTTGTACCTTCTCTCTACAAAGCTTAACCATTGCTTAAATTGCTGTAGCACCTCTGTTTTACTCTTAAGTAAGTAGCAAAACCCAAACCTGCTGTAGTCATCCACAATGACCAGCGCATACTTTGCTCCTCCCAAACTGGCTTGCATAGGCCCAATTAAATCAGCATGCACCAGTTCTAGAGCTTTTGTGGTTTGTCTTGTGCTAAACTTGCTAACTGGGAATGCTTTGGATTTCGATGCTTTGCATACTGCACAATCCAAATATGCCTTACATCCCTTCAAATCTAATCCTTCTGCAAATTCTTTCATTTGTTGAACAACCTTAAAATTAGCATGACCAAGTCGTCTGTGCAGAAGATGAACACATGAATTGTGTTCTGCTACATTTTTAAATATCTGGGAACAATGTGGGACCTTTATCCTCTTTTATGCCCTGTGCACAAACATTCCCATTTCTTTGGATGAGACACTTCCCATTAACAAATGTGGTTTCATAACCTTGCTTGTCTAAACTAGACACACTTAACAAATTATGCTCCATTTCAGGTACACATAACACATCAGTAAACCTGGAGTCCAAATATGGAATTTGCACATCGCCTCTTCCAATGATTTTAGCCTTTTGACCATTGGCTAAGGCCACTTCTTCATGGTTTCCTGGGAAAAATCTGGAAAATAAGTCAGAATTATTAACAATTGTTTGACTAGCCCCACTGTCAATCAACCATTTGTCTCTATTGTTATTATAACAAACTTTTGCAACTGCAATCTGTCCTTGCAAATAATGTCTCTTGTCTTGCATATTTCTTCTCTGTGCACAGCTTTTCTGCAGATGATTGGTTTCTCCACAAATGAAACACGCTTTCTTATCTTGCTTGCAGAATTGTTGCTGTGTAACTTGATCTCTCCTGCCTCTGCTTTCCTCTTGTCTGCAGACACCTCGGCTGTTGCTAGAGATAGGCAGCCTGTGGAAAATTTTGCTGGAGACTTGCTGTAAGTTTCCACTGTACTCCTTGTTGGGCCCCCGCCTGTGGAATTTTCCATCAGCATGGCTGAAAAGCCTTTTCTCATATTCATTCAATAAACACGATTTCAAAGCCTCCAAATTCAAATCTGCTTCTGGCTTACTTTCAAAAATAGCTGATACAGTCTCCCAGCTCTGATCCAAACTGTTTAACACTAATAAAACTTTCTGGGACTCTGGAAACTTTACTCCACGTTGCTCCAATTCTAGAAAATTAGACTGCATTTTCATTAAATGATCTTCCATAGAATCTCCTGGCTGCATAATGGCTCTGAAAAGCTTTCTCGAAAGTTGGACCACATTACACGCAGAAACATTGACATGTACTGCTTTCAATTTCTGCCATATTTCTTTTGCAGACTTCAATTCAGCTACATTTAAGAATTGATCATCCCCCAGACTTAAAAGAAGATAAGCCATAGCTTTGTCATGAACCTTTTGATCTGCTGCTCCAAGCACTTGTGGGGGGTCTGCTACGATGTCCCATAATTCTTTTGCTTTCAAAAAACATTCCATTTTTGCAGCCCAAATTAAATAATGTTTCTCCCCCAATTTAGGTATTGGACTGTCTTTAAATTCCATAGCAGCAGCCATCCTGCTTTATTTTTCTTCTCTGCCTGTTCCTTTAACAACACAGACAGCTTCTTATCAGCTTTAAATTACAATGCAGTTTTAACTTTACTTCTTGAGCGATTTCTGGGCCCATAACCTGTCAGAGTTACGCAATAAATCAGAAGCTTCAAAAGATAACTGCATTTTGCTGATTCAAATAACTTCTTTATAAGTAGAATAAAACATTTACAATACCACACTTTGTTTCACCACATGTTGAGATGTTTTCATAGCAAGCTTTAATGGTGGACAGACTAAACCACACCCTTCTTCTTGCTAAGTTTCTGGACATGCTCAATTAACACTTCAGCCCGATTGGCTGACTCAATCACATGGCTCTCCCAGTCATGAATATTCCAACATATAATCAGATATTGTAATTCTTTTTTATATTTTTTATCAATTATGCCCAATAGAAATAGTTCAGGTTTCGGATCTATATCTTCTTTTGATATATCTTTTAACCATGATCTAATTTTATTCCAATACTTTTTTGCCTTTAAACAAGTCCACCATAGGTGGTAGTATGTTCCATAACCCTTTTTGCACTTCCAGCACAATGGTGATGAGTTTGAGAACATCTTGGCAATTCTTACAGGGGGTAAATGCCACCTGTAAAACATCTTATACTGGTTTTCCTTGTAAGCCACGGACATTGTTAGTTTCCAATTAGTTTTCCATTTTTCCCCCATTTCTCCAAATCTATAGTATGTCCAATTTTTTTTGCCCATCTTATCATCGTGTCCTTAACTACCTCCTCTTCCATTTTATATCTAATTAGAAATGTATAAATTTTACCAATTAATTTTTCATCAATACCGAATAATATCTTATCAAGGTCATTAGGTTTTTTCTGAAATTCGTAGCTTTTATTATCACTATGATATTTGGCCTGGACTTGTGTGTAAGTCCACCAGTCTAAGTTTATCCCATGTTCTGTTAAATCTTCTCTAGTTTTCAGATTTCTTCATTTGTCTAATAAATCTTTATATCTTATAATTTTGTCAAATGTCTTTGAATTTGGGTGCTTTATGGCTTCTATTGTGGATATCCAATTTGGAATTTTTGTATAATGGTGTTTTTTGATGTTCTGCCAAATTTGCAATAATGCGTTCCTAACCAGATGTCTCTTAAAATATGCGTGAGATTTATAGTTCTCATCCCATAAGAACCTGTGCCATCCTAATTGAAGATTGTGTCCCTCTATTGTCAGAATTCTCTTATTATTTAGCTCCATCCACTCCTTAATCCATATTAAAGCTACTGCTTGATAGTATAGTTGCCAGTCTGGGAGCCCAAATCCCCCCTTTCTTTGATATCCTGTAATAGTTTCCATCTTATCCTAGGTTTTTTTTCCTTGCCAGATGTATTTTGTAGTGATTTTATTCAAGTCTTCAAAGAAAACTTTCCCCGGTTTTATCGGGACTACTTGGAATAAAAATAATAACCTTGGTAAGATATTCATTTTAATTGAAGATATTCTCCCAATCAGTGATAATTGAAGGTTTTTCCAATTTTCTAAATCTTTTAAAACTTGCACTAATATTCTGTTATAATTATCTTCTTTTATTGATGAGCACTTTGCCATTAGCCAAATTCCTAAATATTTTACTTTTTTGACCACCTGCATGTCTGTTTTTTCTTCCAATTGTTTGTCCTGATGTTTAGTGAGATTTTTAGTTATCATTTTTGTTCTATGTTTGTTAATTTTAAGTCCCACCACTTCTCCAAATTCTTCAGTTTTTTAAATTAATTTAGGTCCTGATTCAAGTGGAACTTCTATTATAAATGCCAAATCATCGGCAAATGCCTGAACTTTGTACTCTTCTCTTCTGATTCTTAATCCTTTAATTTCCTGTTCTTCTCTGATTTTTATTAATAAAGTTTCCAATGTTAATATAAATAGAAGAGGAGATGGTGGACATCCCTGTCTTACACTTTTTTCAATATCAATTTTTTCCGTACAATCCCCATTCACTATAATTTTAGCTGTTTGTTTTGAATAAATTGTTTCTATCATTTTTACAAATTTTATCCCAAACTTCATACTATCTAATTGCCGAATCATAAATTTCCAATTAACGTTGTCAAAAGCCTTCTGGGGATCAAGGAAAACCAGTGCTGCCTGTTTTTCAGGATGTTCCTCATAATACTCAAGCATGTTCATTATTATTCTCATATTGTTCTTAATCTGCTGTTTCGGCAGGAAACCATTTTGATCTTGGTGTATGCACTCATTAAGAATTTTTTTAACTCTTTCTGCCATTATTGAAATGAATAATTTGTAGTCCGAATTTAAAAGTGAGATGGGTCTGTAATTTTGAATTAATTAGCGATCTAAATCTTCTTTGTGTATCATTATTAAAGCCTCTGACCAGGAGGATGGCAATCTTGTTTTTTCAAGTACCTCATTGAATAATTCTAGCATTATCCCTTCCAATAAATTTTGTGTGTTTTTATATAATTCTACCGGTATCCCATTCGGACCAGGTGTTTTGTTGTTTTTCTGTTTGTTCAATACCTTCTCAAATTCTGTAATTGTAATTGGCCTATTTAATATCTCTCTTTGATCTTCTGTAATTTGTTTAATATTCGTTGATTCTAAGTATGTTGTAATTTTATCCTCTATTAACGTTTTCTTGGGCTATAAATTAGTAAAGAAATTTAATATTATTTTCTTCTTTTCTTCTCTATTGTGTTGTACACTTCCTTTATCATCCTGTATATGATCTATCATTTTCCCCTCTCTTTGTTTTTTCAATTTATATGCCAACCAACAGCTTGGCTTATTTGCATTTTCAAAATAATTTTGTTTAGCCATCCTAATGTTTTGTGCCAACTCTTCCTGCGTATTCAGGTTTATTTTATGCTTTATTATATCCCTTTGTTCTTTTATGCTTTTATTTTGGGGATCTTTTTGCAGTTCTGCTTCCATTTTTTTAAATTCTTCCTGTAAGGTCTCTTCTTGTAATCTTTTTATTTTATTTTTCCTTGCCAAAAAATCTATTGTTAACCCATGTATGTAGGCTTTTGTAGTGTCCCAGAGGTTTTGCAGTGATGTATCTTCTTTTATATTAATTTTAAAAAAATATTCCTAATTCCTTTTCCAACATTTCTCGGTATTCCTTATCTCTCACTAGTGATTGGTTCATTGTCCATCTGATTTTCCTTTTCTGTCCTTTCCAGGTTATTCTTAAAGGGCTATGATCTGCCCACATATTAGCTTCTATTTCAATCTCTTGTACATCATTGCTCAATCTTGGGGTCACCCAAACCATATCAATCCTGGACCAGGATTGATGCAGGTTCGAAAAAAATGTATATTGCACTTTTGTCTTGTGCACCTCTCTCCATACATCCTTAAACCCAAATTCTGCCGTCATTTCCCAAAATGATTTTGGTAGTATATTTTTATTTTTATTTTGTTTTTTACTCTTATAGTCTACCGTGCGATCTGCTATTGCATTAAAATCCCCAATTATGGAAATATTTTCAAATCCCAGCTCTATTACTTTTTCATGTATTTTTTTATACAATTCCAATTGATTATTGTTGGGAGCATATGTTGTAATTAATAAAATTGATTTTTGTCCTGTTTCCAATTCAATCATAAGTATTCTACCTTCTTCATCATTATAGATAGGACCCGATTTTATTGTTTCTTTTACCTATGTCGCTATTTCTTTTTTTGTTGTTAAAGCTGTATAGATTTTCCCTAATTTTGGATTTTTGAGTAATTTATAGTCTTCTTTTTTAATATGGACTTCTTGCAAACATATCACATTGGAATCTAATTTCCTTAGTTTCATAAATGTTTGTGCTCTCTTCTTTGGTATATTTAGTCCATTTACGTTTATTGATGTTACCTTAATTTCCTCCTCCATTATTGCCTGTACTGTCTTTTTGTATTCCTTGTTTCTCTTAATACTCTACCTTTCGCTCCTTCTTGTTCTTCCTGTATCCTTTTTTCTTCTCTTTCTTTCTCCCTTTCTTCTCCCTGGTCTTCTTCTTCTTCCTGACTCCTACCCTCCACTTCTCCTCTACTTTCTCTACTCCCCTGTTCCTCACCAATCTCACAGTGCTGATCAAAAAGTTCTTGGGCTTTCTCTAGAGAATCGATCTTAAATTTTTTATCTTGCCATGTTATTAATAGGCCTTCAGGCATTAACCATCTAAACATTGTTTTGTTCTTCATTAAGTAATTAGTCAAGAACTGATACTGTTTTCTGTTGTTCCTCTCTCTCTGTGGGATCTGTTTTAATATTATCATTTCTTTTCCTTTGTATAGAATCGATTCTTCTCTTGTTTTTCTATATATATCATCCCTTACTACCCTTCTAGCAAATTTAATATGGACTTCTCATGCTAAGCAGTGCCTTCTTGCCTAGTTAGTGTGTACACAGTACATCTCATCAATCTCTCTTCTCATCTCTTGAATATCCATTTAGAGTATTTCCGCCAAAATTTCTGCCATCTTTTCCCCAAGATTCTCTCCCTTCTTCTCCATTATATTTTGAAACCTCAGATAGTATGAGGCTTTTTCTAATTCCAGATGAGCTATGGATTCTTCGAGCCCTCGATTAATCAATTTATTCTTTTCCTCCATCTTTTCTACCTTTTGGTCTACCTGGACCACTTTCGTTTCCACTGTCTTAATCCTTTGCTTGTTCTCTGCCATTGTCTGTTGTATATTTTCAATCTTATCATCTATACTCTTCATATTTCCCTTCACCTCTACCATGTCCATCTTGATTTCCTCGTGGTGTTTTTTGGCTTCTTCCCTATTATTTTCTATTGCTTGCTGTGTTTTAATCATTGACTCCTGGATCATCATAAGGGTTTCTTGCATGGCCTGTAAACTTAATGTTGAACCAGATTTCTCTTTACTTAGCATACTTTCAATAGATCTTTGCTGGGATGGGGATGATGTTGTTATGGTAGGATTTGATGCCAGTTTCTTCTCTATCTTGGTTATGGTAGTTGTACTAGTCATTTTAAATGTTTGACATATATTTGTCCACAGTATCATGTAATAAGACTATAAAAAGGAAGAATCTTTCCCTTATTTCCTCTATAAAATATTATTACTATTATTGTTAGAAATCTCAGTATTATATCTTATTATATTATATTACCGATTCAATCTATCCAACCTATCAATCTATATATATTGATATATTATTCTACTCTTACAAATCCCAGTATATTATATTGCTTAATTATTCCCTTTTCTACTAAATTCAATTAATTTCTAATAGGTAAATATAATATATGTAATATAATAAATACAATAATAATATAATTAATATAATATAATTACTTAATTAAAGATTTCTTCCAATAATTATCACTCAAAAAGCAAAAGAGCATATACTTTTCAGTCTGCACTATATTTATAATTTATACGATAATAATATAATTACTTAATTAATTTGAGAGTTCTTCCAATAGTTATCAATCCATGATTTTACTAGCTATTAAACTGAAAAAAAAAACCTCCCCCCCTTTTTGTTTTGTCTGATATTCTGTCAATTTACCACTTTTACAAACTATTTCCCACACATCACAGTCTTACATCTCCAATTTCCACTCCGTAGTTCATCTTCTGCTTGCCTCCAGCTTTGATAGTTCGTATTTTCCTCCTTTCTCCTCTTAGAATTTTTCAAAGTCCTTTTTATTTTATTTTTTGTTGTCTCAGTGCTGTATTTGCAAGTTTCTAACCGATCGATCCACTACAGCTTCTCAGATTTTCGGACTTCTATAGTGTTTCCTCCTTATCAGTTGACTATGGCCACCGCATTTCAAAATGTCTCGTTTTAGATTGTTTATTCAGTCCCCAAGTTTCCAATTGTTTCAAATATCTCCACTGCTCTACCAACAAGAAAAGAGCAAGAAAGGGAGAACAAGTATTTTAATCCTTTAAATCCTTTAGATTTTTGCCATTTATATCCACCTCCAAATCTCAGAGTTTTCAATCTTGCCATCAGTCTTTTTTTTTGCACTGTCACTGTGACTCTTCCGATTCCGTGACTTTTCATTTCTACTCCTCTTTCCCAGTCGCCACTTTTATCAGTTCTAAGCTTCTATCATGTTGCTCCTTCAAACTGGTTTCAGATTTCACCTCTTTTTGGGTATCTTTTTCCTTCACTGATCAAGCTTAGATCACACTCTTCTTCCTCCTTCTATATGGCTGCCACTGCTAAGGCCGGCCAGAATGGCTGGTTTTCCCTCGTTGAAGTTGAGGGGTTTCTCCTGTCCCTTCAAGGCAATTGAGAGTTGCCTCGAGGTCTCAGGATCTTCTCCTCTTCTCCGGTCGATCCCTCCAAGATCGAATGTGCCATTTCAGGCCCCCCAATGAGGAAATACAAGCTTCGGGAACAGAGCCCTATTCCCTTGCTCCTCTGCACAGTGTTGTCACCACTGAAAGCCCTGTCTCCCATTTCTGATAGTATTAAAACTGTGCTGCAAATTTTCCTTTTGCTCCTCACCATGAACCACAACTGTAACTTGAGTGACAGCCAAGTTCTGTTCAATGGTCGGAGGCTTATTTCCCATCTGTTTCACCAAATGCATATACACCTGGGCAGATATGTCCTTTAAAAAGGTAATTAAAAAGGGACTTTTTTTAAAGTAAAAATGGGGGCCAGAACTGCATGGCTGAAATCCAACCTCTTTTTTTTTACATATATCCTGCAGGCAACGTGCCTAAAAAAGGTGTGAAGGTTTCATTGCATGATCACGACCATCTGTCAGGCATAAAAGACCAAATGTGAAGGTTCAACTAAGCTGATTTATTCCTAAAAGCCTATGCCCAGGAATCTTCTCAACTAACACTCAGCACCTGGTTAGAGCTAGATAAGTGTCAAAGGCACTCAAGGGGTGGGGAGAGTTGGATTTAGTTTGCTTGTGGCTATGTAGAGATTCTAGGCTGATCCCCCTTTCCACTCCCCCCTCAATTCTGCCATTCCTTCTAAGAAACCATTCCTCATAGGTGTTCCTCTACCATCCAGACAACAAAGATTTAAAAAAGCCTGCTTGTATAAATTGTATAAATTTGCACGAAATAGAAAAATGCAACCTTTTTTCTTTTTTAAAAATCCTTGAAAAAAATATGGTTACCGTACAAAGAGCTGTTTATCCTCTAATTATCTTGCAGTTGATCCAATTACGGCCATTACACCAATTAACTTTTTTCATCTTGTGTTTTCCTATAGGTACTAGAAGCTCACACTCCATCCGATCCTTACAATCTTCCCAGGATCACCAGTTCAGTTTCTACCAGTGGTAAAAATCTAAAAAATTTCCCTACCGGTTCTGTGGGTGTGGCTTATTTTGTGGACGTGGCTTGGAGGTCAGGTGGGCATGGCTTCAGGTAGGTGTGGCTTGGTGGTCAGGTGACTCGTTGGGCGTGCTTGGTGGTCATGTGACCGGGTGGGCGTGCTTGGTGGTCAGGTGACTGGATGGGCATGGCCAACTTGTAAAATGTGGTGAAACTCACTTAACAACGCTCTTGCTTAGCAACCAAAATTTTGGGCTCAATTGTCATAAGTTTTTCTTTCTTTCTTTCTTTCTTTCTTTCTTTCTTTCTTTCTTTCTTTCTTTCTTTCTTTCTTTCTTTCTTTCTTTCTTTCTTTCTTTCTTTCTTTCTTCCTTCCTTCCTTCCTTCCTTCCTTCCTTCCTTCCTTCCTTCCTTCCTTCCTCTCACCTTCCCTTCTTCCCTTCCCTTCTTTCTTTCTTTCTTTCTTTCTTTCTTTCTTTCTTTCTTTCTTTCTTTCTTTCTTTCTTTCTTTCTTTCTTTCTTTCTTTCTTTCTTTCTTTCTTTTCTTTCTTGGAGACCCTTCATTATAGCAACTGCTTAGATTGGGGGGGATTAATGTAATTACATCAGCCCATCCTACCCAATCAAGAAGGGAAAAAATATGTTGTAGATCCCATCAGACAGAATTCCAACTGGCAGAGTCCAAAATTTTCCCTGCCTTTGCCCCTGCCCTGTGGAACACTCTCCATTCCCCCTCCCCAAAGTGAGGCTGGCTTTCCAGGAAGGTGTAAAAATATGTTTGTGCAGCCTTGTTTGGGGCTCGCATAGCAGCATGCAGCCATGGGGCTTTGAAAGCCTCCCCCCCGTGTTTTAATTAACTTTTGGCGACTTTTTAAAAACTTGGTTTTTTAATTCATCCTTGCCTTTTGCATTTTATATTCTTCTTTTGTGGTTTGATATTTTATCTGTACACCATCCAGAGTCCCTCTATTATGGAGGGAGGTGGTTTCATAAGCAAGCAAGCAAGCAAGCAAGCAAGCAAGCAAGCAAGCAAGCAAGCAAACAAACAAACAAACAAACAAACAAACAAACAAACAAACAGGGGAAGAGGTAACACACTGATTCTATGTTATTTTTCATTGCTTGGACAGCACTGATTGGCTCACTTACAAGTTTCACAGCATTCCCAGGCTGGCAGCCATGAAAGTTCGGTCTACCATATCTGGTCTGCAAAAAATCCAAGGACCAGGAGATGATGACTGGGAGATGCAAGCAACTTTACTGCCATCTATTGGCTGTCTGGATTTTTGCAGTCCCACTGGGATAGCCTGAGATCAGTATTGAAGATCTGCTTTTTTTTTTTTTTTGCTGAATTCTACAAAAAGGGGCTAATTAACCTGGTTGCACTGTAAAGGGTTATCTTGTACCTCTTTGCCGTGGTCTGAAAAGAATAAGTAATTCAGAAATTCAAATTTTGGAATGGGGATAGCACACTAGCACTTTGTTCCTTTCCAGATGCTGCTGTTTCTTCTTTCCTAGCTGCACCTCCACTACTGTTGTGGGGAAAATTATTCCTACCGCCTTCTTTCCTTCAGCAAGCAGAGCACAAGTGGAAGAGAAGCAATGTCTGGAAACAAGCACTGTAGATGACAAAGTGGCAATAAATTTCATTGAGCAGTATTACCTAAAGGTAAAAGTACATTTTCTGGATTGCAACTTTCTATTCATTTGATCAGGAATGAATGAGGTGGGGCATTGTTGGACTACAGCATCCATCACTCCTGGCAAATGGCCACATGGGGGGAGGGAGGGAGAGCCAAGGGGAGATAGAGACAGGAGTATCTGGAGAGCTGACAGAAATGCTGTCTTTCCTGGTTTTATGCCCTCCAGATGTGTTATATTACCACCTCCATCTTTCCTAGCTTGTGTGGCCAACTGATGTTTATTCTACATTAATTAGACTAGGAAAAAAATATGTAAATTTTGAAATGCAAGCCCAGCTTCTCTGGTTCTTGCCTAGATGAGAAGGTGGCTTCTCCCCACCCTCCCCATCGCTGGTGGTCTGGCAGCTGCATTCTTGCTAATCTTAGCTGCTGGGCATGAGGGAACCTTGTGCTAATGTATGATAATAGTCCAATTTCTTCCTGGAACCAGCTGCTTTGCTTTGTATGAGAAAGCTTTCCTCTTCCTCTGACCCTCTCCCATCCCTCTAAACTCACCCCCCAAAAGCCTGTCAGATCAGTTTCATCTACAGTATATTTGTATTTGTATTTGATTATTTCTCAAGCATATATGATTATAAGCAAAGTATAAACAGTAAAACATGATTGAATATATATGTAATAGTACAAGCATGAATAAGAGTAAAAGAGGTATGAATATATGGGTACATTAGGACAGGAACGGTAGGCACGATTGTGCGCTTATGCGCGCCCCTTACCGACCTCTTAGGAATGGGGTGAGGTCGATGGTAGATAATCTGAGGTTGAAGTTTTTGGGGTTAGGGGAAGAAACTACTGAGTCAGGTAGAGTGTTCCAGGCATTGACCACTCTGTTGTTGAAGTCGAATTTTTTGCAATCAAGTTTGGAGCGGTTTACATTAAGTTTGTATCTATTGTGAGCTCGTGTATTATTGCGGTTGAAGCTGAAGTAGTCGTTAACAGGTAGGACATTGTGGCAGATAATTTTGTGAGCTACACTTAGGTCAGATCGAAGGCGGCGTAGTTCTAAATTTTCAAGTCCCAAAATTTCAAGTCTGGTTTCGTAAGGTATTCTGTTGTGAACATGTATATGTAGTAAAACATAAAAGTTAAACAAGTGGCATTCAAATAAGCATGTTCTGAGATCCTTTCCAAACTGTAGGAAAGAGGGCACTTCTTTTATGTCCAATGGCATCCCCCCCCATAAATGAGTCCCACCACAGAGAAAACCAAATTGCTTGCTGTTTGTTTTCTGATTTGTTTCTGCTCCCATCCTTAAAGCAGAACTAAATTCTAAATGCAACACTACAAGCCTCAACATCTGTAGGATCAATATACACCAGAGACAGCAAAGACAGTTTTTTTAAAAAAGCATAAAATAAATGGCTTTCAGACAAAGATCTCTTTCTCTCCCTCCCTCCCTCCCTCTCCCCCCCTCCCCCTTCCCCTTCTTTCCTCTCCCCCTCCCTCTCTCCCTCTTCATAGGCAGTCTGATATCACAATGGAAAGCATCTCTTACAACTATCTTTGTGCTATCTGGTCAGTTAACATATGACATTAATAAGGCACTAGGCAGTTTACCCAAATGAAAATGTTTAAGAATCTGCAGCACTGGCAGACATTTTAATTGTACAATGTTAGAAAGTGTGATTTCCAGAAGAACTGAAATATATATATTGTTATATTACCATCCATATGAGATTTGAAGGGCTGGCGACCAGCTTTCATTCAGACAAATAGCAGACAACACACCGTGCATTATACACACTGAACTCAGACACATTTTTGAAAAGTTAAAAATAAATGATTGAATTTAAATGGAAATCCCAAGTACTTTATACCAGGAAGAGGAAGAGGAAGTGGGAAGAAAAGATTAATGAAAGGGTCATCATCCCCACTGGTTGATTAAAAAATATATGCAATAAATACTCTCCAATCTGTTGAGTAACATATGCTAAGTTTCAGAAAATGGCAAATTGCGTTTCATTCCATATTTGCATTTGCAGTTTTTTAGGCTACTTTGCTCCTCCTCCCCACCTCCTCCTTTCCCAGATCAGTTTTCATTTTAATGCTCTCCCAAACAGCAGGGATCAATTAGAGAGACTGGATGGCTTAACCCAGTGTGTCTCAATCTAGCCCACCAGATGTTGGGGCTGCAGCTTCCAGAATCTGGAACCTGTGATTGCATCACATCTGGAGGAACCTGTTCAGAGAAGACTGGAGATGCACACAAAGTTGAGGCTAAGTTCTTTTCGATTTAGTGATGTTTTTTTTAATACTGTCATTGCATACTTGTAGGCCCATATTATGCCTGTATTAGCATGGAACCTTCCATATTAGCATGGAACTTTGTGAGGATTCTTTTCTTATACAGTCAGAACACCTTTACCTTCACCAAGATTCGGTGTTTCTATGCAGTTAAGTTATTTAGACATTGAGATCCTTAATCTGGTTTTGGGTTGTGCTCAGAGAAATGTGGCTATCACTTTGTGGAGAGAACATTTAAAGGGCAGCTGCTTCTCTCCTATGAGTACCATATTGTCTTTCTAAGCCAGTGGTTCCCAACCTTTTTGTGATCGAGTACCACTTGGAGGTCCCGTACAGTCGCCGCGTACCACCTGGTTCCAGAGAAACTAAATTTGATCAGATATCACTTTATTTCCATAGAGTTCAGAACAGTCACCGTTCCTTTTTTTGGCCCCACGCATGCAGCAACTGGATTCTCAGGCTGCTGGGACCAGGTGGGTGGCGCAAATGTGAAGTAAAAAATAACTAACTAAAAATCGTTCATGACCCGAAAGTGTTCGCGTACCACCTGGAAGGCCTTCGCGTACCACTAGTGGTACACGTACCACAGGTTGGGAACCACTGTTCTAAGCAGTGCTGCAGTTTCTAGCGAGATGCCAACGAAAGAAGGAAGTTCTAAAGCTTTCTTGAGATATGGACTAGGGTAGAGCTACACAGAATAGTGCAGAGTTCTTCCCTACCTCTACCTAACTGCTTCCTCGCCCCTCCAATATTCCCACGAAAGTGCCTTCATTTCTTCCCAATCTTATGAGTCAGACAATCCTGAGTTGTTCTTAATGGTATTGAGTTTAAAACCATATTTTTACCTTTATTCTGGCACCATCCAAGGAGAGTTTCAAGGTACTAGTCCTCACTTAATGACCACAATCAGGGCATGCAACTCCATCACTAAGCAACACAGTCAATAAGCAAAAGCAAGACATCACATGACTGTGACTTGTGATTTTACTGCCATATTCTCTATTTTTTAACCATTTTTTAAAACAAATTAAGTTAAAGAGTATTATAAAATACAAAATACAAAAGTAAGTAAATGAGCAGTAAGGAGGGACGGGAAAGGGGGAAGTGAAATGAGGAAAGATAAGAAATAAAAATAAAAAGAAGCATTGACTTCCAACGCTCTCTGTTACAGTAAAATAAGGCATTAACATAAAATCACAACTTTTCACTATTCCATAATAGTATGAACAAGTCATTTCTATAAAGATCTGTCATTCTATAAAGATCTGTAAAACCCAAAGTCAGAGTTTCATTCTTTTCCACATCAAGCACGAAGTTCAGAAGCGGTTTCCATGTGGAAGCAAAAGTACTTAGGCTCTTTAATCAAAGTAGCCAGTTTTGCCATTTCAGCCAACTCCATCAACTTCTGCAACCATTCTTCCATGGTATTTATTTATTTATTTATTTATTTATTTATTTATTTTGTGAGATTTATATACCGCCTCACAGTGCAAGCACTCTCTAAGCGGTTTACACCATTAAGCAATGTATATATTTACATTGCCCCCAACAATCTGGGTCCTCATTTTACCTACCTCGCAAGGATGGAAGGCTGAGTCAACCCTGAGCCGGTGAGATTAGCAATAGCAATAGCACTTAGACTTATATACCGCTTCATAGTGCTTTACAGCCCTCTCTAAGCGGTTTACAGAGTTCAGCATATTGCCCCCAACAATCTGGGTCCTCATTTTACCCACCTCAGAAGGATGGAAGGCTGAGTCAACCTTGAGCCGGTGAGATTTGAACAGCTGAACTGCTGAACTAGCAGTAGCCTGCAGTGCTGCATTTAACCACTGCACCATCTCGGCTCTTAGATTTGAGATTTGAACAGATTTGAACAGCCGAACTCAAATGATCACATTCAGCTAAAGGAGCCTGCAGTACTGCTCTCTAACCGCTGCGCCACCTCGGCTCTATGGTAGGAATCGAAGTGTCCTTCCATTTTTGTGCATACCGTAGTGTTGCTGCTGTCAACATATATAGTAACAAAGTTCCAAATTTGTTCTCATCCATATTCTCTATTGACTCTACTTGTCAGAATCTAGCATGCAAATGGTGATAGTGTGACTACAGCGATGCTGTAATGGTCGTAAATGTGAGGACCTATCATAAAGTTACTTTTTCAATGCTATCGTAACTTTGAATGGACAGTCTTTAATCAAGGTCTACCTGTATACAAAACCTCTTAGGCTTTGTCTCCTTTAATATAGAAGAACTGTGCTAACTTAAAACAAATCAGCTGCTGTGGCCTAGAGGTGGAGCTCTTGCCTCACATTCAGGAGGTTGTGAGTTCGATCCTAGGTAGAGGGAGATGTAGGGTCTCCTGCCTGGGCAGGAGGTTGGACTAGATGACCTGCAAGGTCCCTTCCAACTCTGTTAATCTGTTAAATCTGTTAAAGCAATGGATGCAGGATAAGGATTAGCAATGGGACCAGCACATTTGGTGCCAACCACCCATGGAAACCTAACAGACAAGATGAAAGAATGTAAGATTTTGTTACAATTAATTGGGTGCAGAACTGGTTGGACAATTATGCCCAACAAATGTGTATGAATGGCTCCAGGTCGATCAGGAAGCATCAAGTGGAACATAGCAGAAATCCATTCTAGGTCGTATAAATCATTCTGTTTATAAATGATTTGTATGATGCGGGAGGAAATATGGTTATCAATCATATTTTTGCAAGATGAATGACAAGCTGAACCATGTCCCAAAGGAGGGCATCCAAGACCCAGAGGAAAAATATTACGAGGAATGGTTGGAGATATTGGATAATTTTATCATGGAGATAAGAAGACCATAGGGAGGAATAATATAATATGGATTAGATTGAGTCACTGTTGACCCAGGAAACTTGACATAGTTTTCAAACTGCAAGGAAGTAGATTTCAATTGGCTGAATTTCTTAATAATAAGAAGAGTTCAACAATAAAAGAGATTACATCACAATATGTGGACTCTTCTTTTCAGAAAGCGCTTAAACAGAGTCTATATGGCCATCTATGGGAATAATAGAGAATGGATTCCTGCCTGGGTAAGAAGACGTTTACCTAATTTCCAAGATTTCTTCCATCTCTTATATTTTATTATTGTATGGTCCTTTTTTGTTAATTCAAGAATTGGCAGAAAACACCAGCTCTACTCAATAATGAGGAAAGGTCCTAAAAGCCATTCTTGAGTTTTGAGTAGTATTCTGGGGACACACACACACACAAATCTATGGGGCCAGAACAAAGAGATAGTGATAGGACAAAAACTGAGTTTGATTGAATGTAAATCTAATTAAAATTACAATTAACTCAATTAAAATTAACATGTATCTAATCTTCGGCCCTTACTGGCTCATTACAAATTATAATTGGCAGCAGTTTTTGAGACACTCCAGGCTGTACCCAAGGTTTTTGGGGTCTTCTTGTGGCTCTAGAGACTCAAGTTGTGTACTCCAAAATAATTTATACATAACATAAAAATCATGTAGAATGTATTCATTTGATAGTCTTTGTGTTGTGATGGTGGTTTTCTTATCTCATCTCATCTCATCTCATCTCCTCTCCTCTCCTCTCCTCTCCTCTCCTCTCTCTCTCTCTCTCTCTCTCTCTCTCTCTCTCTCTCTCTCTCTCTCTCTCTCTCTCTCTCCCTCCCTCCCTCCCTCCCTCCCTCTCCCTCTCTCCCTCTCCCTCTCCCTCTCCCTCTCCCTCTCCCTCCCTCCCCCCTCTCTCTGTTGCTCTTTTCACAATATAGTAAGGAAAAAGTCATTTTATGTCACTTCATGTAAATTAGAGGGAGGGTATAAATACTTTCAAATGAACACATAAAGCAAATGGTTTGTTAGTTTTATAGATGTAACCTGCTCCTCAAAATGGTTAAAATGTATTAAATGTTTTTAAATGTCCTAATTCATCCTAGGCAGGCAGGACTAAATACTTAAGATCTCTCTCTCTCTCTCTCTCTCTCTCTCTCTCTCTCTCCCTCCCTCCCTCCCACCCCTCCCTCCCTCTCCCTCTCCCTCCCTCCCTCCCTCCCTCCCTCTCTCTCTCTCTCTCTCTCTCTCTCTCTCTCTCTCTCTCTCTCACACACACACACACACACACACACACACACACACACACACACACATCCCAAACATAGACAATTTCTCAAAGGTTATAATAGGAACCTTTGAGAAATTGTGGGGATGGCTATGAAAGAAAAACATGAGTATTGAAATTGGATGGGGTTTTTTTAAGATTATCAAATATAGGCTATCACTCAGCACATCCTGTAGCAGCTCACAGTGATGTCACACATATATGTGATGTCACACACACACACACACACACACACACACACACACACACACACACACACACACACACACACACACACACACACACACACACACACACACACACATATATATATATATATATATATATATATATATATATATATATATATATATATATATATATATATATATATGAGAGAGAGAGAGAGAGAGAGAGAGAGAGAGAGAGAGAGAGAGAGAGAGAGAGAGAGAGAGAGAGAGATGGATGGATGATAGGCAGGCAGACAGATTTGGGGCAGGCATCAATATGACTTAATTTCATATTTGCAGATGGAAAGGAAATCTCTGTATTAACTGTTCTGTGAAAGTATGAACCCTAACCATCATATCACTTTACAGAGTCCCACAATGCAGGCAAAAATATCATAAACATTAACCACCCTCTCCAAAAAGTATTATTTTAATTATAATAATACATATCAATGATATCCTAACACCTAAAATGCTCATCACTCATCCCAGGAAAACATATTAATAATTTCTTAGGCCCCAAGCATTCCTATGGATCATTTACTAACTTCTGAGATATTAAGCAGGAGGGAGCTTTTTTTATTTCAGAGATGGAGTAAATGTTTCCATAGGAAGGGAGCCCAAAGTTACAACTGAGCTCTCACATGCTGAATCTCAAGGGTGGGATGATGGATGGATGGATGATGGGTGGGTGGGTAGATGAATGGATGGAGACTTTTAGATTATATTTTCTGCATGTATGTCATAGATTAGCAGATTCTATCTGCAGTTGTCGGTCTTAAAACTAGCCCACCTCCAACCTGTGCTGTCCCTCTCACTCAAACACACATGTTACCCTGGTTTAGTGGGTTTATTAATATTCCCCAGCAATTCCCTTCACCAAAAACCCAGAACTGTTCCAATTAAGTCTAGCCAAAAGCAGACCAATGCTAGCCCACAGAGCAATGGCCAATGAGACCACAAGGCACTTGAAAGTTTCCCAATCAAAATAAACCCACTAGGCAAAATTAAATTCACGGCAAGAAAAGGCCAGAGTTCACAAGGTAGAATCCAAGTCAAGGCATGGTGTCAATTCAAAGCAAGGCAGGGATCACAATGACCAGAAAGTACACAGCTAGGAAATGAACATGTTTGTTCCCAGAATCGCCCCCATCTCTCTACTGTGCTAAACAGCCAGCTTTCGGTGCAGCCCATCAAGAAGGGCAAGGCTTTACTGCAGCTAGAATTGTATATGCTCAACAATGGAAAAAAGGATAGTTACTGGAAGAAGAAAAAGTAATAAGGAAAATATTAGATCGTGCAGAAATGAATAGATCAACTTGATCAAGGTAAAACAATAGACAAATTTACATAGACTTTTGTAAAACCTTTGATTCAGTAGTACACGACAAACTACTTCTGAAACTAAAATCCTATGGCATCTCTGGACCCCTACACAATTGGATAACTGCGTTCCTGTCTAACAGACAACAAGTAATGCCCTATCAAATCCTGCTCCTGTCAACAGTTGTGTCCCTCAAGGCAGTGTTCTAGGACCAACACTCTTCATACTCTACATAAATGATCTTTCTGATCATATTATAAGCAACTGCGTTCTCTTTGCTGACGATGTTAAACTATTTAACACCACCGACAATGCTACTACCCTTCAAAAAGACCTTGACCATGTAGCAGAATGGTCAAACAACTGGCAACTTCAAATCTCAACCAACAAATGCTCTGTCCTACACATTGGCAAAAAGAATCAGAATAAAAAATACAAACTTGGAGGAAATGAACTTGTAGACAACCCTCACTCTGTCAAAGATCTTGGAGTACTCATATCCAATGACCTAAGTGCTAGAGCCCACTGTAACAACATTGCCAAAAAGGCTCTGAGAGTTGTTAATCTAATCTTGCGTAGCTTCTTCTCTGGCAATATTACACTGCTAACCAGAGCATACAAAACATTTGTTAGACCAATTCTGGAATACAGTTCACCTGTCTGGAACCCACACTGCATATCAGACATTAATACAATCGAGAGAGTCCAGAAATATTTCACTAGAAGAGTCCTCCACTCCTCTGCTCCCAATAAAATACCTTATTCCACCAGACTTGAAATATTGGGATTAGACAATTTACAACTACGCCACCTCCGATCTGATCTAAATGTAGTTCATAAAATCATATATCAAAAAGTCCTTCCTGTCAATGATTACTTCAGCTTCAACTGCAACAATACACGAGCACATAATAGATTCAAACTTAATGTAAACCGCTTCAAACTCGACTGCAGAAAATATGACTTCAGCAACAGAGTGATCAATGCATGGAATGCACTACCTGACTATGTGGTTTCCTCCCCAAACCCCCAAAACTTTAACCTTAGATTGTCTACAGTAGACCTATCCTCATTTCTAAGAGGTCTGTAAGGGGCGTGTATAAGCGCACCACTGTGCCTACTGTCCCTGTCCTACTGTCCTATTGTCCTCTTATTATCAGTACTTTTTACTTATGTTTATACAAACAACTACTATCCTGTACATGTTTGACAAATAAACAAACAAACAAACAAACAAACAAACAAATAAATAAATATATAAATTAGAGATAACAGTATGCAGTTTGGGAGATGTTTTACAAATGGATAGAACAAAAGAAAGGAGTGTGGAACTGAAGAAAGAAAATGAGTAAAAATGTAATATATCAAGATAAAATGTGTAATATATTGAAAAAAGAATAAAAGGGAATGTAACGAGAGAAAATTGTAAAAAGGTATAAGAAAAAGATGTAAAACCAGACCACACACTGCTGATGGAAAAAGAATGTTTTTATGTATGTATAATGGAAAAAATAAAAAAACTGTATAAAAAAAAGAAGGGCAAGGCTTTCTCCTCGTGAGTAATCTGGCTGTCTTTCACTGTTCCTGCCTTTTCTCTGCCCTACGTGTTCTTGGATCAGGTATATAAGGTAGTTCCTCTTCCTCCTGCCTGACTGGCTGCAGTTTTCCACATCTGACGCCTCAGGGCTGGCCTGCTGCATCTGTGCTTCAGCCCAATCACTCTCAGATGGCTATTTGGAGCCATTGACCAACTCCCTTCCTGACGTCCCAGGAACTGGTTCATCCTACCCCAAGCTGACATCTGAAGAGGTATCTGGGGAAGCATCCGAGGCAGAGGTGGGTTCCTCCCAGTTCGAACTGTTTCACCCGAACTGGTAGCAACCCGCTGGTGATGTCACAATGACATCACGGAACCGGTTCGGTCGGTGCCGGTCCATGGGTGCCGCCATCTTTTTTAAAAAAAAAATTCGGATTTTTTTGGGGGGATTTTTTTGGGGGGGGGGATTTTTTCTGGTTTTTTTTCTTCTGCATGCGCAGAAGCTGAGTTTCCGGCACTGCGCATGCATCTCCATCTTGTTTTCGGCTTTTGGGGGGGATTTTTTAATTTTTTGCCAACGCGCGGCCATGCCGCGCGGGAGGACGTGAACCGGCAACGAGGTAAATTAGAACCCACCCCTGATCCAGGGGAGTTATCACACAAGCCTTTTAGAACTTTATAGGTCATGACCAGCATGTTGAATGGCATTCAGAAACAAATCATCAACCAAAGTAGTTCTCACTACATAGCTGTTACGTCGGACAGACTTTTTCCCATTGTCTTGCAAGTAACTGCAATCAAGTTTCTCGATTGTCTTCAAGGACAATCCCACATAGAGCAAATTACAGTAATTCAGATGTCAGGTGATAAGGGCATGAGAGACTGTTAGAGGTTTTTACCCTGACTGAAATGACTTGTGATAATTCATTCTTCCAGAGCCCTGTGTATCTTAGATCCCAGCATCTTCTTGACTTCCCAAAAGAGAAATAAGAGTAGTCCAGGATTAGAAGTAATGTATATTACAAATATGGTGGCAACTCCTCCTGTCATAACAAGCCATAGTCTGGGCCAGACCCAACCAAGCACCTATCCCTTCAACAACAGCTTATCCTAGACAAGAAGGATTGAGATTAAGCCCACAGAGGCAGATTGTAATTTTTAAAAATGAATTTGATTGTAAAACGCAGAAGAGTGTTTTTAAAAATACAGAATATGCCTCCAACATATAGAAGCATCTAGATTCAACCTTTAACATCATTGTCACGTAGTGAATATTGTCAGTTGTATGTCTATGCAGGGTGATGCACCCCTATTTAATATTATGGTACATTCCAATACAGGCAGAACACGTGATATGAGTTGTACGCATGTGTACATTCCTAAGTCACCATTATTTTTTCTTCTGCCTTAGCTGTTGACCTGAACGGTCGTGTTTCTTAGCAAAGATGTAATTATTCAGGATTTATTGTTTTTGTACTGAAATAAATATTCTCTATTAGACTTTTAATCTCGGTTTTATTTTTAATTGTCTGAATTCCAAGAAAAGATCTAAATCGCCTCTATGATATTTTATTCTCATTTCAACAATCATATAGTAGGAGAACTTTTCAAATCCTAACTGGAATAAGTAACACTGATTTAGAGAAATACATTTTCGCTTTCCAATGTGTTTTTGTAACAAAATCATTTTAAACCTGAGGTTTTTAGGTAACTGTTCTAAAGATTGGGATTGCCATTTAGTATAATTCAGTATTTTTTGCTTGTAGAAGACTTGGCAGTATTAATCAGGTCCATACACCATATGGGCTATTAACCTAAATGCAGTTCCCAAGGTATGATGGGCTACAAAAAATGTAATAACGTGCTGATTTTGCTTCCTAAAGAGAAAAACAGCAGAGTTACTGAGGAAGGTAAGGCTGTACAATAGATGCATTTAGCATGGCCTTGTTTCCTGCTAATCCTCATTTTAGTGTTAACAGTAGCGCGTGCGTGTGTGTGTGGCCTAGAAATAGAATTCTACCAAACATAACCTTGACCTAAGTTTTCTTTTAGACCCTTTGCTATCTTTCTCAAATGGGCATTTGTGTAAAAAAATAAAAGAGAGATACGACGCATAAGTATTTCCAGACATCATTTCAATTATTTGTGTCATAGCTTTGGAGGACATGGCTGTAGCGCCTGAATAATGAGATGAAGAAAGCATTTTAATTTTTTTTTCCTCCTTCTGTTTTTCTCCTCACAGATATCTCAAGTTCAGTTTGAGAGAGATGGTTATCTTTTCCCCTTCAAAGTCCTTGTTTCCAAGTATTCAGAATATGCTCCTTATCTCAGTTCCATTACAGTGCCTGTTTCAGGGTATTGTTAGCAATGGCTCCCTTGGGCTAGCTATGGGTGAGGCACCAGCCATGGCATCATCCATTTCTAAGCAAAAGAATAATTTACTCTTGTCATCAACAAGCTGTTTACAGACTTCCTCTGTTATTGCTTCAAATTTAAATAATATTGCCCTCTCTCTCTCTCTCTCTCTCTCTCTCTCTCTCTCTCTCTCTCTTTCTCTCTCTCTCTCTCTCTCTCCCTCTCCCTCTCCCTCTCCCTCTTTGTTTTAAAATGTACTATTAACCTTGCTCCCAAATCTTCTTTCCTTCCACCATTTTTATCCTGCTTTTCTCTTTTAAAAGCACTCAAATCAACTAACTAGGTAATTAAACCACAATTAAATGCATAAGCAACAAATAATTAGTTTAAAAAATGTGTATATATTTTGATCGAATGTGTATACATTTTCTAAAAAAAAATCAATCAGGAAAGGTGGAACTGGTTATAAAAGAAACCAAATGAAGGGGGAAAGGTCAGTGGAGCCAAATAGGAGCAAATTTACAGAATGGGGGCAGCTATCAAACAGATCCGCATTCATATGAAGATTATTTTGGTTTCTGAGGTATGGGAATTTTTTAAAAAAATCTCTTTGGCTTGGCAAATTCATGGAAATACGGGCATTTCCCAAGTACTTTGGTCTCAACCATTTAGACATGTAGAGGTCAAGCCCAGCACTTCAAAGTGTCCTTAGAAGTGAACTGGTAACCAAAACAACTGGATGAAAGCATTGCCATACAGTTTGATCTTTTAGAGATAGTCAAAACTCTACCTGCTGGGTTTTATGTCAACTATGAGGTTCTAAAGGGTCTTCAAATGGAACCCAACATGGAGACTATTACAGTTACATTGTTAAGAATTGATAAGGATGTGGGTCATTCTTATAAGGTCACCATGTTCCAGAAATAGCTACAGATGTTGTCACAATAGTCATCTGAGCATCAAGCAATGAAACTCAGACAAAGAACATCCTTAAACACCGAGACAGAAAGCTATTCCGATGAGAGTTGACTAAGCAGCCAAATCTGCATCCATCTTAACTATCACCAAAACACCTATACATTTTCTGGATTTCATTTCATCTTATTAAGCTTTGACAAGATGGCTGCCACTTTCAGGAACCCATGTCACAGAAGTCAATATGAGATACACATATTTACACGACTGATTTTCTTTTCTCCTTCCTTCCTTCATTGGTTTGCTTCTTCCTTTCTTATAGAGATACACTCCCTCCAAGAGTTATTCCAGCATGAGCAAACAGAGATAAAAGACACACATTTTATAATGGTGTTATTAACAGCATCAGTGGCAAGTTGAAGAAGTTCAGTTGTCATACTCAAATATTAATTGCAATTTTGGTTGAGGAAACTCTGAACACAGAGCTAACACTTAAATGTGTCTGTGCAGATGGGGCATGACACTAGTCAACAGACAAGGGTACACTGCTGTTTTGTCACCATCACCCCGCCAAACATGCACATCTTGCACACACACACATACACAACCTAAGTAATTTTTGTTATTGCCCAGAGCATGAACTCCTCACACTACCACAACTACTAATGTGTTAAACTGAACTTATGGTGAACTATTTGACTGTTCCTCAATGTAAAATCATTTCCAGAGTCTGAGAAGAACATCTGGGTTAGATTCTTTGTTCCTAACATGCTGTTTCTCTTAAGTTGTTGAAATTGTTAATGTTGATTAATATTCTTACTGTGTGCTTACATACTTTAGTCTCTCTGTTTGTATATTACTACTCTATTTTTTTAAATTAATGCTTTATCTGTATTGATGCTTGAAAAGCAGATGGCAACTGAGTCAGGCAGTTCACTTTTGTGCCAGTTGTCTCTATTTCTTGACCAGGAGGCATTTTAGATGGTCAGTCATGCCTAGTCACCTCATGAGTGGTCTACTGCAGTATGATGTACATGGGGCTACCATATAGCTTGAAGACTGTCCAGAAGATACAGCTGGTAGAAAATGCAGTGGCGATGTAGGAGATGACCAGACTGAGCCCAAGGGAGGGGTCAAACATGTCATAAGTCACGAGTCCCCGTGTGCCCACAAGAGAGCTAAGTCCAGTCTATCTTGAATGCCTGTCTTATCTCCTGCTCATGTCCCTTAATGGCCAGTTGGTCAGATTATTGTAGAAATAAATGTTTATACTCATTTGAATTGTCTGAATCTCCTGATTTCACCGGCGCTTGACAGGCACAATCAATAACATGCTATCTATGCATATTCCAAAGTTGCCCAATTCAGAAAATTAACACCAATTGTTGTCTTCCAATATTTAATACTTGACAATACATAAGCACGATGATGCAGCCTCAAAGTCAAAAAACCAAATCCTTCCTCATTGATTGCTATTTGCATTTTCTATTAAAAAATATTCTCAGAATTGAAAAAACCCATAAAAAAAATTCTAAACAGTTTATTTTCTGAAAATATTTTTCAGAACTGGAGGTACAAATATAAATGGAATAATATTCATTTTGAGACCATTTGCCTTTCCCCAAAGGGTAAAATTCCCCAAAGAGTAAAAAAATCTATATCTGAAGAAATCTCTTTATACATTTCATTTATGTCACATGCTATTGAGTTATGTCTTTTAGTATACACACCTAAATATTTAATAGATTTGATACAAATACAGAACTGATCCATTCCTTAAATGGATTGTAACCAAATTTTCACTGATTCGCATCAAGTCCAATTTGGACCCGTTAATAGAGTATCCTGCTATTTTACTAAAGACATCTATTATTTGCATCAATACTGGAATAGTAGTGTGAAGTATAAAAATGAATGAACGTCATCATCAAATAAAACCCATTTGTGCTCAACTGAATTATATATTTTTTAACTTTTAAAAATTGTTCTTAATGATTTTATTGTTTGGCGTTCTTTAAAATGCTGTACGCCGCCCTGAGTCCTTAGGGAGTAGGGCGGCATAGAAGAATTCCCAAATAAAATAAATAAATAAATATTACTTTGTCAATCTCCCTATGTTGTCTAATACCACAAGCCAAGAATTCCAAGTGGCTATTAAAAAGCAAGGATGAAAGTGGGCATGCTTATCTAGTTCCTCTAAATAGTAGGAGAGAAGGGGGAAAAACATGCCCCAAACCTTTACTTTAGATGTGGGTGATTCATATAATATCTCAATTCATTTTATGTCCCAAAGGTGCTTTTTCAAGACGCAAACGGATTTGTTTTTCTTTTGAAGATGTTTCGCTTCTCATCCAAGAAGCTTCTTCAGCTCTGAATGGATGGTGGGGAATGGAAGGATTTATATTCTTTGCAGACAGCTGGTCATTGGCATTCTTTTAGAGAGTTGTTGAGGCCACTTGGAGGTTTATCTGTGTCCTCAGGATCACCTGAGTAGTACAAATGGGTGTGGAGCCTTCTTGGAACTGCTGAAAGATCTGTGTTGTAGACTGGAAATAGATGATGTTGTATCAGGGGTGAAATGCTCCCAGTTCGGGCGGGCCAGTTGGTCGTCGTAGAGCCAATAGTGCCGATAGCGCTCGCAGCGCGAGAGCCAATAGAGCCGATAGCTATCGCAGCGCGAGGCATCCCCCACCCGCCTGGATGCCGCCATTTGGGTTATTTTACCCTCTGCGCATGCGCAAAGTGTTCTGCGCATGCACAGAGGGTAAAAGAACCTAAATGGCGGAATCCAGACAGGCGGGGGAAGCGGGTGGGGGGAGGCTCCACTGCGATCGCTATCGTCTCTATCGGCTCGATGACGACCGACTAGCCCGCCCGAACCGGGAGCATTTCACCACTGTGTTGTATCCCTCCCCTCTATTGAGAGAGAGCTGTTCAATTTTGACATAGATGATCGCTTTGACCCCTCTTTCAAACCAGAGGTCTGTCCAAAATGTGGACTTTGCTGTCTTCCAAAGAATGGCTTTTGTCTTTTAAATGAATTTTATGAATTCCGAAGAAAATCCAAACCTGTTTGGTACCACAAACAAATACCATTTCTACATTTGTCAAAGGCTTTTTCAGCATTTAATAGTAAAATTACAAACTGATCTGTATTCAAGTCTATTACATCTACAACTAACCTAATATTGTCTCCTGCTTACCTAATTAATATAAATTCTGCTTGGTCATATTTAACAATCAATTGCTGTAATCTATTTACTAACATTGCTGTTACTATCTTTGTATCAACATCAATCAGTGGGATTGGACAATAATTAGCACACTGAATGTGACCTTTACCTGCTTTTGGTATAACACTAATATAAGCCTGATTAAATGTTATTCGGTAAGATTCCCTTATCAAATATCTCATCATACAATTGAAGTTTTGGCACCAAAAATTTTATAAATGTTTTGTACCACTCAATAGAGAATCCATCCAATCCTGGTGCTTCATCAGTTACCATTTTTAAAATTATTTGTTTAATCTATCAAGGAGCAAATAAACGTTGTTTATGTGTATTTAACTGGGGTAGGTTAACTTTATTTTTAAAAGCCTTTATATCTTCATTTGATACATTTTCTGGTTTGCTACATAATTCTGAATATTTCTTTTAAATGATAATTTATATCCCTTGAAGTCATGCCTTTCACCTCTGATGATTGAAATCATTGCCCTTTCTTTCTTTTATTTTAAACAATTAGCCAAGATCTTACTGGCTCTTTCACAACTCTCCCAATATCACTTTTGTAAACGTATTAGCATAAATTCTGTTTGCTGTGATATTATAGTAGTTAGTTTCTTTTTTCTGTATTTCTCTGTACAGAATTGCAGATGAGCATCAAACCATCTGTATCCATAAATGTTTAAATTCACCTTTCAAATTATATTCCCTGTTATTTTTAATCTTATTTTTGTATGATGCATAAGCAACAGTTCAACTTCAGATATATGTTTTATATGCTTCCCAAGCTTCCCCGATAAAACTATATTATTTCACATATGTGACTAGCAGATATAAGACAATAAAGTAACAAAAATGTAAAGTTAGCATCAAGGGATGCTATCTCTTAGACCAGTGATGGCGAACCTATGGCACGCGTGCCACAGGTGGCACGCGGAGCCATATCTGCCGGCACACGAGCCGTTGCCCTAGCTCAGCTCTAGCACACATGTGCGCGCCAGCCAGCTGATTTTCAGCTCACGCGGAGGCTCTGGGAGGACATTTTAGGTTTCCGGGGAGGCAGGGGGGCGTTTTCACCCTCCCCAGGCTCCAGGGAAGCCTCTGGAGCCTGGGGAGGGCGAAAAACGGGCCTACCGGGCCCACCGGAAGTCAGGAAATGGGCCTCCGGCCTCCAGAGGGCTTCTACGGGGGTGGGGGAGGCCATTTTCGCCCTCCCCAGGCATTGAATTATGGGTATGGGTATGGGCACTCGCACGTGCGTGATAGCACACGTGCACGCGCTTTCGGCACCCGAGGGGAAAAAGGTTAGCCATCACTGTCTTAGACCATTAGCACTTGCATTGGGCCATTAAGATTGAAGAGATTCTGAATTGCAACATATTCCATTATGAATGGGTCAGTAAAACATACCCAGAGGTGGGTTCCTCCCAGTTCGCACTGGTTCTATAGAACCAGTAGCAAACCACTGGTGATGTCATGCTGACATCACGGAGCCGGTTCTGTTGGTGCCGGTCCGTGAACGCTGGGGGGATTGTTTTTTGAAATTTTTTTGCTGATTTTTTTTCTTCTGCGCATGTGCAGAAGCCGGGTTTTCGGCACTATGCATGCAGTGTTTTTGGCTTAAAAAAAAATTTTTTTTGAATTTTTGGCAATGCCCACGAGGTGCGGCCACGCAGCGCGGGAGGAAGTGAACCGGTAGCGAGGTAAGTTAGAACCCACCCCTGAGCATACCTGTTGTGTGTTAATTCCAGATTATGAGAACATGGTCAGAAGTGGAGAGTATAAATATCTCTTGATGGAATGGCAGCTGCTTTGTGATGGTCTTGTGCAGGCCCTGGCAAAACGATTGAAGACTGCTGAGCAACACATCTTTAACAGAGTGGTATCAGTGGTGCAGACAGGGAATGTTAGCGCCTAAACTTAATGTTCTAAGCCCATTTCTATTTTGTCACCATGTGCCTTCCTGGAGAATAAGCACGATTTTGTTTTTTTTGGGGGGGATACTTTCAAAAGAACGAGAATGTTGGGGTTCTGCAAAGCTTCAATTTAGAGATTTTCTTCGAAGGGAAGGCTGTCTGAATCCAATCCACTTTTGAAATCAGATCAATAATTTAGATCAAACTGTCAAGTCATATCAGATGCCTTTGAATGAACTGGATTGTATTTTAAATGGATTCAGGAAAATCAAATCAAATAAAGCTGATTCAAGTCAATTCTCTGAATCAATTTGAATTGTCCATTCAGAATGCCTGCGTTATTTTTATTCTATTCTGTCATTAATTCTGTAGCTGGCTATCTTTTCATGACAATAAAAAGTTTTAAAAACTTAAATGGAAGGGGTTTAAAAAAAGATCACATGACAAGTGCTTTCATGTTTTAGTAGGCCACAGCTGACCAATATCAGTCCAGGCCAACTTATTTCTTACTGCTCAACCTCATCTCATAACTTAGATACTGAGATGGGTGGTGCCTAAATTTAATGAATAAATAATTTCAAAGGTCATTTGGACTCTACTTAGGTACTGGGACCTGGACTTCCACCACAAAGTCTAGCTCCAACAGCATTATTGAATAATCATGTCAACTCAAAATATATAAACATGCAACTTATTAACATGGTCTGCTGTCTTCCACCTCCTTATATAACTTAGTAAGATGTCTACTACTTAGTAAGATATGTAGGTGTGTGTGTGTAGGGGTGTGTGTGTGTGTGTGTGTGTGTGTGTGTGTGTGTGTGTGTGTGTGTGTGTGTGTGTGTAAGAGAGAGAGATCTTACATGCCTTTGTCTGGTAGGTGACTGTACCATTTCAATGCCAGCAGGGCTAGGAAAGACATCAATCAATCAACCAATTAACATGGCCTCTTGACTTGCAAATTGCAATTCTGGGTGGATTACATTGGACTAAATTCAGTAAAAAGACAAACTATGAAACAAAAATATGACACCATTGAAGGCAACCCATAATCTTTCTAGAGCAAGTCATTTCAGATGGGATGATTCACCACCATGGCTCAGCACTTGAGGGAAAACTATCGTTAATACATTGTGTGTTTCTTAGGACCAGCTTTTCAGAAAGGGAGAAAGTTGTGGGGGGAAAAATGAGATCTCACATTTGGATGCATGGTTTTATCCATGTTAATTTACCTTCCAAGGTATGTATGTATGTAGGTAGGTAGGTAGGTAGGTAGGTAGGTAGGTAGGTAGGTAGGTAGGTAGATAGATAGATAGATAGATAGATAGATAGATAGATAGATAGATAGATAGATAGATAGATAGATAGATAGATAGATAGATAGATAGATAGATAGATAGATAGATAGATAGATAGATAGATAGATAGATAGATAGATAGATAGATAGATAGATAGCTGCTAGGAGTTAATTTATGAACCTTGCTATAAAAATATATTAGTGTTTTGCATATGCTCTGCTCTGCTCTGCTCACCTACTTTTGTAATCCTTGCCTTTTAAAACAAATCTATAATAGAATTATGCTTTATGAAAAAGAGAAGAAGTCTTTCTTTAGTTCACAAAACTATTTAAAGGTAATCACTGTGTCTAACAACACCAGGCATGTGTTCAGGAGCATTTCATGTGGACTTCATGAGCAACAACTCTAAATGTGTCCCACCTTTGGTAAAACAAGAAGAAGAAGAAGAAGAAGAAGAAGAAGAAGAAGAAGAAGAAGAAGAAGAAGAAGAAGAAGAAGAAGAAGAAGAAGAAGAAGAAGAAGAAGAAGAAGAAGAAGAAGAAGAAGAAGAAGAAGAAGAGTCACACAGTCAGATTTTTTGACTGAGGCATTTTTATTCACCTATCAAGTCCTTCCCAAGGATCTGGGATAGGTAGATTTGTTGTTGGATGTTGTTAAAGGTATTGTCAAGCAATATAAGCTGTTCCAAGTAAAGCTGCCTTTTACAATGGACTGATGGTAATTTTGCTAATGCCGATGGTCTTCAAGTGGTACTCCAGTTGTTTTGGGTTTACACCCAGGCGTCTATCCCTATTGGTACTATCTTTGCTTTATTTTGCAGTTGTTCTACTTCTATTTGCAGGTCTTTGTAGTCTGTGATTTTTTTCCCAGTTCTTTTTTTTCTTTTCTGCTGTCTCCAGGTATTGCAATGACCTGTATCCAGACTTCTTCTTTTTTTTTTGGTCTTTCTTATCAACAATACTTAAGCTTGGGATGTTATGTAGCAGGTAAATTGTCTGTTTGAATTCCCAAGTCCCAGACAAGTTAGTCTTTGTTTCCTATTACTTTGTGTATTTTGAGGTCCCATCTATTTTTGCTTGCAAGTAAATGGTATTTCTTGCAGATCTTCCAATGCACCATCATTTGTATTGTTTGGAGTCAGTTTGTAAGATATTTTTGCAGCAGCTGATTAGGTTGTCCACTGTTCCTTCAATTTCTTTGCAGATGTTGTCAGCTTCAAGGATGCCTAGAGATTTGTTGTGATCCTCTTCATCCAATCTCTTGGTGTTATTTCCACAGGCATCTTGATCCTTTCAATTTCACTAGTTCCTTCCTATCAGTGGTAAGGGCAGAGTATTTATCCAGTCCAAATGCCATTGCAATTCCTTAGCTGTATATTCAGTTAGTTTGATAAGCAACTCCATTTCAGATGGTGTTTTTCCATACTGCTTTAATCACCCGTGTAATGAAGGTGCAACAGACTGGCAGATATATATATATATATATATATATATATATATATATATATATATATATATATATATATATATATATATATATATATATATATATATATATATATATATATATATATATATGTTTGATAGCCATGGCCTGGTTTGTTCAGTATTGTTGACAGAGGAATCAGTGCAATGAGAAACAATAGTGGTGATAGTGAGGCTCCTTGAAAGATTCCTCTCTTGATGTTACCCTTTCTCAGTCTATCACTATTGACCAGCAACTGGGTCTTCCCAGAGGTGGGATCCTGCCTCTGATTGCCGGTGCGGTTAATTGCTGAGTTCGGCGCAGAGCCGAAGAAGCTGCTCCCGTTCGCGGAACGGGAGCTTTCCCCGGGCGCTTTCCCCGCCCGCATGGATGCCGCCAATTGTGTTCTTTTGCCCTCTGCGCATGCCCAAAGCGTTCTGCATGCGCAGAGGGCAAAAGAACACAATTGGCGGCATCCATGTGGGAGGGGAAAGCGCCCGGGGAAGCTCCCGTTCCGCGAACGGGAGCAGGCTCGAGCAGCGTCTTCGGCGTCTGCGCCGAACTCAGCGATTAACCGCACCGGCAATCAGAGGCAGGAACCCACCTCTGGGTCTTCCTTTGGGCCATTAAGCAAAAAGCTATTATTTCTAACCATTTGATTATCCTATCATGTGGCAGGGAGTTGAATGCCTTCTTGTAACCAATCCAAGCTACATTCAAGTTGATCTTCCTTCTCTTGCAGTTTTCCAAAATCATCTTGTCAGTTAAGAGTTGATTTTTGTTCCTCTGCTTCTTTGGGTGGTTTCCTTTCTGCTCAGATGGGAAGAGTTTATTTTCAACTAGATGCTGTTGGATGGCATCAGCTCACACCAATTAGCAGATTGAAAATTGTTGATATGCAGTACTTGGCCTGTAGTTGCCTGGTTCTGTCCTTTTTGTTGGTTCTATCATTCCCAGGTAGGTTTTGCCAGATTTCAACCAATCTTCAATCTCATCTCCTTGCTGTATGTTGCTAAACTGTTTGGCAATAAGTGGGTACAATCCAGCGAGATGTTTCAGTCAGAAACCATGCAATTCATCTTCACTTGCTACTTAGTACAGTCCAATAACTCATAGTAATAGAGGACTGGTATCAATGGTGGCTCAACCCTGGCAGACTTATATGTGGTCATTTTTACCTCATTTGCTAAACTGAATTTCACTGGGGAGAAGTTTCTGCTGGACACAGAATGGATGTGTCCACAAACCAATGTTATCTTCCTTTCCTTCTCCAGGTATGTTTGACATGCTTTCTCCTACTTCTTCTCCTCTTTTTCAGTAACTCAAAATAACTTCTGGGGCATAGGCATTCCCCAGAAGTAAGGTTTACGATCAAGGGGAGACAAACGAATGCCAAAATATGCACACTCGTGCCATCGTACAAATGCTACAGTTTATGTACTTCCACTAGAGGTTGTGTTGCAAGTACACATTCTCAGTATTTACAGGATGACCTCAAAGTGGCCCGTGTCATCATTTTTGCATTGTCACAGTTTGGTGTGGCTGCTGCTGCTGCTACTTAGGGTATTTTTTTAGTATGACACATTCCATATATGTTGTCATCTGAAAATACACCTAGTTTCCAGTTGTTGTTGTTTTTAAATAAAGGCTGTTATGTGCCATGCTGCCCTTGGCCATCCTGTTATATACCCTAAGGATAAGACATGGGAGTTATTGGTCTTACTTCCCTTCACTTTTTCAGAAATGACAGAGAAGGCAGCAACATGATTAACAAGATGAAGCATCTCCAGTAATTGGTTCTGGCTCCTGTAGCACAGTAAATGTTTCAGCGAGTTCCCAACAGTGCCCATGACTTCAGGCAAGGAAAAAACCAGTTTCTACCAAGATTTGAGTATTTCAGTGACGCCAAATAGAGGAAAGTCCAGCAGAGTTGCTTCCACTGGTTCATCAGCAGGGAAATTTTGCTAGGAGCATGTGTGTGTGTGTGGAGGAGTTTTTTAAAAAGAATTTTAGCAGCGAATGAATATGCATAGGTCTAACTCTGCTCCGTCAGTGTAATCAAATCATTTGAAATTAACTAATGTGCATTATGTGTATTAGAATGTATGAAAGCCTCATGGAAGAACATGGTAATACTGCACGCTGTGTAAGGCCTGAGCTTCAGTTGGGCTTCTGATCCATCCCATCTCTGCTGGCTGGCCGCCAGAAGACCTCAGGCTGACAAATCTTGCAATCATTGTGATGGATAAGGAAGCAAATATTTGCAGGAGAATGGGATTGCTGTGACAAGATTGAAGTAGTCAAAACCGAGAAGTGGAGATTACAGTAGCTGAGAAATGTTAGATAAGAGCCTGGCTAAGAATCCTAGACAGAGAGAAGAGCCTGGATCTTGTGGGATATTATGAGAAGGAAAAGCATTAGAGGTTGGTGGTTTATGACGAATGAAATACAAACAGATTAGATTTGAAGCCAGCAAGAGTTCAGGTAAGTAGAACAATTGTCAAAGCAATATAATTAGGAAGCAGTTTCTCTCCCCTTCCTTCTTACAGGCATTTGATGTTCTATAATTTTTTTTCATTGTCTTCATGGCAAATAAAATAAATACAATGCCTGAGAATGACCTATAAAATCTCATACCCAGGAGATTATCTGGACCAAAGCAGAAAGCTTTATGTTTACTCAAAAGTAAGCTCCATTGTGTTTAATGGAGTTTACTTTCTAATCAATAAAGAAATTTTATTTTAAACTGCTGGATTTTCCTAAATTAACCTGTTGTGTAAAGATAGTTTTATTTTTAAGACTATTAAAATATTTGGGCATGACCTAAATACAAAATAGGTAATGCACACACAGGTGCATATATACACACATGTATCAATACCAGTATCTCTCTCTCTCTCTCTCTCTCTCTCTCTCTCTCTCTCTCTCTCTCTCTCTCTCTCTCTCTCTCTCTCTCTCTCTCTCTCTCTCTCTCTCTCTCATCTACAACTACAACTAACAATAACTATATATATTGGTCTTACCAAAATGCCACATCATGAATGCTATTCAAAATTTAATCTCATAAATTGTCCTACATCACTCTATTTTATTTTCTGAAGAAAGAAGGTTGATGGTGAGTAATCCCATCATGATAATGAAGAAACATGGAACACTTCTGGCAATGCTTGAATGTTTGACAAAATGGACACATACAGACAATGGAGACAAGTCATGTCCCCAATGTTCTTCCAATCCATTGTGGGTAAACCACCCAAACCAGCCGCTTTATCAGAAATATATAGAATAGAATAGAATAGAATAGAATAGAATAGAATAGAATAGAATAGAATAGAATAGAATAGAATAGAATAGAATAGAATAGAACAGAATAGAATTCTTTATTGGCCAAGTGTGATTGGACACACAAGGAATTTGTCTTGATGCATATGCTCTCAGTGTACATAAAAGAAAAGAGACATTCGTCAAGAATCATGAGGTACAACGCTTAATGATAGTCCGGGTACAAATAAGCAACCAGGAAACAATCAATATTAATATAAATCGTAAGGATACAAGGTAGTATGGACCTCCCAAGATCCGTACTACCCCCACCTTACTGGCCTTCCGGAAAGCCGTCAAGACCTGGCTTTTCCGGCAGGTCTGGGGCCAATGACCTTCTGATGAGGTCTTTTATTTTTATTTTTTATTGATTTATTGAATCATTAAAACATTAAATACAAAACATACATATACATTTGCGTTCTTCATTCCTGAGACATCAGTTTAACGTCAATCTACATACATATTTTTCTATATGATTCTATATATAATATTTACAATCATTCAGACATTTTCTTATCCTTTCTAATTTCTAACCAGTTGTAAAATTTATCCCACACTGTGTAAAATTCTTTGTCATCTCGATTTTGTAATTCTAGTGTTAGTTTTGACATTTCTGCACAATCCATTATTTTTTTTTAATATCATATTCTCCGTTGGGGGTTTTTCATCTTTCCATGTTTGGGTGTAAATTATTCTGGCAGTGGTCAGGACATGTATTATCAAATATTGATTCTCTTTTGTCTGTTGCCCTCTAATAATACCCAATAAAAATGTTTCGGGTTTAAATTCCATTACAGTATCTGTTATCTCTTGTAACCATGTCCTAATCATGCTCCAGTATCCTCTTGCTATCGGACACGACCACCACATGTGGTAATATGTGCCGTGTACTTTTTTACACTTCCAGCATCTTGGGTTCATATTAGAAAATATTTTGCCGATTCTAGCTGGAGCTAGATGCCAGCAATAAAACATTTAGTGTAAGTTTTCTTTATATGATGTTGAGAGGGTTAATTTCTAATTTATCTTCCATAATTTTTCCCAATCATCTAATCTCTTTTAGACCACCCCATGTATGTATGCATTGTTGAATGTATTTTAAATGTTGATTGTTTTTTAATTGTGTTTTAAACTGTTTTTTATTCTAATATGTATTTTTACTGTTGTAAGCCGCCCTGAGTCCCTAGGGCAGTGATGGCGAACCTATGGCACGCGTGCCACAGATGGCACGCGGAGCCATATCTGCTGGCACGCGAGCTGTTGCCCTAGCTCAGCTCCAGCGTGCATGTGCACGCCGGCCAGCTGATTTTCGGCTCGCACGGAGGCTCTGGGAGGGTGTTTTCGGCTTCTGGAGGGCCTCCGGGGGGGGCGGAGGAGGCTGTTTTCGCCCTCCCCAGGCTCCAGGAAAGACTCTGGAGCCTGGGGAGGGCGAAAAATGGGCCTACCAGGCCCACCAGCAGTTGGGAAATGGGCCATTTCCAGCCTCCAGAGGGCCTCCAGGGGTCAGGGGAGCCCATTTTCACCCTCCCCAGGGATTGAATTATGGGTGTGGGCACTCGTGCATGCACGATAGCATGCGCAGACGCGCTTTCGGCACCCGAGGAAAAAAAGGTTCACCATCACTGCCCTAGGGAGTTGGGTGGCATAGAAATACTATTATTAAATTAAATTAAACAAGTTACAGTCAAGTTATAGTGCAAAGTACAAAGTGTTCATTGCTTTCATCCTTTTTTGGACTCTTGTGGCCAGATGAATTTGACATTTAATTGAACCTTTTCTCACTTGCACTTAATTGTGACATAAACATGCCCTAGCAACTCCCCCACCCCCTGCTGTGTCCTCATGATGCTGCCTTCATCTGATACCCACTCATTCTTTTATTAGGTTTCACTGGTGTTAAAGTACTGTAAGTTTTTCACCTTATCCCAATATAGGTGCAATCCAGTTTGCCTCACTAATCCTTTTGTTGGTGGTACAGTCAATTGATCCCCCCGGTGTGTGTGTGTGTGTGTGTGTGTGTGTGTGTGTGTGTGTGTGTGTGTGTGTGTGTATGTGGGACTGCCATGTAAAAACTTGTGCAAAACCAAGTTAAGTTTTTAACAGAGGGTTTAATCTATCAATTTTGGGGCAGGACAAGTAGTCCTCGACTTATGTCCACAATTGAGCCCAAACTTTTTGTTGCCGAGTGAGACATTGCTTAAGTGAGTTTCGCCCCATTGTACAACTTTTTTTTGCCACAGTTGTTGAGTGAATCACTGCAGTTGATAAGTTAATAACCTGGTTGTTAAGTGAATCTAGCTTCTTCATTGATTTTGCTTGTCAGAACGTTGCAAAAGGCAATCACAACTGTTATAAATATGAACCAGTTGCCAAGCTTCTGAATTTTGATTACGTGACCATGGGGATGCAGCAGGGGTGGGTTCCTACCAATGCGGTCCAGTGCGCAGCTCTGGTAGGGACCCGCCGATTACACAATTTGTGCGCGACTGCTCCGGTGCGGTCTTCACCAGACAGTCACGTGCATTGCCATCTTTTAAAAAGAATTTTTCGGCTTTTTTGCTTCTGCACATGTGCGGAAGCAAAATCTCACCGAAATCTCATGAGGGAAAGCATGCGCGCGCGAGATTTCGGCAAGATTTTGCTTCCACGCATGCACAGAAGCAAAATCTCACCCAAATCGCACATGCGCAAGTAGCAAACACGTGCGTGCACGAAATGTGGAGATGTGCGCGCAGCGCACCGGTATCGGTAAGTAAGCAACCCACCCCTGGGATGCAGCAATGGTTGTAAGTGTGAAAAATGGTCGTAAGTCACTTTTTCAGTGCCGTTGTAACTTTGAATGGTCATTAAATGAACACATTCATCTGCCATGGATCGGTTTGCGCCCCTGATGGTGGAATGTGAGGCTTTCCTGAGCTTTGGCTTCATGCCAGAAACTTGTATTCCAAGTCCTTAGGACTACATGCCGTCATCCTAGATCCAGCACAATGCCAGTCTCTGACTCTAATATTTGCAGTGAAAAATACTGTATTTTTCTGTCTATAAGGATGGAATAATAATAATAATATAGGACGCCCCCATGTTTCATGTAGAGTAAGTAAGCACACTACAAGCCATCACTGTGCAGAAGCCATCTTATTAGAGAGTGAGTAATGCAAGAGCAGGAAATGCATCACAGGAACAATAGAGATGAAACCTAGAGTGGCAATGTGATACAGGAAACCATTACAATAGAGAGGAATGATAGAGCTGCATATAAGGTAGAGGCTTGTGCTGCAGAGCTGGAGGACAGGGATAGGCCATGCCTTCTCCTCTCGGCCTCCTGTGTACAGTATAAGACACCTCTCCATTTTCAAGTAAATATTTTTAAAGAAAAAGTAGCATCTTATACATGGAAAAATACGGTAGTGGACTAACCGTTGCATATATGAACATAAGTCTTTAGGGGATAGGCAAGTGGGAAAGCTTTGGCCTTGGATAGAAGGTGTTACCTTACATGGGTAATTCCTTCAAATAAACTACTGTGGGAGAACTCAATCCACTTGTCTCTCTCCTTTTAACCTCTTGGCTTTCCGGGGCTCCGGCATGTGTGAAGATAAGCTAGCCAGCGCGCATGCATGCACCGGGAACCGGAAGAGCAGCTGGTGACAGCGCACGTGCCCACAGAGAGGGCTCTGCGTGCCACCTCTGGCACGCGTGCCATAGGTTCGCCATCACGGCACTAGAATTACAGAACAGCACCTGCAACTAAAACTCAATTGAAGGAGAAGTGAGGAATTCCGTGTTCTTCATTTATTTTGTTTCTCAGGAATCCGTCTCATTAGGCAGAATGGCAGAAACCAGGACGTGGGAACAAGGTTATAAACAAGTTAGCTAACCTATTCACCTCAGTCCCAAAGCTAGAAGATTATCTTTTTCAGTATTAGTGTTGAAGAAACATTACACTGGTTTTGTACTTGGAATGACCAGATGGAAGCTGTAGGAGGGACTTCCTGATCCTTCAAGTCTAGAAGAAAAATATGTTGAACCAGTCCCTGGGCTTCTTTTCCCCCTCCTTTTCTGGCTTCTAGGATCCTAACCAAAGTTGCAAAGTTCAGGAGGTTGACATGATGATGAGTGATGCTTCTGTCAAGCAATTAGTGTATAATTCAGAGCAAAATAAAGCATAATATCAATGAAAAAATGTTCTATTTAGGCAGAATGTGGATTGATGCTCCTCAAGGCTCTTTAGGGTGTGGAATAATGAAGGAAAATTCTTGATGGATGCATTTCCCACTCTATTTACACAACGTGGGTTCAATATGCTTACAATATATTTGCATCAAAATCGTATCTATATATTCCGCCAATGGAAAAGAATAGCAAGGGTCTACCAACATGCTTATACATTAATAATATTACTTGGGAATCTGATGTTTCAAGACCCAGGGTGAATTACTTATTAAAAACCCATATACAGCTATCTGTCTTTATCTTTCTTTTCTGTGTGGGTCATAATGGGTCTGATTGTTTTCAAAATTACATTTGAACAGGATATGACTGTTACATGAGAACTCTCCAACCAATATCATTTCCCTTGCTCATAAAATACATTACACTGCTGGGTGCACTGAGCCAAATCATTATAAAAAGGAAGCTTTAACCTAACCTTTGTGCTTCTCACCAGCCATTATACCAAATGAACACTTTAGAAAATGCTTTGATAAAAAGGGAAACGGACATGTTTATGAATATTGATATTCGGGTTGCTTAATTTTTCAGGAGCCTCCCAGCAATTTATTTTTTGTTGTTGTTCCAAATGACTTGCCTTTTATTAGCAGCTATGGTTTCTCCTTCCTCCTCTTCCTTGTGGCGAGTCAAATTTCACTAGGATTTTTTTTTTTAAAAAAAATTGATGCACAATTAAAAAATATATTATTGCAAAGGGAAGTTTTATTTCATTTGGAGATGGACATCCGCAGCACTTCATGGATGTATGGAAGAAATCCTTTCTCATCTACGGCAGAACTATATACAGTGTATCTAAGACAACGAAGAATCAGAAAACGAAGCTCTTTCAGGAATGTCTGAAAGAACTGGAAATATTCTTCTTTTTTAAAAAAAAATATTTATTAATTTTCAATGTTTTTCCAAAAGTTACAATAAATTCTTAAACAATTCTACATCCACTTATTTACATTGATTTCCTATTTATACAATACAATAATTACAATATTTACAATATTCTGTGTCTTTATTTCATTTTTTCTTTTTTTATTTCCTATTGTCGATCCATTGATACAAGTTTTCCCATATTTCATAGTATTCTGAGTCTTTTTGTCCTCTTAATTCTATAGTTAATTTGTCCATTTCTGCGCAGTCGTAAATCTTCTTAATTATTAAGCTTTCGATAGGTGGGTGAGGATTCTTCCAACATTGTGCAAACGCAAGTCTTGCAGCTGTTGTAATGTGTAAAGTCAGGTATTTGATGTTTTTTCTGTATTGATTTTTAAATATTCCAAGTAGAAAAAGTTCCAGAGTGAATTCTGTTATTGTACCTGTTATTTGTTGCAACCAATTATGTATTTTTAACCAATAGTTCCTCGCTTCGGGACACAACTGGAAATATTCTTAATCTAGAGAAGAAAAGATTAAGGTGAATCGTCCTGATAGCTATTTTCAGGTGTCTGAAGTGTTCCTAAGCAGTTGATGAATATGATTTTGCTTGAGTCTCAACAGCAAGACTAGAACCAAGGATGTACTGTAAAAATTTCAGGAAAACAAATTGCAGTTAACATAATGCAAAACACTCTAAAATATAAAAGCTGTTGTATAAGGATCAGTTTTACAAAGGATTCCATGAAATTGTGATGATCCTTTGTGAAGGCATTTGAACAGAGAATGGACAGCACTTGGCCAAGGAAAAGGTAGATCTATTCTGAATTGAGCAGCAGATTGGACTAGACCCGTGATGGCGAACCTATGGCACATGTGCCAGAGGTGGCATGCAGCACCCTCTCTGATGGCACGCGAGTTGTCGCCCCAGTTCAGCTCCGACGTGCATGTGTGCACACCTCCAAACTGGCCATCTGGCCTTCGGATCTCTGCCGTGCATGCACGGGGGGTGGGGTGCATTCAGGGGTTGCGCGCACATGTGCAGGGTGCGCATGCACAGGGTGCACATATGCAGGCACAGGGTGCATATGTGGGGGTCACACGTGCATGCATGGGCACGCATTACATTTTGGGAGTTCGGGCAGGCACATGCTTACGTGCGTGTACGCTTTAGGCACTTGGCCCGGAAAAGGTTAGCCATCACTGGACTAGACAATCTTAATTTTTTTTTTACAGATAGTCTTTGACTTATGACCAGGTGCCTAGCGACTGTTCAGTTATGATGGATGTCCTCAGAACTACTTACTACAAGGGGTGGGTTCCAACTTACCTCACTGCTGGTTCGCTCCCTCCCGCGCTGCGTGGGTGCGCACACGCATGGGTGCGCACACGCATTCACAGTAACAAAAAATCTGAACCGCCCCCCAAAAAGATGGTGACCACATGCACAGTGCCAGAACTCAGCTTCTGAGCATGCTCAGAAGGAAAAAATAATTTTAAAAATTCTAAAAATAATAATAATAAAAAGATGGTGGTGCCCACGGACCGGCACCAACCGAACTGGGTCAGTGACATCATGGTGACATCACCAGCGTGTCACTACCAGTTCAAGCAAACCAGTCCGAACCAGGAGGAACCCACCCCTGTTTACCACCCATATTCAAAGTTCTGATGGTTGCTCCCCTCCCCCGGTGGTCACATGATCACAGTTGGGGCACTTAGCAACTGGCTTATATTTACAGTTTTTCAGCATCAAACAGTCACATGACAACATGTTTTGTTTAACAACTGCATTGTTTGCTTAATAATTGCTGTCTTCACTTTGCAACTAGCATGTTTGTTTAATAACCACCATAAAAAGGTTGTAAAATCAGGTGTAGATACATTGTGACCCACTTAATGATTTACATGACTTACAACCATAATTTCAGGTTCAATTATGGTCATAAGTTGAGGACCACCAGTTTTACATGTCTTTTGATTATGCTCCACTTTCCCTCCACTAAGGGCCATGGTGATTAGGATAGATATTTTCAATTTTCTATCATCATGGAAGACTACCTCCCTTCCCCTATATATATATGTGTGTGTGTGTGTTTGATGGTCTAACAGGTAGGACATATTTTTGCATGAATATTGTCCCAGTTCTTGACATCTCACTACAGCCATGGGAAATGCCATGTGAAATTCTGGATAGGCCAATATTGCCAATAGTTGATTAAACAAAGTTTTAACTTGTACTTCTAAACAGTATGAACTGAATCTTTATTGTTTCAAAAGTGTTAAGTCTCTATATTTGTAAAATGAAGGACACCAGGAAGCTGTGTTTGAAAAGCATGGCTGTGCAATTTTCTTCTTAAAAATTATCAGGATTGCCACAAATTACTTTATAAACTCTTGAACAAAAAGAATGGTTCTTAAAAGCTGCTGATTCCTGAGTGTTGTGGCTTTTCTTAGGGTACATGTTTAGTTTGCACAGCAGATTATTTTGATAATCTCCTTCAGCTCCAAGTTACCCATTGAGCTTCACAATCAAACCTGAACCTTCATCTTCCCAGCTTGAGTCCGGCCTCTTTAACCATTGGACATGTGATTTTGCTGGACTGATTCTTCAACCTATTGACAATAAGGGATACAGACAGTTCAGAATCTCCTCTCTTCGCTGTCCCAAAGGTGCTTTTTCAAGTGGCAGCTGGACTTTTCTTTGAAGACGTTTCATTTCTTATCCAAGAAGCTTCTTCAGCTCTTCTCCGGAGCTGAAGAAGCTTCTTAGATAAGAAGCGAAACATCTTCAAAGAAAAACCAGAAAGTCCAGTTGCCTCTTGAAAAAAGCACCTTTGGCACAACTGTTAAGGAGTTATTGTGCCGTTGAGCACGTGCACAGCGAAATGCGATTGTTGTAGTTTGATATGAATGCTATTCAGTCAATAAAGAGATACGTTTAGTATTTACAAATAGTTTACTTAAAGTAGTAGCAAAGTTCAGTAGGAAGTCCAAGTAATACACAGTAAGTCAGTCAATGCGAAGAATCTTCTTCTTGCCTATCTTTGTTTTAACTAGCAAACAAAGATTACAGCTAACAAACAAATCTACACTATCACAGATAGTTACTCGTTATACAGCAGCTCTTCACAGTATTTTCACACAGTCACAAAGTCAATTACTCAACAGTGAAGCAGCAGAGATAATCAGCAGAGAGAGTCAGTATCAGCAGGAAATCAACACCTTAACCACAAACACATTCAGAGCATGCTCTCTTGCTTCCTTATATAGTAATCAGCCTACAATGTATTTAAAGAAATATACACATAACATTGACTTGTGTCTTGTTCATATATTAGCAAACCCAATCGTTTGAACAGGGTTCTAACAACAACCATGACCTGGATGACTGAGAATCTCCATAAACATTTGGGGAGTTGTGTGTTTTGTGTGGGATGGAGGACAGAATGCTAAAAATGGAGGTGAAATAAGATGATGACAAACACAAAACATAGGAGCACCGTCTTTTGCATTCACAGTTTTAAAATGAGCAACTGCGGGAGCTTCCTTGGGGAGAAAAAGAGGGTGACCCTTTTCAAAATCTCCATAGACACCATCTCTTTAATCTTCTTCATCTTTCACTATGCCCATCCTTTGAGACATTGCTCATCTCAAAATGTGTCCTTCTTGATTTTATCTTTCCGTTACACTTACTGTCTGACTCTTCACCTGGTAGGATGTTGCTAGCAAGAGGTTAGGTGTTTTCTACCCAGATGCCCCCCCCCATAAATTATATATTTTGTATAATCAATTTACTTCTATTAAATGCACAAAAGACTGCTTGACTAATTTTTGATTAGGCTAGATTCCCACTTTGCCAGGGACATACTCAAATTGCTGCATCAACCACAGCACTCTAGTGGGCTCTCCACACTCTGCTATTTCAGATAGTATCATTACCTTATTGCAGACGTCTTCTTCCTATGGCTTTGACCATGTTGAGAGGTGACAGAAGCTTTGGTTCAGGAAACCTGGAGCTTATTACGCTGTACATTGCAGAGAAGAATTCTCTGGCATTGTATCTTTGAAGTAGGATGACATAATCAAAGTCAGATACACACACACACACACACACACACACACACACACACACACACACACGGGAGGGAGCATACTGCTTCCTTTTGCCTTTCAAATTTGCCCAAGTTCAAATCCTAGAAGGGTATGGCTAGCTGATGAGAACTAAATAGCTTGAAATAGATCTATACTAGTCTCCCTTTATTTCTTTATCAGTTCTTTGTAAGTTTGGGATGATTCTTAAATTTCTCACACCACCATTTCTTTATCTGATCATCTGCAAATGCTGACTTTGGCACCCAAGCTCAAAAGGGCACATTTATTATTACAAGTGGACAGAAGATGCAAGAGTTATCCTTCTCTTTCATCCACATTTGTAGCATAATATGCTTCTCTTCTATTGAGGTCATCCTATGTTATCCTTGCAGCAGTCTGTGAAATTAATTTAAGATGGTAACTGATTGAAAGTTTCCCCACAAGATTCTCAGGCTGGATGAATCGTGATTTGAATTCAGGTTGCTCCAGGCTAAGTCTAATATTCCACTATCGCAGGCAATATATTTTAGGAAAGTATCGTTCTCAATAGGTATAACTAATTATTCTGCACTGTGCGACAGCTTTAAGGTAATCCCAACCTAAAGACTTGAGCTGACCCATGGCATTTCAGAAAACAAAATCCAGAGGAATGGGTATCCCCTATTTTGTCCCATTTCTATTATGAGATTGCTGTCCTTTATATCTGCCAATCACTTCCGTTGGAAAGATCAAAGCAAGATTTTTCAGAACCAGATCAAATATTTGCAATGAATTTTGCATTTAACAAATGCCATCTATTCACAGAGTGAAAATTATCTTTCTCTTCCCACCACGGACACTTAGCAGAGAGGCCTACATCGATCTCTGCTATTTGTCTGAATTCATCAGAGATACTTTGATGGTGGCTGATGGCAATTACATGTGGCCTTTGCCTTAAGATTCCTGCTTGTTATTTGGGAAAATTGAGTTTTTTCAGCCCTGCTAATTCAAAGGAATCAGAGGTGGCAGTGGTGGGATTAATTTTTTTTACTACCGGTTCTGTAGGCGTGGCTTGGTGGGCATGGCGTGGCATGGCTTGGTGGGCATGGCTTGGTGGGCATGGCAGGGGAAGGCTACTGCAAAATCTCCATTTCCTCCTGATCAGCTGGGACTCGGGAGGCAGAGAATAGACGGGGGCGGGGCCAGTCAGAGGTGGTATTTACCGGTTCTCTAAACTACTCAAATTTTCCGCTACCGGTTCTCCAGAACTGGTCAGAACCTGCTGAAACCCAACTCTGAGAGGCAGGCTGCTACCGGTTTGGACCTGAGAGCACATGGAGCATCTCCCCGAGCACCCAAGGCATGCCCAGCACCAACAAGGGCCGCAAGAAGTGACCGCAACATCAAGCAACATCTTGTTGGGTGGGAGGTCTAAGAGAAAATTCCTTCCCCGAGAGCCGCTTGCCTGGAGCGCCACCGCTGCCACTCTGGAGCTCGCCCTCGGGATGGATCAGTAAGTTCTTGCTTTGCTCCCCAGGAAGGGCTCCGTCGTGGAGGGCTGTGTGCTCAGACCAGGCGCTTTCTCTCGGCCTTCTGCCTGCAGCGGCGGGAGGAGGGAGTGTGTGGTGGGGAAGGCTGCCTGCAGTTCTTGCAGCCAAAGCCGGGATGCCTGTGAACTTGCTTATGTATGAGGTCTTCTGCCTTGAGCAGAAAGTTGAACTATAAGACCTCCAAGGTACCTTCTAGCCTGTGATTCTAAAGTCTCCAAAACAAGGGAATTTGTTTAAAGTGAGTGTGTGTGTGAGAGAGTGGGGGGGAGGAAGGGAGGGAGAGAGGGAGAAAGAGAGGGAGGAAGGGAGGGAGGGAAGGAGGAAGGGAGGGAAGGAGAGAGAGAGAGAGAGAGAGAGAGAGAGAGAGAGAGAGAGAGAGAGAGAGAGAGAGAGAGAGAGAGAGAGAGAGAGAGATGTGGCTTCTTAGGGGTGCATTTTGGAGAAGTATTAAGAGAAATGCTAAAAGGGCAATCAGCTTGGGATTAAATTCCAAATGAAATTGGGTCTTCAGGGTAAGGAGACATGAAGAACTTTCAACTTCAGGGTTCTAAAAATCTTATTAAAATGAATGTCTAGTGGCAGCTCTTTAACTCATTAGTTCAGAGGGAGCAAAAGAGATAGGCTATCTCTTAGGCAAAGAAGTGACGTTGATTTGGCCACGCCCACCCGGTCACATGACCACCCAGTCACATGACCACGCAGCCACACCCAGCCACGCCCACCCAGCCAGTCATTAGGGCAGAGAATCGATTGTTAAAAAAATTTGAAGCCCACCACTGAAAGGAATGCAAAAAACATAAGCCATGGTTAAAGTAGAACATAGAATCATAGGGCTGGGAGGGTTCTTGGAAGTCTTCTAGTCCAGCTCCCTGCTCAAGGCAGGAGATATTATACTATCCTGGTTGAATGGTTGTCTGGTTATTTTTGAAAACCTCTACTGATGGAGCATCCACAGCTCTGGGAGGCTAGCTGTTCCATTGATTAATTGTTCTCACTGTCAGAACTTCTTGGTCTGATTTCTCTTTAACAAGCTTCTACTCATTGCTTCTTGTCCTGCCTTCAGGTGCTTTGGAGAATAAATCAGTCCCTTCTTCTCTGTGACAGTGGCTAAGGTACTGGAAGACAGTTATCATACCCCCCCCCAAAAAATCCTTCTCTTCTATAGGTTAGATATTCCTAGCTCCCTCAACCATTCATCCTATGATTTAGCCCCCAGACCCTTTATCTTTGTTGCTTTTCTCTGCACACTTTCTAGGGCAGTGATGGCGAACCTTTTTTTGCTTGGGTGCCAAAAGGGCACGCGTGCACGCAATAGCACCCATGTGTGTGCCCATACCCATAATGCAATGCCTGTGCATGCGCACACAACCCCCCCACGCTGCCTCCCCGCACATGCGCGCAGGCCTCACTGAAGTCTCCAGACTTCTTGTAGGCCCGTTGGGTCCGTTTTTTTCGCCATCCACAGGCTCCGGAGGCTTTCCTGAAGCCAGGAGGGGGCGAAAACGGCCTCCCCAGCCCTCCGGAAGGCCGAAAATCAGCTGGCCAGCGTGCACATGCACGCTGGAGCTGACATAGGGCAACGCCTCACATGCCCTCAGATATGGCTCCGTGTGCCACAGGTTCGCCATCACGGTTCTAGGGTCTCAGCATATTTTTTTGTATCATGATGACCAGAGCTATATGCAGTAGTCCACTTGTGGCCTCACTAATGCTATTTTAGAAGCTTTCTGTTTCTGGATTGTCCAGGAATTTTCAGTATCCTTCCCTCCTTCTCGAATCCCACACTCGATTTCTTCTGGACTTCACCTCATTGGTATTATTTCCCTAGTCATGAACAGTGTGTTATATAGCTCATTTGCATAACTCATGGTTGGTTTCCTGTATGCTGCAAAAGTGTTAACGAAGTGACTGTGTCTATTTTTTGCTTTGGTACAAATACATTTCTTGACTCAAGTAAGACACCGATTCAGCTGAAGTAGTCTAGTCGCATATCGTAGTAGATACATGAAAGTCATGTTGACAGCTTGTTTTCTTGCCAACCTGTAGCAATTTGGGAGTGTTCAAGCTGGAAATACGTCCCACATAGACTGGAGATTTCTAGCAGAGAGAAGCTGCGAGAAAAGCGTTTCTGGAGGTTTTGAAAAGGGTCACCCTCTTTTTCTCCCCAAGGAAGCTCCCGCAGTTGCTCATTTTAAAACTGTGAATGCAAAAGAATGCAAAATGCTCCTATGTTTTGTGTTCGTCATCATCTTATTTCACCTCCTGTCAAGATAGGAATTTCTCCTATCAGAGCCGATCTTTGGATCTTGCTCCCTTGAAGTCACTCGCATTAGAAAATAAAACCGAGATTCAAATCTAATTAACAAAATATTTATTTCAGTACAAAAGTAATAAAAATAAACCCTTAATAAGCTACATCATTTCAGCTAATGAATTCACGACTGCCTCGGCAGGCATGGAGGAAGAAAAGAGAAAGAAAGGAAGTGGGAGTTGACAAAAACTCCTGGAATGCACGCATGCGTAGTAAAACATATCACATGTCTGCTTGATTATAAATACAATAACCTTAGGAAACAGTAGAGGTGCACAACTGGCAATAATTCACATCGTGACACCTCCATTTTTAGCATTCTGCCCTCCATCCCACACAAAACATACAACTTCCCAAATGTCTATGGAGATTCTCAGTCATCCAGGTCATGGTTGTCCCAAAGGTGCTTTTTTCAAGAGGCAACTGGACTTTCTGGTTTTTTCTTTGAAGACGTTTCGCTTCTCATCCAAGAAGCTGAAGAAGCTTCTGGAGCTGAAGACGTTTCTTGGATGAGAAGCAAAACGTCTTCAAAGAAAAACCAGAAAGTCCAGTTGCCTCTTGAAAAAAGCACCTTTGGGACAACTCCCCAAATGTACAATAATGTTTCCCCACTACGTTTTCCAGTGGTATCATAAGCTGCTGATGTTATTGTCTAGTTTGGATGGATGGTGGTGAGGTTCAATGGTGTCTTCCTTTTTCAGCATCTCTATTCAGCTATTATTTTCTTCAATAACCTGCTCATAAATGAGGGAAACCAAGAAGCTGGACAGAAACCTCATCAGCTTTGTGTCACCTTGTTGTAACACAATTATTTGGGAAGTACACAGTATTGACTGTGACAGCATCTCAGGTTACACCCAGGGATTCAGGCTTTGCTACTATATATTCCACTATATATATATAGGAAATTGGAAGTGTCTTTGCGACGTTTCGATGAAGTCTCATTCATCATCTTCAGGCTGGTGTCTTCTGCTTCCTGCTTCTAGGAGCAATGTGAGATTGCTGCTGTTTCTTCCTTTTAACTGCCAGTGGAGGTTTGAACTGATAGGATGGGAGCTTGGCTGTGTTCTGATTGGTTGGAGGTGTGTTCTGATTAGTTGGGGGCTTGGCTGTGTTCTGATTGGCTGGGGGGTTAGCTGTGTTCTGATTGGCTGGGGGTGTTCTTAGGTTAGTCTGACTTGCAGGGGCATCTGAGCTGGTGAGCTGCATTGCTGCTGTTTGGCTTCTGGTTCTTGGTTGTACCACATCTTCATGGAGGGTGTCAGTTTGCTTCATGTATGGATTGGAGGTGTTTAAAGTGGCTAATGATGCAGCTGTAGTATGGCTTCTGGTTTGTGGTCGTGCCTCATTGGTGTGGGTTTGGGTTTGTTTATTGCGTGGATGTGTGGTGGTGACATCCTGTGTGGTTTTCGTGAGTGTGGGTCTGGTGTCATTCTTTGTGTTAGGGACTCGTTTGTCAATAAGGGCGGGTTTCCAAATGGCTGGTAGGCGGGAGGTGTCATCTCGTTTATTCATGCTGTGTGGGCGTTTTTCTATCTCAATGGCTTCTCTGATTATTCTGTTGTTAAAGTGTTCAATTTTGGCGATAGTTCTGGTCTTTTTAAAGTCGATTTCATGTCCTGTGGCTTTGAAATGTTGGACCAGGGAAGAAGTTGATTCCTCTTTTTTGACTGTGTTCTTGTGTTCTTCAATGCGTGCACTTATTCTTCTGTTGGTTTGTCCAATGTATGTGGTGGGGCAGGAGGTGCATGGAATTTCATATACTCCTTGATTTTCTAACTCAATTTTGTCTTTGGGGTTTCTTAGGATGGTGGATATTTTTCGGTTTGTGCAGAATGCTGTCTTGATGTTGTGTTTGTGGAGGATCTTGCTGATTCTGTCTGTGGTGCCTTTTATGTATGGGAGGAGGGCTTACTACAGCTGCATCATTAGCCACTTTAAACACCTCCAATCCATACATGAAGCAAACTGACACCCTCCATGAAGATGTGGTACAACCAAGAACCAGAAGCCAAACAGCAGCAATGCAGCTCACCAGCTCAGATGCCCCTGCAAGTCAGACTAACCTAAGAACACCCCCAGCCAATCAGAACACAGCTAACCCCCCAGCCAATCAGAGCACAGCCAAGCCCCCAACCAATCAGAACACACCTCCAACCAATCAGAACACAGCCAAGCTCCCATCCTATCAGTTCAAACCTCCACTGGCAGTTAAAAGGAAGAAACAGCAGCAATCTCACATTGCTCCTAGAAGCAGGAAGCAGAAGACACCAGCCTGAAGATGATGAATGAGACTTCATCGAAACGTCGCAAAGACACTTCCAATTTCACGCGGGAGAAAACCCGAATACCCAAAGACATATATATATATATATATATATATATATATATATATATATATATATATATATATATATATATATATATATATATATATATATATATATATATATATATATATATATATATATATATATAAATTTAAAGAGGGAAAATATTTAGCTATTTTACAACATGCCCTTTGTTCTCCCAGTAGACTTACTGGGAACTCATGGAAAGTCTAATGCTTCCACCAAGCAAAGAGACAAAAGGAATGATGGTTCTCCCTTCACTCTATGAAGTGAAGGGAGAAAAACATTGGAAGATCACGCACTGGGCCTTTCCCCACAAATTTGTTAAGATATTCATGAACTGGGAGAGCCATGTTAACAAGGTTAGGCAATGAATAGGCATAGCAACTAAGTCAGCCAATGGGAGCTAACCACTTCTGAGTCTGTGTAGAGAATCGAAACTGAATACTTAAGCTTAAGGCTGGGTGTGGCTCCACTCTGTACTCTTCCACTCTGAAGTCTGCTGAAATGAAACTGACTGTTCTCTGCTGCCTGTAACTGATTGAAGAAGAATTCTACTTGTGATATTGTAAATATATATATTATTATGTTTATAAAAAAGTTATTGAATCCAGCTGAATCAGTCATCTGTGTGTGCTTCTGTTTTTGATTTTGCAACAAACTTTAATAAAATTCTCTCTACCTAATCTTGAATCAGCAGAAAACAAAGTTGGCAGAAGGATTACTTTCCCCATCGCCGGCCCCTGTGCTATCTCTCTCACATTTTTTCAGGGGAGTACCAAATGAGGTGCTCCTCATTGGTGAGTGTGCCAACCATTATATACAATGTCTATGAAGAATCTCAATCATCCAGGTTGTGGTTAGGATTAGGGTTAGGGTAGAGGTGGGTTCCAGTTACCTTTGCTACCGGTGCACATTGCGATGTCCCATTGCACGATTTTACTTCCGTGCATGCTCAGAAGGACATTGTAGCCCGAAACACAGCTGAGGAGCTGCTCAGCTGTGCTTCTGGTGAAGAAATAAAGGTTGGTATTAAACCTGGGGCGGGCGGGAGGGCTTTTTTTCAAAGCAGAGGACAAGGAGAAGCCATCCAACCCCCCAAAACCCCACTGAAAATTCATAAAAAAAAGATGGCGGTGCCCACAGACCGTCACAGACAGGATTACGTCACCAGCGGGCCACTACCGGTGCGCACGTACTGGTCCGCACAGGTAGAAACCCACCCCTGGGCTAGGGTTGTGGTTGTCCCAAAGGTGTTGTCCCAAAGGCAAAAAGGCAACTCAAAGAAAGTCCAGTTGCCTTTTGAACAGCACCTTTGGGACATTACATACATACAATGCAATTTCACTAGGCACAATTAAGGCAAAACAGCAGGGATGGGTTGGGTCTGGCTTTAGGATGAGAGCTTCTCTTCCCTAATCTGATGGTTTCCTCCTCCTCCTCTCATTCCCCATTTGGGCATTTCCCAAGGTAAAAGTAAAAAGGTATAACGAAACATATGGGAGGATACAGAAACAGCCCCAGAGAAAAAGGAAGCAGACCCTACCAGTAGTGTGCAATTAACCAGGTTCCCTAGAGCCGGAGAACTGAAAATGACTAGCCGTTGGGCAACCACTCTCTTACTTCACAGGGAGAAAGACAGGAGTAATTGAATCTGATGTCTACAGAGAAGCTCGTAAATAAACAAAAAAGCTCAGTTCAACTTCCCTCGTTATTCTTGGACATGGCAATGAGGAAGACGCAGGGCAGCTGCATCTAAAGGTAAAGATACATTTCCAAATATAATTAAAGTGCAATAGTGCAGAACACTTCCCCCCCTTCCTCTTCCCCCAGCTTAAAAAAAAAACCCTGGAGCTCTGCTTTCCTTTCTTTATCCATGTGGGAAAGCAGAGAGAAGCTGGCATTGAAACAGAGAGATGGGTAATGATGGTTAGGAAAGGTAGGCAGAAAATGAAGAGGCTTACAGAAAGAGCAAAGGTTGGGATAGAAATGGCCAAGGTAAAGATTACCTAATGATCAGAGAGAAAAGGAGATTCTTGTGCCTCCACTGTGCACGACTCACAAGCCCAAGCCCCTTGCACTTACTTTTGAATCTGAGATGTATCTGTTTCAGGTTTTACACACTTTGAAGCTATGGTGAGGTAGCTTAAGGGAGAAAAAACAGGTAGTCCTCGACTTACGACAGCTCGTTGAGTGACCGTTCTAAGTTATAACAGCACTGAAAAAAGTACTTATGACCATTTCCCACACTTACAGCATTCCCATCAATGGCAAAAAAAAGTAAGGTTCTACATTTAGGCAAGAGAAACAAAATGCACAGGTACAATATATGTGGTTCCTTGCTCAATAGTGGTGACTGTGAGGGATCTTGGAGTCCTAGTGGACAATCACTTAAATATGAGCCAGCAGTGTGCAGCAGCTGCCAAAAAAGCCAACACAGTTCTAAGCTGCATTAACAGAGGGATAGAATCAAGATCACATGAAGTGTTAATGCCACTTTATAATGCCTTGGTAAGGCCACACTTGGAATACTGCATTCAGTTTTGGTCGCCACGATGTAAAAAGAATGTTGAGACTGTAAAAAGAGTACAGAGAAGAGCAACAAAGATGATTAGGACTGAAGCTTCTTTAGCTCTGACAGGATAGTGGGGAATGGAAGGATTTATATTCCTTGCAGACAAATGGTAGCTTCTTGGATGAGAAGCAAAACGTCTTCAAAAGAAAAAAAAACAAAGTCCAGTTGCCTCCTATTTAGATTTAAGCATAGAAGTCTGATGAATTCGACATCTGAAAAGAAAGAAGGAAGGAAGGAAGGAAGGAAGGAAGGAAGGAAGGAAGGAAGGAAGGAAGGAAGGAAGGAAGGAAGGAAGGAAGGAAGGAAGGAAGGAAGGAAGATGGTAGGAAGTTCCGGACCTTGGAACCATAGAGCCCTTGTGAATATGAGCCATAGTCGAGTGACTTTGCAATTGGGCAGTTTTATAAACGAAACTAAGAAAAACACAAAGAAAGAGGGGAAAATACATTTTGTATCTGTTTGACAGATATCACTGGAATAGCTATAATCCTTGCAGCTTTTATTCAGTTTTAGGCCAGTCTATGAAACAGAACTGATTGAAAAATAATTTCCAAGTGTAAAATTATAAGAAATAAGTAGCCTGAGACAATATTTGGCTACCCCGTAGGTTTGTGTTACTACTTATTCTGAATTTTCCTTCTGGTTAGAAAGACCCACGACTGGTCCAGCATCCGTAACAGCATCATCTGGAGGCCAACAGAGCGACCACTCCATTAATGGTGCAGGAATAAGCCAAATCAATTTTCCTCCTGCTTGTTTGGCACCCCTAACTATTCAACTAAGGAGTTACTTTACACATACAACCTCAGGTAACAGGATGAAGTGGAACGAGGCGGTAATGTTTAATGGTGCTGGAACAGGCTTCATTGTTTCAGGCTGCAGGTGGAAAAATATTGCTTTCAATATCATCTGACATTTAAAAAGTATCCATCTAATGCACAAACAAATAAACCTTCCTGGGGTTTGAAAACTAGAATGGTGAGGAAGAGACCTGAAGAATCTCTCTTGTTGATGGGGTTGGAGTTCACTTTGAGGGGGTTTCTTTCCCCATGAAGTTATTCACTTCTCACGTATTTCCCCTGCTAAATACAGGCATCCCTTGACTTATGACCACAAATGACCCCAACATTTTTGTTGTTAAGTGAAACATTTGTTAAATGAGTTCTGCCCCCACTTTATGACTTTTTTTGCCACAGTTGCTAAGCAAATCACTGAAATTGTTAAGTTAATAACACGGTTGTTAAGTGAATCTAGCTTCCCCATTGATTTTGCTGGTCGGAAGGTCACAGGAGGTGATCATGTGACCCCGGGACACTGAGTCGGTTCCCAAGCATCTGAATTTTGATCACGTGGCCATGGCGATGCCGCAACGGTCCTAAATGTGAAAAAAGAACCACTTTTTTCTATCCCATTGTAACTTTGAACAGTCCCTAAATGACTGACTGAATGACTGTAACCTGAGGTACAATCTATTTCACAAAGTTATTTTTTCCATTGCAGGTACAAACCAGAGTACAGTTCAGAGGTGGGTTCCTGCCGGTTTAGGCCGGTTCTATAGAATTTCCCCCCGCTTGCCGAACCAGCAGCGATGGCCGGCTGGACATGCCCCTGAACCGGCTCTCTCAGCAGTGCTGTAGTTGCCGCCATCTTGTTTTTCGCATCTGTGGATGTGCAGAAGCTGGGTTTTTAGCACTGTGCATGCACGCGCACCCATGCGGTGTGTGAGGAAGCGAACCGGCAGCGAGGTAAGTCAGAACCCACCCCTGGTACAGTTGTTAGGTTTTGACGTCAGGGTAATCAAAGGGAATCCATCTCTTCCTTCTCTTTCCAGTCTTCAGCTGTTTTATGGCCCGCACAGTCCTTCCCTCAGTAATACGAGCATTGCCTACCCTTTGTTTTTAAAGATTTATAATGATAGAAGCATTATCTGTCCTTTCCAGAGATTGTTTCTGGATAACAAGAACAGTGGGTGGTGTAGCTGCTCCCAGGCAAAAAAAAAAAAAAAGCCGGATACGTAATGCAATAAACATTTTCTCCGTTGTAGGAATCAACTTGGAATTCATAATAAAAGCTCAAGCGTGAATATAGAAGCGTAGTCCAAAACGGAGCCTGGTAACCTTCACCTCTCCAAATGTTCGTTTATGGGCCCAGCCCGGAAAGTGGTAAAGCGCAGAAATCTTTTCATTTGAACTCTTTCCAATTGCATTCAGCAGGATACTGGGAGACCACTTTTATGTGTTAATTATTTCTGCCCTGATTGCTTGGCAACACGTCGCACTGGAGAGACGGTGTCACACTTTGCAGTTTGTGAACGCTTCCAGCCGAACTGCAGAAAGAAGCTGGAAGAGAGAAGCTTCACCTGGAGAAAAAGACCAGAGAAAGATGCACACACACACACACACACACACACACACACACACACACACACACACAGAGTTTGTCTAGGCTTAGATTGTTTTTCTTTTTAAAAACAAACATACAAACATGCAGCAGTGCCGCATTTTAAAACCCCGTTGGAATTAAATGTTCTCATCAATGCCATCTCCTGTACTAAAAGCATTAAAGGAAATTCTTCCCCCTCCCAGCAATTAATCAAAGGAAGACCCACATCACACAAAGAAGACATCAGTGCAAAGTGGGGCTTCAGACAAAAATAGCATCATAAGCAGAAATTCAACAGGTGTATTCCACCCCCCTCTCGTTTGGTCTCCTTGCTGACCAAAGAGGTTGTCTATTAATTGTCTAATGGCTGGCTGCATGGCTACTAATAGCTGGTGGATTTGTTAGGAAGAAAAAGGTGTTAGCCCAAAGTATCTGTTTTGACATTGATCTTTAGACATTGTGGAACTGAAATGGCAAAAAAATTAAAAATAAATAAATCATAAAAGTGTTTGAATGGATTACAACACTCCCAGAAAAAAGACCGGAGGAATACCTGTAACACTAGCATTTATTTGCAAGGTGTTTCTCTAATGGAAGGGAGAGGTCACAGATACGATTCCACACTTACAACTTGAAGTAGGATTTGCTATTCAGCTGCTTCAGAAATCAGGATGAACAAATGTGCCAATTCTGTTTTCTGCTACAGTCAAGATGTTTTACATCTCAAACACTTCTAATCCCATTTGGGAAGAAGGTTGTGATTTTTCTCAAAAAAAAAAAAAAGGAATCAAAAAAATTCTGGCACATCTCTATGAAGTAAATCCAATAGATTGAGCTATTTGTACCATGAAGATGACCACATCGTACTCCTGTTACATGAATGTTAAGCACCAACTAAAGAAAATAAAAGAAAGGGGAAAATTGGATCCAGCACCAGCAAGTTCTCTGAATTTTCAAGGATCGAAACTCAGGCTTTCAAAATGATTTACTTCCTTGAACAAATTGATTTGTCACCTTTAAATATCTTAGTTTGTGCCACTTTGTGCTTAAAGAATTCTTGAATTTTATTATTCTTGAATTTTATTATTATATACATGGCTCAGGACCAGGCTATCTTCGGGACCGCCTACTACCACATACCTCCCAGCGACCGGTCAGATCACACAGGGTCGGGCTTCTCCGGGTCCCGTCAGATAAGCAATGTTGGCTGGCGGGGCCACGGGAGAGAGCTTTCTCTGTGGCTGCCCCAGCTCTTTGGAACCAGCTACCGCCGGAGATCCGTACCATCCCCACCTTGTTGGCCTTCTGGAAAGCCGTTAAGACCTTGCTCTTCCGACGGGCCTGGGGGTAACGACCCCATGGAGTGGATTAAAGAGGTCGTCCCTTGAATGTTGTGAATGGTTGAATGGTTTTTAAATTTTTAAATGTATTTTTAAACTTATTTCTTGGATATTTTTTTATTCTGACTTGTTTATGCTTGCTGTATGCCGCCCAGAGTCCTTCGGGAGTTGGGCGGCATAGAAGTGTGAATAAATAAATAAATAAATAAATAAATAAATAAATAAATAAATAAATAAATAAATAAATAAATAAATAAATAAATAAATAAATATTTGGTTCTATCATTTCTTGCCACCTCTGTCTTCTGCTATGTTCATTTGCAGTGGGTAGTCAGGTCTGTAGTGAAGAACTTCCCAACTTTTGTTTAGATGATTTGCTAAGACATTAACTTAGAGATCATTGGAGTTGGGCAACAGATGAATTTACATAAATGAAAGAGAGACAGAGAGAGAGAGAGAGAGAGAGAGAGAGAGAGAGAGAGAGAGAGAGAGAGAGAGAGAGAGAGAGAGAGAGAGAATAGGTAGCTTGGTAGATAGGTAGGTAGGTAGGTAGGTGATAGATAGATAGATAGATAGATAGATAGGTAGGTAGGTAGGTAGGTAGGTAGGTAGGTAGGTAGGTAGGTAGGTAGGTAGGTAGGTAGGTAGATAGATAGATAGATAGATAGATAGATAGATAGATAGATAGATAGATAGATAGATAGATAGATAGATAGATAGATAGATAGATAGATAGATAGATAGGAGAGATGATAAGACAGACAGATAGATAAAGATGAGAGAGAGACGGGGGGAGGGAGGGAGAGAGAGCGAGAGAGAGAGCACTCTATCCTGATCTCTTAAATTACTCCAGGTAACATCCAACAGATTGTGTTGGTACCCTTCCAATAACTCTCTGAGTTCAACTGACTAGCCAGTCAATGTGGTACAGCAGTTAAAATTTTGGATCAAGCCTAGCGAGAACCACCTTGGCCAGTGCTCGGTGGGATGACTCAGCCTGTCTCTCAACCTAATTGTCAGAAGAATAGAATGAGGCAGGGAAGAACCTTATACTCTGAACCGAGTATACCACCTTGAGCTTTTGAAAGAAAAACTTAATACGTGAATAAATAAAAAGTGACAGATCCAAAGTTGTCACTGTTCAGGGTTGGACACAATTTTCTATAAAGCAAAATCATCCGACAGCTGCCCTGCCTATAAAAACAAGCCACCTCGAGTGTCGTTCTTTGGGGAAAAGGATATAAATTTAATCAATCAAATAAAAAAAGCAAAGGAGAAAGAACAATGGAATCCTTCAGGCTTCCCAACACTGTTCAAATAAATTGAGTGACTTAAAGAAAAGACTAAAAACAACAAGAACATAAAAGCAGCAAATCAAAGCAATGGTCAGTAGGGAATTCTCTGTATTGCCATTGCTCTTCCAGTCTCAGTTCTTGATTTTTCATGTCACATATCCATTGCAGGAATGGCATTGGCTTGCAGATAAAAGTAGAATTGTGGTTTGAGGTAATCCTGATTACGATACGCAAGATAAAGAATTGGGAATAGCAGTGAAGTTTGGGGAATACTGTTTAAAAGAGGTAACACAGCCCGAGATGTGTGTGAGAGGTGTGGGAAGGAAATGTTTCAGTGAGATGGGTAGCTTAATTAACTTAATATACATCTAGCTAGGCATTTACTTTGATAATTTTCAATGTTATATATTTACCCCAGATTAGCATTAAAGATGCCTTTCTGAAATCCACATGGTTCTTGCTTCTTTGCGGTTGCAATTTGGAGACAAATTGCAACTAATTAGCTATGAGATTATAGAATCATAAAAGCATAGAATCACAGAGTTGGAAGAGACTTTGGAGGTCTTCTAGACCAACCCCCAGTACTAGGCAGGAATCCTCATATCACCTTGGACAAATGGTTGTCCAATTCTTGAAAACCTCCAGCGATGGAGCACCCACAACTCTGTTCCACTGCTTAATAAGTCTTACTGTTGGGAAATTTTCAGGTTGGATCTCCCTCTGGGGTGCTTTGGAGAATAAATCAATACCCTTCTCCCTGGGGCAGCTCCTCTCAAGACTATCTCCCCTCTGTCTTCTCTTTGTTAAGTTAAACATACCTAGGCTAGTTCCTTTAGCCGTTTAGCCTCCAGACCCCTTATCAGTGGTGGGGTCCTACCAGTGCGGTCCACTCTATAGCACCGGTAGCAGCCCGCTGGTCACAGTACCGGTGCAGTCAGTTGCCGGTGCCCAGGCGCCACCATTTTTTTTAAAAAAAAATATTTTTAAAAAATTTTTCTTCTGCGCATGCCCAGAAGCCGAGTTTCCGGCACTGCTCATGCACTGCCTTCCTACCCCACAGTGAGTCCAAGCAGGGGAGGATGGCTGAGGGAGCGTGTGAGACGCTGAAAGAACGGGCGGCAGGAGCTATCTCCATTCCCCTCCCTTCAGCAGTCCGAGAAGCCACGAACGTGCGGTGATGATCCTAGGCATTTTCGCACGTTTGAGACTTCTCGAGCTGCTGAGGGGAGAGGGAATGCGCGGCAGGACCTATCTCAGTTCCCCTCCCTTAAGCAGTCTGAGAAGCCATGCCCACCCGGTCACATGGCTGGCAAGCCACACCCACAAAATAAGCCACACCCAAAGAGTGGTAGTAAAAAAATTAGGAACCCGCCCCTGCCCCTTATCATCTTTGTTACTCTTCTCTGCACCCTTTCTAGAGTCTCAGCATCTTTTTTGTATTGTGGTGACCAGAAGTGGATGCCGTATTCTAAATATGACCTCACCAGTGTGGCATACAGCAGTACTTTCACTTCCCTTAATCTTGATACTGTTAGAAGAATATGAGGTCTGGCTCCAAGGCAAGATTGCACAAGAATGGACATGCTGCTTGGAAAGAAAATAGTTCTATTTGAGATAATAAAGGACAGCACTTGAGGGTAGCTACAGATTGGGGTTTTGAGGTAGGTGATATTTATAGTAAAAGTGGTTCCTTGAGAGGTGTGTAAATGTATTCTTTGAAGTGTTTATTTTGGTGGATGTGCAGCTCCTGTGGGAACACGACCTTATCCAATCTTGTTGAATATACATACCTTCCTTTTGATATGTTCTTTTGTACTGACTTTGGGGCACCCTCTCCTGCATCCTCAGAAAAGCCCATATTTTGAAGGGTTCCTGTCTCTTTGTTGTTCTTTGGGAGTGGTATGGTTTTTAATCACTTTCAGCCTAACTGTCAATTGTTGGCGGAACGTTTAAGTGAACTTTGCTACATTGAATTGTACGTTGTGTTTACAACATCAGTTACTGTGTGGTCATGTTGATGATTAAAAGAAGTTCACACGGAGTGCATGAATAAAATTACTTCTGAACTGCATTTCTTTCCAACAATGCTATCTGTCTGGTTGTGCCTTAAACTGACTATAACATTGGGATTCCACTGTGGATACTGGTTTATATTGCATCCTGAGTTTATAGGGGCAAAAGGTCATAGTGGAAGGCCTAGTGTCATTTAGTATACATCCCAAAACTAATATTCTCTTTGGACTTCTCCCACTACCAGAGGTGGGATTCAGCAGGTTCTGACCAGTTCTGGAGAACCGGTAGCGGAAATTTTGAGTAGTTCGGAGAACCGGTAAATACCACCTCTGACTGGCCCCGCCCCCATCTATTCTCTGCCTCCCGAGTCCCAGCTGATTGGGAGGAAATGGGGATTTTGCAGTAACCTTCCCCTGGAGTGGGGAGGGAATGGAGATTTTACAGTATCCTTCCCCTGACATGCCCACCAAGTCACACCATGTCCACCAAGTAGTAAAAAAATTGAATCCCACCACCCACTACCCCGCTGCTTGTTACCCAGTTGTGATGCTCTGCCTGCTTGATCTTACCAACAAAAAGATCATCCCTTTCAGCTGAATTAGCTAGTTGACCAAGATGTATAAAAACAGCTATTTAAGAAAGATTCTTAGCAAATATTTATTTACATCATGTTCATTCTGCCCAAGATGTGCCTTTGTGAGGATTATCCCTTTGTTGCAAGCCCCCAAATTCAAATCTGTTCACAAGGATGCCACCAACATAGTCTCTCAAGAGCTGCTGCTCGTATTTCAAGGGAAACAAATAGCATTTCAGAGCAGAGTGTGAACAGAAAGAGGATTTATATCCTTCCATGGTGACTGAAGCTACTAGTACTAACAAAGCAGAGCACCGGCATATTAAATACATAAATTTGGTCCTAAAATTCACATGATGGGGCGGAGGTGGGGAAACCCTGAGGATTTTGAAAACTGGAGGAAGGAAGTGACACAACATTTCCAGTATTCACCCTTAGTCCATCTATAGATTCCTGATTTTGCAAAGATGGCCCTTTATCCAAAGCTAGGTAAACAGACTTTACCTAGGTAATCAAGGAGGATATTTGTGGCTTTTTATTTCTGTCAAATTAATTTCTTTTCAGGGGCACTTCAGAGGTGGGATTCAAAAACATCAAGCCAGTGGCACATGATTGACAAATTACCCATCCCAAAGCCCCTCCTCTTTAATCTCACTACTTCTAGGGGTGGGCCTTTAAATATGCCCTTTGCAGCATAGATGCAATTCAGCAGATTCTGACTAGTTCTGGAGAACCGGTAGTGGACATTTTGAGTAGTTTGGAGAACCGGTAAATGCCACCTCCGACTGGCCCCGCACCCATCTATTCTCTGCCTCCCGAATCCCAGCTGATTGGGAGGAAATGGGGATTTTGCAGTATCCTTCCCCTGGAGTGGGGAGGGACTGGAGATTTTACAGTATCCTTCCCCTGTCATGCCCACCAAGCCACACTCACCAAGCCACATCACACCCACCAAGCCATGCCCACAGAACCGGTCGTAACATTTTTTGAATCCCACCACTGCTTTGCAGCTACCATCTTCACATCTTTAAAAAAAATTATTAGAATTTTTCAATTAAATCAAGAAATATATACAATATACAATATAAACAAATCCACCTTTCTTTCCATCAAGTAATTGCCATCTTACTCTTTCCCCCTTCCTCTTTAACCCAATTTAATCCCTAAGTCTATAAATCATCAGCTCAGTCCTTTTTCCTTTCGACCAAAAGTCCGTGTAAGGCTTCCACACCATCTTGACTTCTTTTGATTTCCTTTCTGTGAATTTGACTTCCTGTAAAAGTCATAGGACACTTTAAAAAAGAAACGGCAACCCGAGTCCCAGCTCCGGTGATCCACTGAGGAGAATAAATCTCCCTTTAGCCTCAAACTTTTCCCCCTGATCGACTTTGCAAGGCTGTAATGGGAGTCAAAAGTTTGGAAATATATCCTATGTTTTGTTTATTTTCCCCGCTTTTAATTAGAATGAGGTCAGTAGAGGGGAAAATCTAACCATGGTGAGCCGATCAAGTTTTCAACTTGGGTGCCTTTGACTTCTCCATCTGATCGGAGCCTGTCTTGATGCAAATTCAGTTTGAAATTAAATATGGCATCGTAATTGCACAAAAGCACCAGGGAAAGTCTTCTGTTCAGAGTGTCATCTGTTGTTATGAAGTGTCTGTTAAACGGCCTTTTTGTCTGTTTTACCATCAAACAAAAATAATGCAAATAACGTAAATCAAGAGGCTGTATAGAAATGAATACACCCACACACGGCTGTCTCTATATAGTGAGATACTTGGTAGCTGTTCAGGTACAATTAGTTTTGCCTCAGCTTCACTTCTCCTCCTCCTCCTTATTTTTCACCAAGTTGCTTCCAGCATTCCCTGTATTAGGCATATGTGGAGGAAATATATATATATATATATATATATATATATATATATATATATATATATATATATATATATATATATATATATATATATATATATATATATATATATATATATATATATATATATATATATATATATAAGTCTCTGCAATTTTGGGTGTTCGTTAAATACTGTATCTGTAGGAGTTAATACAAAAGGAATATTCTTTTAATGAAGGCAAAAAGTTAGGACATTTTCTTTCTGATCTTGACATCGCTCTAAGTAACACACATCAGTGAACACATTTTAATACTATTCATTTTTATTGTTTGGGAAGCCAATACTGACAACAACATTCTCTACCCAACTGTCACATATCATCTCTAATGACAGGGTAGCTTCTGTTCTAAATTCACTTTCATAAAGGCCTTCATTTTAATATTCCGATTCTATGCATTTCACATTAAAATAGTACATACTACAAGAATTCACTACCTAAAGCAAACGTGCCTGCACAATAGCACTCTGACTTGATCCCCTTGCATTTCATAATGACACATATTTCCCTTCAGTGGAGCTTGTCATTCTATAATTTCCTCCCCCAGTAAAGGCAGATGTACTTGACTCTTTAGAAGAGAATATAAATATTAATAATCAAAAGCCAATTTGAAATATTTGAGTTCCAGGCTATTGTTTGCTAAAGTTCCACGGACTAGTCTTTGTTAGGACTTTTGAAAACATATAGGGAGCAACAGTGACTTGTGTCTAATGTATGTCTTAGCAGGCATGCTAGACCCATGGAATTAGCAATACAAATGAAAGTAACGTAATAGTAAGACTCTAAAATTCTGTTGATCTTTTCTGGAAGATTTTTAGGTGATGGAACAAACAATACCGGCAAAACAACCAGCCGGCTTGTTGTGTACCAGTTGTGCCCCTTCCTGGATTGAAAGTTCCTTCTTTCATCCCCTGGTCATTTTCCATATTGATTATTGCAGTTCAGTCTACATGGGCTACCCTTGAAAGCTGTAGTCGGTGCGCAACATGGCAGCATGAGCAGTTTGGGGTACATAACAGGGACGGGTTCCTAGTTTTTTTTACTACCACTATGTGGGCGTGGCTTATTTTGTGGGTGTGGCTCACCAGCCATGTAACTGGGTGGGCGTGGCTTGCCGACCATGTGACCGGGTGGGCGTGTCTTCTCGGACTGCTGAAGGGAGGGGAACTGAGATAGGTCCTGCTGCTCATTCCCCCTCCCCTCAGCAGCTCAAGAAGCCTCAAACATGTGAAAATGCCTAGGATCATCACCGCTCTTTCGTGGCTTCTCAGACTGCTGAAGGGAGGGGAATGGAGATAGCTCCTGCCACCCGTTCTTTCAGCGTCTCATGCGCTCCCTCAGCCATCCTCCCCTGCTTGGACTCACTGTGGGGTAGGAAGGCAGTGCATGCGCAGTGCCGGAAGCTCGGCTTCTGGGCATGCGCAGAAGAAAAATAAAAAAACATTTAATTTTTTTTTTAAAAAAGGCAGCGCCCAGACACCGGCAACCGACTGCACCGGTACTGTGATGTCACCAGCGGGCCGCTACCGGTGCTATAGAGTGGACCGCACCAGTAGGAACCCACCACTGGTACATAATACCTCTGCTAGGTCAGTTGGACTGGGTGCCAGTTTGTTTCTGGGTCCAATTCAAGGTGTTGGTTATTAACTTTAAATCCCTTCATGGGATAGAACATGGTTACCTAAGGAACTGTCTTATGCCTAGTTCATTGACTAGTCTCACCTGGTCAAACAGGGAAGGTACATCACAGACCCTGACAGATAAAGACTTTCAACTGGTGGGTTATAGGAAGAGAGTCTTCTCTACCTCTGCCCCCACCCTATGGAACACTTGCCCTCAGAAGTGAGGCAGGTCCCTACTCTTCTGGCCTTGCAGAAATGCAACTAGACTTGATTCTGCCAACTGGCATGGAGTCTAAGGGTGGCATGCAGCCCTCTACCATCACGAGTACCTGTCCACTTTTTTAAATTCTTGTTTGTAATTCTTTTTTTAAAAAAATATCTTTATTAATTTTTCAAACTTTAAAAATCCCAATAAATCTTCAAGCAATTCTACATCTTCTTATTTACATTGATTTCATATTAATACAATACAATATTTACAATATTTACAATATTCTACGTCCTTGTTTCGTTTTCCCTTTTTCGTTTTCTATCATCAATCCATTGATACCAATTTTCCCATACATCATAATAGTCTGAGTCTTTTTGTCCTCTTAATTCTATAGTTAATTTGTCCATTTCGGCGCAGTCATATATTTTCTTAATTGTTAAACTTTCAGTGGGTGAGTAAGGGTTCTTCCAACACTGTGCATATGCAAGTCTTGCAGCTGTTGTAATATGTAAAGTCAGGTATTTAATGTTTTTACTGTATTGGTTTTTAAATATTCCGAGTAATAAGAGTTCCGGGGTAAATTCTATTGTTAATCCTGTTATTTCTTGTAACCAGTTATGTATTTTTGTCCAGTACTTCCTCGCTTCGGGACATAACCACCACATGTGAAAGAAGGTGCCCTGTTCTTTTTTACACTTCCAACAACTCGAATTTAAATTAGGGTACTTTTTCGCTAATCTTGCTGGGGCCAAATTCCATCGGTACCTGTTTGTAATTCTTAACCTTTTAATTCTTGTTCACGCTGTTTTTAAAATTGTTTTTTCTAATTATGTCTCTTTTTATGATTTTTACTTGTAAACCACCCAGAGTCCCTTAGGTGAGATGGGTGGTGTAGAAATTTGATTAATAAATAAAATAGGTATTTCGTATTCATGTTTATGCCTGATGGCGTTCATATAATGCTTTGGCCCATCTTTCTCTAAGCAGTAGATTCAAGGTATGGTGGGCTGTACCTTTAGCCCTGGGAACTAAAACCTAAACACATTTGAAGGGTGCAAGTCAGCTTGAAACCATAAAGCAGGAATGGTCGAAATTATCAGGCCGAAGCCATTTTATTTGGAGTCTTTGGCCTGCCACACTATATTCTATTCTATTATGCATTTTCTATTGTGGGAAAATGGGAGGGGGGATAGTATGAGGTTGTTAGTATGTAGCCATAACAAATTCCTTTCTAGAAAGCCAAGGTCATCCTTTTTCTCTGTGTTTCTGCACCTGCACAGAAGGAGATGGGTGGAATCTGTCAGCATGGCAGTTGGAGATTGGAGAATGTGATGAACTTGTGGGTGTGGGGACAAGGACTTGAACTTTCAACTGGGTGGTGAAACCCTGGGGATTTCAGATTCGGGTTTCACCCAGATGTACCAACATGGCTCTAATAATAAATTGGAACTTTGAGGAATACTTTGACTTGGACTCTGATTTCATTTTGGATGCTATTTGGAACCCTGACAGAAATATTGACATTGGCCGTTGCAAAACAATAACATTGCAAAGTCTAATACATTATTACATTCCAATTGGACTGCTATGGCTATGAATTGCTTAATGCCATCCAAATCCATGGGATTTCCAAATTATAGCCCATCATATTATGTGTGAACTGGAATAAAGGATGGAGTCTAAGCAAAGATGTGAAGTGGTGATGTTCACAACGCATGTATTGGCTACATTATTATTATTGATTCAAAAGTATTCCGAAAATGTCAAATCTCCTTATAAGTGATTCTTCAGTGGATCTACCCCAGACCTACCTTCTGTTTAAGACTCCATAATATCCACTAAGAGCTTGGGTTATTTTATTTGATTTAGCAGTATATCCATCTAGCATCTCTATTGATCTATCCCTATCTATTTATCTATCTACTATTTTTCTATCTATCATCTATTGGTTATGCTCTTTCATTATCTCCAGCCAACATGGCCATTGGTTAAAGTGGTAGGAACTGTATTTCATGGCCATCAAAATGGCAATGTGTTGAAGCTCAAGCACACACATATGCACGCACACAAATGCCTATGTAAAATATAATTGAATTAGAATGTATTGAAAACATACTTCTTGGGAAAATTAGGCACCAAATGATCTCAGAAGAATGTATATATGTTTATTGAAGTATTTATTTTTGCTTTCAGTAGCCTTCGCCAATCTATTACCCTTAGAAGTTACCGTACTTGATATCCTTGAACAGTGATCCTAAAGGTCGGAAATTATGTTATATTTCTCTCTCTCTCTCCCGCCCTCTCTCTGTCTCTCTCTGTATCATCGGTATCATCTGTATCATCTGTATCATCTTTACAGATATCATCTGTACCATCTGTATCTGTATCATCTGTATCTGTATCATCTATTTCTGTATCTGTATGTCCCTTTGGGTTAATATAATTAAAAATATGTTTATAAATTTTTTATTAAAGATTTTTTAAAAAGGAAGATAAATGCTAAAGAAAAAATCAAAGAGAAAGTTAATAGTGCAAGAAAAAGAAAAACAGTAAAAAAAGAAAAAAGATACAAAGACATGATTTATTTTAGCAAATCTTTAGCAAGATTTACAATCTTCTTTACATCAGTCATACGTACAATTATAAATTTACCACTGTGATTACAACATTTCTATAACCTGTCCTGTCTAATCATCAAAACCATAAATCATAAGTTCATTTTTTTTCCTGTTTCACACAGAAAGTCTATAAGGAATTTCCAATCAGCAATAAACACAGACATTGTCTTTTTTTCTGATCAAAGATGTCACTTTAATCTAAGGAAGTTCTACATCAACCATTCCTCCATTGTGGGTACTGCCAAATCTTTCCATCCATGTGCTTATAATAATCCTGTTGCACTTACCATGTACAAAGTTCTCTAACTCCCCCCCCCAACTATTTGTCCATCAATCCCAAATGAAAAACCCTCTGGTCCCAATTGTATATTAATCTCCTAAATGTTCCAAATCAGTGTATGTATTTGAACTGCTAGTTTTTTTACACGTTCACCAAACTTGATAAAATGTCCCTTCTTGTTGTTCACATTTCCAGCATAAATTTGAAGTGCTTTGGTACATTCTAGACAATTTATCTGGTGACATATACCAACCTGGTATTATAATTTAAAGAATTTAAATGTCATACATTCAACAAATTGACTTCAGGGGTGCTAGTCAACACTCTGAACATGCACCACTTTCTTCAAGCAGAACAATAGTGAAGAAAACAATCGCGACCTAAGGATATTGTAAAAAGAAGTATAGAAGCGTTCTAGTGTTAGTGAATGTCAGGGTTTTAATATCCTGGATAAAGCTAATATGCCCTGTAGGGGGGAAAATGTGTGTCGATGCTGGAGAAAAAAAAAACAAATTTAAAAAAGCATTTTAGTACGCAGAACACTGGGAAATCTGTCCAAGAATATTTCATGTGCGAAAACAGAACTCCAGCTATGGTGTTAAAAATAATGAAGACTAGGGTGTTAAGTACCACATGTGTTGTAGGAGAAGTTAAAATGGCCCAAGGCCATTTTAATTTTTATTTATTCCCCAGTTTTTTCAGTTTTTTAAAAAAGGATTCACATGGTTTAAATGCCAACCAAAGTGATAGCTGGGAGCTGGGCTTATTGGTACCCTAGCAGGAATCCTATAGGCCAGTGTTGGCGAACCTTTTCGGCACCGAATGCCGAAATGCGAGCGCACGCGGGGAGCACTGGAAACCGGAAGAACAGTTCCCCAGTGCACATGCACACGCCGGGAAGCTGAGCTTTCGGATTCCGGTGTTTACATGTGTGCGGGTCATCTGGTCTTCTGGTTTCTGGTGTGCATATGCATGCAAAGACCAGCAGGCCAGCACGCATGCGCGTGCTGGAAACTGGAAGCTCAGCTTCCCAGCGTGCGCATGCATGCCAGGGAGCTGCTCTTCCGGTTCCTGGCCCTCCTGCACACGCGAAAACCAGTGTGCCAGAACCCGGAAGAGCAATGGGAGACGGCTGGCGTGCCCAAAGAGATGGCTCTGCGTGCCACTTCCGGCATACGTGCCATAGGTTCACCATTAGTGCTATAGGCTGAAAACTGACCTTCCCTAATCCCTTGCATGCATCTGCCCATTTATCTTTAGACAAAACACAAACATCCTCTATGTTGGAGCACTCAGTATTACTGGTACCCAGTTATACAGAAAAAGAATCTACATTCTGCAACAGTAACACAGGTGGTCCTTGATTTACGATCACAACTGGGACCAGAATTTCTGTTGCTAAGGATGGCAGTTGTTAAATGAGCCATGCCCAATTTTATGTCCTTTATTCAGTTGTTAAGTGAATCATCTGGTGTGCTGCCCCACTTACTCACACACACATAAGTGTGTTTTAGAGAGTTTATTAATGTTCCCCAGCAGTTCCCTTCACCCAGCCTCAGAATTGTCCCAAATAAATCCAGCCACAAGCAGGCCAAGAGTGTCCATAAGGCAATGGCCAATAGTCCATAAAGCAATAGAAAGTTGCTCCAACAAGCAAGTCCACCAAAACAAACTTAAATCCACCAGGCAAAACTGAAAGTACATCCATGAGAAGTCACTTGGCAAGAGAAGTTCAGTGTCTCCAAGACACAAAGTCAAGCAGGAAGCATGAACAAACGCACAGCCATAAACCAAAAACTGTGTTCCCAGCAAAGCCTCCCTATGCCTACCATGATAAATAGCTTTCCGGTGCAGCCATCAAGAAGGGTGGGACCTTCTTCTGATTAATCTGGCAGATCTCCTTTGCTGTTGCCTTTTCTCTGCCCTGTGTGCTCTCAGATACAACACAGAAGGCAGCTCCTTCTCCTCCTCTTCACTAAGCTGCAAACTGCTGAAGCCCCCTTTTGGCCAGCAATTCAGAGTCATTAATTAACCCAGTTCCTGACATGCCAGGAATAAGCTCATCCTCCCTCGAGCTGGCCTCTGAGGAAGAGTCAGATGAGTTATCCAAGGGAGACATCACTCTGGTTGTTCAGCAAATCTGCCTTCCTGCATTGATTTTTCTGTCGTAGGATTCAATTAGGAAGGTTGCAAATGATCATAGGAGCCTGGGCTGCTGCAACCATTGTAAATATAAGCTGGTTGCCATGTGCCTGAATTTTGATGACGTGATCATGGGGATGCTGCCACTTTGTTCAATGCTATTGTACCTTTACACAGTCACTAAATGAATGGTTGTAAGTTGAGGCCTACTTGTAATTTTTTTCTCCTTGATCTATACAGATTCACAACCTTGTCCATTGCTTCAGCCACTCATAGCTGAAACTTAGATTCCAAGAATTGATTGGCAATCGACACTCATATAATAGCAGAGACATGTAAAAAAATGCAGTACTCTTTTCTTTTGGTTTTCCACTAAGTTGACCAGTAAAGGGGGGGGGAGTTCTTGCACCTGAGTTACTCACCTTCCTGGTGATATTGTTTTCTCTGTTTGAAGAGAAGAGGCATCTTCCAAAATGTGTTAATCAGCCTAGTCATTATCAGCACAAGCTTGACTTAATTTATTTGTCTTGCATAAATAACTTGTGAGCTGTCATTCCTTTACACCGCTGAGAAGATTATGAAGCAAACATTCAGAGGTGTTTCCTAAGCTGAACGTTTATTGTATTTTTTGGAGTATAAGAAGCACTTTTTCCCCCCTAAAAGAGGCTGAAAATTTGGGTGCGTCTTATACTCCGAATGTAGCTTTTCCGAAGCTTTTTTTCCCAGCCCTAACGAGGCGCTAACGATCTTCCCTGCTTGCAGGCTTGTTTTCATTGCTACTCCCTCTGAAAAAGTTTTTTCCCAGCCCTAAGTCTTTTCAGGCTTGTTTTCATTGATATTCCCTCCTGAAAAGGTTTTTTCAGCCCTAACGAGGTGCTAACAATCTTCCTGGCTTGCAGGATTTTTTCATTGCTACTCCCTCCGGAGAAGATTAACCGGGAGATAAAATAATGTGCTGAAGCTGACCAGACTAAGAACGTTAGCCAGATGAATACCTGGTAGGCAGATTTTTCCCCCCTATTCTCCTCCCCAAAAACTAAGGTGCATCTTATACTCCAAAAAAATATGGTACTTCCCTGAATCTGAATGGTTTCTTGAACGGTTGCAGGAACTGGGTATGGCCAGTCTAGAGAAAAGAAGGACTAGGGGTGATATGATAGCAATATTCCAGTATTTGAGCCACAAAGAAGAGAGGGGGGGTCAACTTATTTTCCAAAGCATCAGAAGGCAAGGCAAGAAACAATGGATGGAAACTGTTCAAGGAGAGAAGAAACCTGGAGTTAAGGAGAAACTTCCTAACAACGAGAACAATTAATCAGTGGAACCGCTTGCCTTCAAAAATTGTGGGTGCTCCATAATTGGAGGTTTTTAAGAAGAGACTGGACAGCCACCTGTCTGAGATGGTATAGGGTCTCCTGCTTGAGCTGGGGGCTGAAGTAAAAGACCTCCAATGTCCCTTCCAGCTCTATTCTGATTGACTGAACGCCCAAAATCTTTTCAATGTTCTAGGCCATCTCAAAGCGTGTCCTCGTGGTATGAATATGATCGTCTCAGCCTTTCATTCTTCTTTAAAAAAAATCTACAACAAATAAGAGAAATGGAGAAAGCTAATTTATAGCACAGTATCTAAGAACAGCCTTTCTCATTCTGTAGTTCTGTTGAGATTACAGTTCCCAGAATTGAATTCATTTATTTGCAGGGCATCCAGTTGGGAAAAGATATCCTAAAACTTACAGATTGGGGGTGGGGGTGTTATTTATTTATTTATTTATTTATTTATTTACTTATTTATTAGTGATATTTATATACCGCCTCATAGTGCAAGCACTCTCTAAGCGGTTTACACCATTAAGCAATGTATATATTTACATTGCCCCCAACAATCTGGGTCCTCATTTTACCTACCTCGGACGGATGGAAGGCTGAGTCAACCCTGAGCCGGTGAGATTTGAACAGCTGAACTCAAATGATCAGTAGCCTGCAATACTGCTCTCTAACCGCTGCGCCACCTCGGCTCGTTATCCAAGAAAATGATTAGGAAATTCTGGCTATGTAAAAGAAAAAAAAACTTTCTCATGCACAATACTTTCTGTCACAACATAATGTTGATGGCCATTATTGTAGATTTCTTCAGAGGGAATGTCAGGGACTACTTTCCAAAAGGGAAACCTCGCTGGGGGTGGCTATGTTCCTCAACCAGCGCCAGAAAATCAGCCACAGCCACTTTTCCATTCACGCCGTCACCCTTACCTTCTCAGGCCAGGTGAGGGAGGGGAGGGCAAGACCAGCCAGTGATGGGACAGGGAGCCACAGCAGGGGGCTCAAAAAGCTGCATGTGGCTCTGGAGCCGCGGGTTGCCGACCCCTGCTCTAGGCAAATAGAAAATACATCTTAGTTTTCTTTTGTGTGATGTCCTTTCAGGCACTTGCAGAATGTAATCTTTGCCCCCACCCCCCGCTTCTCCTTTTTTCAAGACTAAATGTGATAAGTTGTCTCAGTCTCCATTGGATTTAATGTCTTCCATCCTCATTGTCCTTCAGCAATGGGAGAATATGTGGACAAAAGGTGTACAATTTACACTAAATTACAATTTAAAAGAAAACTTTTATAAGACGATGTATCATTGGTATTTGACACCAGATAAGTTGTCAAGAATGTATAAAGGTATTTCAAATGAATGTTGGAAATGCAAACGTAAAGAAGGGACCTTTTATCATTTATCATGTGATAAGGCAAAGAAATATTGGAGTAGGATTCACATCTTAATGCAGAAGTTTCTCAAAGTGAATATAAAGATAAAACCAGAAATTTTTCTTCTGAGTTTAATGGAAAAAGACTTGGGAAAACAATTTGGAACTTTGATGTTATATATGTTGACAGGCAGCAGGATTACCTTATGCACAAAAATGGAAGGAGACTTTGATTCCTACAATGGATGAATGGTTGCAAAAGTTGATGGCGTTAGCAGAGATGGCCAAATGGACTGCTTAGATCAAATTAAAAAAATACAATTACTTTTGTTTCTACTTGGAAACCGCTTCTGGACTTTGTGCTTGAGGTGCAAAAAAAATGAAACTTTGATTTTGGGTTTTACCGATTAGATAGGTTTGTTGTTATAGAAATGGCTAGTTTATATTATTATGGAAAAGTCAAAAGTTGAGGTGCAATGTTATTATCTAATTCTACTGCACCAAAGGGAGTCAGAAGTCGATGCATTTTCTTTCTTTTTTCTCCTTGCCCCACACTTTTCCCTTTCCCTTTTCCTCCCCTAGTTCCCTACGATTTTTCTTTGGTATTTTTGTATTCTATATTATAAACTAATAAATAAACACAAGGTTTATCTTCATTGTCCTTTCAATTTGTCTGAATACTTCTTAAAGAATGGAGCCCAGAACGGAACAGAGTTCCAAAATTGTACGGTCTGAAAATTTATAATTTTGGAACACCTGCCTCAGGGCATATGTGCCGTTATAAACAACTTTGGAGCATTTTTGTTCCCAGTTTTCTCATGCAAAAAGAACTTCAGAGTTCAAACATGCCAAGTATTAACAGGCTGCATGCCTTCTGATTTAAAGTTCTTCAATCAGATTGATCAGAACAGATGCCACATTCTTTTCCCTGCATAAATAAGATTTGGTTTTACATTAGCCTCATCTTCTATGCTGTTTAACTGGCAGTATGTTGTTTCACTAGCTTAACATCTTGCTTCTTTGTTACTCATAACTACGCTCAGACTGTCATGAAAGTAGTGAAATTAAATTATCAATCAAAATGATGAAATTTGAGAGGTACAATGGAAACTTGTATGCACACAAGAACTGACAGAAAATTGAGAATGTCCATTGTTGCTGTTTTGATATATATTTTAGTTTTATATTTCCAACAAAGTGTATCATTCGAGAGTATGTCCAACTTTTGACTTCATTATTCATTGTTGATACAGAGGGCTAGAATCTATGGATGTAAATTATGGGGAGGTAGACTTCCTCCAAATCTTTGGAAAAGCTAGAAAAAATATTCTCTAGTGGAACTCACGAAATGAAAGGATCTCCTTCAGTAAGGTTATTTCAGCAGAGCCTGGGATGCTTGCCAGAACAATGGGGAAGGTCTATTGGAAAAGGAAGTTGCATTTAGAAATAGGAAGGAATTAAAATGGTCTCCTATCCTTTTTGATTAGCAGAACCTTCTGCCAAATCAAAAACTCCCAAATGATAAGAATTTCTGGCAGGCACCTCAGGCTCTGCTTAAATAGCCCCAGTGAAGGAGAATCAATACAGATTGTGATAGGTGATGGTAATGGAGCAACAGATTGCTATTCTTGCTTTAAAGTTTGAGGCTATATAAATGAAGGACCTGCCTGGTACAATCTTGCCAAAGTTCACATTCTCCATCTTTTCCACTGATGCAAGGGCCAAGTCACTGAAAGCAATGATGCTCCCCAGATGTGCTGGGACCACAATTCACAGGACTTGCTAGCTGGGAGCTCTGGAGGTTTATGTCCCACCTATCTGGAGAGGACCAGTTTAGCATGAGGTCATTCAGATTCCATGCCAAGCAAAAATGGCCCTGAATTACATGGAGACGTGGTCAGAGATACTGAACCCATCCTTGGGTCTCACGCTTGCTAACGTGTGGGTTGTGTGCTGGCTGAAAGGGCTCATTTGGTGACTCCATTAGACACTGTGTGGTTGGCAGATTAGATTGATATTTCCACTTTTCCTTGAGGAGTAACTCTCAGGAAAGTCATGGTATACCTGTGATTAACATTCATCTTTCCAGCTCCGATGTACGAATTATTTTAATTATGGTTTTCGTGATTTAATGGTTATCCTTTCAAGTAGGGTATTCGGGAAATCCTACCCAAGAGAAACTTGATTTAAGGATTCAGAGCCAAACGATTGCACAGTTGGAGGGAAGGTTTCCAGTCAAGGAGGAGGGGAGGGGAGATTTATCCCCACAAATTAAGCTCTTCTTTGAGGTCATCCTCTCCCCTGTGTTGGCAGGGAAGCGATAAAGGCAACATGGGATGTCCAGATACAATTGTCTTTGCCTGACCAGAGTGCTCAGTGTATTCATAACCCCAATGATCAGCAGGTAGCCCTTACAAACTTACAAACACCCATCTACTGATGGTTCAAAGTTACAACAGGCCTGAAAAAAAGTGACTTATGACCTTAAAGGCTTTGTAGCATCCCCATGATCCTATGATCCAAACTGGAACACTTAGCAACCGATCTGTATTTACTATGCTTGCAGCATCCCGGGGTCATATGATCACCAGTGGTGACCTTCCCAGCTGGCTTCTGACAAGCAAAGTCAACGGAAAGCTGGTTTCCCTTAACCGCTGCATGATTCACTTAATAACTGTGGTGATTCACTTAATAACAAATTTAAAGTGGTAAAATCAAGCTCGCTTAACAGCCACCTTGCTTAGCAAGGGAATTCCAATTATGGTTGTTAAGTTGAGTAAAACCTGTATTTCCAAATCATTTCCAAATCATATATACCAATGACTGCATCTCAAACGATTCATCTGTTAATCTACTGAAGTTCACAGATGACACAACAGTGATCGGAGGTTGAACAACTAGCCTCATGGTGTGACCGGAACAATCTGGAACTGAACACACTCAAAACTGTAGAAATGGTGGTAGACTTTAGGAGAAACCCTCCCATCCTACCACCTCTTACAATACTAGACAACACAGTATCAACAGTAAAGACCTTCAAATTTCTAGGTTCTATCATATCTCAAGACCTAAAATGGACACCTAACATCAAAAACGTCATCAAAAAAGCACAACAAAGAATGTTCTTTCTGCGCCAACTCAGGAAGCTCAAACTGCCCAAGGAGCTGCTGGTTCTGTTCTACAGAGGAATTATTGAGTCTGTCATCTGCACCTCTATATGTCTGGTTTGGTTCTGCAACCCAACAAGACAGAAACAGACTTCAGAGGATAATTAGAACTGCAGAAAAAACAATTACTACCAACCTGCCTTCCATTGAGGACCTGTATACTGCAAGAGTAAAAAAGGGGGCTGTGAAAATATTTACGGACCCCTCGCATCCTGGACTTAAATTGTTTCAAATCCTACTCTCAAAACAACGCTATAGAGCACTGCACACCAGAACAACTAGTCACAAGGATAGTTTTTTCCCAAACGCCATCACTCTGCTAAACAAATAATTCCCTCAACACGGTCAAACTATTCACTAAGGCTGCGTTACTATTACTATTAGTCTTCTCATTGTTTCTATCACCCATCTCCCACCACTTATGACTGCATGACTGTAACTTTGTTGCTTGTATCCTTACAATTTATATTAATATTGATTGTTTCCTGATTGCTTATTGGAACCCTATGACTATCATTAAGTATTGTACCTTATGATTCTTGACTAATGTATCTTGTCTTTTAGGTACACTGAGAGCATATGCACCAAAGACAAATTCCAATCACACTTGGCCAATAAAGAATTCTATTCTATTCTATTCTATTCTATTCTATTCTATTCTATTCTATTCTATTCTATTCTATTCTATTCTATTCTATTCTATTCTATTCTATTCTATTCTATTCTAACCTTTCCTGGACATTTTTTTAACCAATGGTATCAGTGAGAACACAGCCCTTGAGCCACCAGGATTCAGCCTGTTTGTGTCCATTGAAAGCTTACAAAGAGAGCTCTGTCTGTTTTGTGGATCCTCCCTCTGTCTGTGAGTCTTCTTGACAGAGGCCGGCATATCTCACACTCTTACTCCTCTGTAAACGTGGGATATAAAGTACATTTTTCCATGGTGTTTTTGCAGCTCTGTGGTAGGTTGTTCACCTATTTGGAGTTACAGAGCATTGGTTCTGGTTCCTTGATTTGCTGAGCCTACCCCAGGTGGTCTGGAGATTAAGCACAAGCCATTTTTTTCCCCTTTTTATCATTTTCCCTGCAGTTAAGCTGTTTGGTAAAAATGTTTGCCAGTCTGCGCTCGTTTCTCTCTTCCTTTAAAAAAAAAAGTTTGCTTGTACAAAAAGTGAAGGAGATTTCAGGAACGACGCTTTGCCAATATTTCACATTTGACATTTGTCCAGTCCTTTTGATTTGCAGCCCAAATTTCAAGTCAGGTCTATCCCAGATCCAATCATTCCTCCTGTTTTCAATTACAAATAAGGGCCTAACAGATGTGCAGCATTATGCGTGCGGTTAAAGAAGCAGGCAGGGAGAAAACATTTGGCTTCTTGGTACAAGGATATAGGTAGTCCTCAACTTATGATCACAGTTGGGACCAGAATTTCCCAATTGTTAAGCAAGGCAGTTGTTCCAGTTGTTAAGCAAATTACTTAACTTGCTAAGTGAATCACACAATTAAGCAAATCTGGCTTTCCCCGTTGACTTTGACCGGCTGAGAACAAAAAAAATATAAATGGTGGGGGTGTGTAGACCCCTCAGTGCCAGTATTTTACACCTGACCTAGCGGTGGAAATTTGGAAAGTGGTATCATCTGGTGGACCATTGCACCCCATTCTTATTTTCAGGGGTCCATGCACAGATCTGAAAAGATGGCCACCTGTTTCCTGGGATTCTTTGCAACAGCCAAGATGCAATCTGCTGAACTAATCTTCCAGAGGCACCAGGCTTATTCTTTGGCAAAGCCAGCTGCCAATTGGCATCCAAGTAAGCCGGGAGCTGAACTTTGGGGAAATAAGCCGAAGTCTTCTCGCTTTACATTTTTCCTTCTTGAACTTATTGAGCAGCTGTGGTGTTCATTTTGACATGAGCCCATGGCTCATTGGGGTGGGGAGAAGTGTATTTCTCCAAGGCTTGCATTTGGACTCCTCTTAGATCGTGTCGTATGCCACAGCTGGAGAGAAGGCAGGTTGCATGTAAAATAGGGGTGGCAGTCATAAGTTTGCAAGCCCCGAGAAGCTGCGATTCAGAGCTGACTCTCACTTAGTCACTATCAGTGACTCCAAGGAGTCTTGCCTGTGTGCATCCAAATCTATCTATAGCCCCACCGCCCTCCTTGTTTATTTATGATATGATATATTCACACACACAGACACAGAGACACACATACAGACACAAATATTGGAAAGAAATCACAGGCATTCAAGTCAGCAAGCACATTTTCTGGGCAGTCAGCTTGGCCCCATCTTTTTGATCTCGGAAAGAAAAACAGGTAGTGTATTTCACATTAATGCTTCAAGAGTTCACTTTTTCCCCCTGCAGGGGGTCCTATTGATTTTGATGAAATTCACTTTCAAGTAAGCAGGCTTAGAAATGTAGCATTATTTACATTTTCTAGTTTATCATTCTGTTAAAGCTCGCCTATCAAAAATGCATTTTCATTAAATAACCCTAGAGATCTGACAATGGGGATAAAACAAAATTCCTTGTACTTTTTAGGGATGGGGAGAGAAGTTGTTTTCCTTCTTCTGAAAACTTGGTATCACCGCAAAGAGCAAGACAGGCTGATTTTGTTTTTTTCATATTAGGTTAAGGAGTTGCATTTTTCAGAAATGTACTACATTGTGCTACAATGTGAGACTGTAGATATGCTATGGAACTCTTACCTCAGAGAGAAGCAGAATTATATTGTTTTGTAGGAAGTTAGCACCCACCCCCTCTCCTAGGAAATGAGATATCCTAGGAGATATTAAAAAGTAGAAAATATTCTGTGGAACACATCTGGAAACATGCTTTTAAACAAACAAAAGACTCCTCTTGGAAACCCCCACCCCTGCTAATGGGTCATTGGGGGCTGGGCCCAGCTCACATATTCCTCTCACCTAGACTGGAAATCTTCTGCATAATAAAACCACAATAGGATTTGCCCAAGGCCCTTTCATTCAGCCAAAGCTAGATTAGACAAAAGCCAAGAGTTGCCCCAGCATGCCCCTGGGGGTGTCTGAGAGCCAATGGGATACATTTCTATACAGGAAGAGGAAACTAAGAGGTGGGACCCAACAGAGACTATAAAAACAAGGAACTCAGCATCTCTTCTCTCTCTTTTTCTCTTCACCTGGAACCAAGTAAGCTACCTTTTCTGTACAGGGGCTCATGCCATGTGCTCCTGTCCACCATTAAACCTTCCTTCCAAGCAACCTTCATGAATCCAGTGTCTTTTTCTCCACTTGGAACTGAACCCAAAAGGATATTCCTTACAACAGTTTCACACACACACACACACATTTTGCCAGCAAGTTTCTGTCCTGAATATTTTTTTAAATTTATTTTTTAAATAGGCACCTGAAAATAATGGCTAGATGCAGCATAAAGCAAAATTAGGCAAGGTTCTGGACTGACTACCTGGAGAGCTACTGCTGGTAAGTTTAGGCAATTTTGAACCCAGTAGATCAATGATCTGATTTGGAATAAAGCTGCTTACATGCCGTGAACTGTGTGTTAGTTAACTTGCATATACTGTATCCGAGTTGTGTATCATGGATACTAACGCACATTTCTAAACTTGGTCAATATTGCTGGACAAAGGCTAGTTACCCTGAGGTGGAAAAAGATGCAATTAGCAAAAGGCCAGCCAATAACAGAGAATGTTTTCCCATTGTACTCACTATAATTAAACAAGTTGGAGCCAGACATTCTTGACCATCTGCTGCAAATTTCCAGGAAATTCCCAACTAAATTCTATCTTCTATCCACCTCATTAAGGTTTCATTACAACAAGCCTCCAGATATCTTTTCTTTCAGATTACAAAAAGTAGCAACAGACTTAGGCATGTAGCAGAATGATTATTCCAGATTCAGAAAAACATCCAGTTCCCCAAGTACAAAAGTACAATGTCCTGGGAGATTCCATATACATATTCTATTCTATTCTATTCTATTCTATTCTATTCTATTCTATTCTATTCTATTCTATTCTATTCACATACATGCATACATACCGTACATACATACATACCGGTACATACATGCATTCTTGTTAGCCCACTCCACAAACTAAATTGCTTTCTGACCAACTTAATGAAGATTGTAGCAGCACAGGAGAGATGCTCTGAAGCTATTTGGTCCAACGTTTGATTCAGTGCAAGTTGAAATTCACATTGCAGCTACAGTAAGCCCAGCAGATGGTAATCCAGCCACTCTTAAAAGACAAAGAACGCCCAACTAAATAATCTATCCTATTATCAAACGCCAAATACTTCTTTTATTGTACTTAAATAGAACTTTCTTTCATTCTTTGGACATGTTGGTGTTTTGATCAGTCATCATCCAGGTCACTGCCAAAGTTTTTCACTCTCAATGTTCCTTGTTCCTTTAGGTTAAACAATAATCTATCAGGAGGAATTGGCTTTTGGTTTCTGGTTCTACTCCAAATGCCTGGAGTGTGATCATCTTTGATCGACACAATGATAACAGTATTATATTAGCAACAATTAATGCCTGTTATTTTCATTTTTTAAAAAATTAAACTTTATTTGTGAAATATAACAACCAGAAGAGACATAATATGATAGCAATACTGCAATAAAAATTAGTTTTATGCATAAGTGTGATTCAATACTAATATAAAATTAACTCAATCCTTTAATATATTAAAAGCTGTGTCACATAGAAATATATAGCTCTGGCTTTCTATTTTTACAGTATAAAGATATTTCAAAACCTATTAGAGAACACATTTCTTGAAACTACTTTGTAATATCAGGAATATACATTTTTCTCTATTTTACATTTGCCAAATCTGAAGGTCACTTCTCAGCTGTTTGGGTTGGTGTTTATCAACATCCATGTACAAACAAAAGTTCCATCAAATCAGGCTGAATTCTCTGGAACTTCCTAGACATATTTGTCAATATAATTTATTGGCAACAGCATGGAGATGGTTTGTTCTCCTCTGCAAATAGAAGTAGAAGAACTGTGGCAAAAGAAAGCAAAGCATAGTACCAATAGTAAAAGGTGCCTTGCGTGCAATCCCAAAACAACTGGAACACCAGTTGAACATCACTGGCATGGACAAAAATTGTCATCATTGCAAAAGGCAGCTTTACTTGGAAAAGCTTATATTCTGCAACAGCACTTTTAACACCATCAAACAACAACATCTGTCTATTCCAGGTCCTTGGGAAGGACTGTAGAAAGTCAGCACCCACCCACCCTCCTAGAGAATGAAACATTTTGGGGGATATTAAAAAGGCAGGGTGGAATATTTCCCCTAAAGGGGAAATGGGAAAAAATATTAAGGGAGGCAGAAACCAGCACCAGTCTCCCTGCCCCGAGCAGAAACTGAGGCGGCCAGCTTTTAGAAATGCAGATTTGGTAATCCATTCAGAAAGACAGAAACTCCAGATAAGCAATTAGGCAAGACAAGATTAGCTCAGACAAACACCTAGGATTTGCATTTCCCCTTTTGCCTATAGAACCAGCCAAGACCCCTACATGCTGCCATAGGAAGTAGAAAAGGCATTAAAAAAAACCCACCCACTCTCAAGTCCATTTTGTCAGCTGTCCCAGAATTACATGCTGCTGGTGGTTCTGCTCATAACTAAACCAACTTTCTTTCCAATCAGCCTCCATTTTATTCCCAGCTTGGAACTGGAACTGGATGGATTTTTCTTCCTACAGGACTCAATGAGTGGATAGAAAATGCCAAATCCATTCTAAACCTCTGGATGACTGTGTGATTAACCATAATAATGATAATAATAATAATTTCACCAGCAGTGCCGCTTAGTGTAAAAAGCTCAGGTCAGAAGCCCAGGTGACTGGTTTTCCAAATTTGTGAACTCACAGGGAATCCCATATTCTTATATTCTTACGCCCTAGCTGGGGGCACAGGGGGGGAAGCAGAAGGAGTCACATTTTTCTAAAAACGTCTTGCTTGTGAGGAATGGCACTACTGTGTAACATGCATTTGTTACCTGCAGAGTAGTGCTAATTGTTAAACTTTTGCTTTTCACCCTCTTCGTATATAAATATGCATGGAGTATTTTATTTATCAGCTCCCCTTCATGATCCCGTGCATTTCCCAGTATTTGGCCTCCAATAATCAAAAGAAAGAGCATATAAACCTGCAGTCATTATATCCTCTCTCTCTGTCTCTGTCTCTCTGTCTCTGTCTCTCTGTCTCTCTCTCTCTCTCTGTCTCTGTCTCTGTCTCTCTCTGTCTCTCTCTCTCTGTCTCTCTCTCTGTCTCTCTCTCTCTCTCTCTCTCTCTCTCACACACACACACACACACACACACACACACTTGCATTTCAGTGTGGTGATTGCTGGCTGTTTTGCAATTGTTTCACGTTAGAAAGGAGCAAGGAAGCAAAGCTGAGCAAAACCACCACTTCACAAACCCATGGCACAACAAGGGAGAACAAACCCATCAGGACAGGATTCATCAGTCCACCTGCATCTGAGAAGACAAGGGTCACTCTTTTGAAGACAGCAAGGTTCACACTCTGGACAGAGAGGATCACTGGTTTGAAAAAGGAGTCAAAGAGGTCATCTGTGTTAAAAATGAATAGCTCTCCCTCAACAGAAGGAAAGGGATATGACACCACCTATCTACAACAACACAGTCCGTCCAGCAGTCTCACAAAGGTTCAACACCTGCTTACCATACAGATAAATCTCCAAGCTGAGAGTTGCCGACTCTCAGCTAACAACTAGCAACTCTGACTGCTAACGATTAGATGACCGGAAAGATCCTTCCATTCCCCACCAGTCAGTTAGAACCAAAGAAGCTTATTGGATGAAAAGTGAAATCTTTTCATCCAAGAAATCTACCCCATCCCCCAAGAAAATCCAGTTGCCTTTTGGAAAAAAAATACCTGGATGATTGACAATATCCATAGATATCCTGAAAACGGGTTTAATGTGCCTTATTCAAGACCCCGCCATTTGCCAGTGGAACAGAGGAGAACACACATGAGGGAGGGAGGCCATCAGAATAGCAATTTTTAATGCCAGTATAATTTTCTGGATGGTTGAATAGCACTTGAGTTCAGCTGTGGGGGGAAGAGAATGACAGCTAAGAATTTTGTGCCATATCAACTCTAAGTATGAATATAAAACTATAGTGAATAATAGCACACGATAGCACATAAAACAATTCATTGATTTTCGGGAATTGTTTTAGGGTACTGAAAAGATCCATAGTGGCACTAAATTTTCAACTGCAAATTAATACCTTAGTGTAAGTTTAAAGAATCATTTGACTGAGCTTCTTAGTTACCTTGCCTTGCTTAAAATATGCATAGTATAAGACCATTATAAGCCCAGCTGTACGTTTTTTGGTTTTTTTTTCCTTTTTAATCCATATATCTTCCCTTTTCATATTTATCAAATAGACAATTTTACCACCTAATGAAAGTGGGTTGAAGGAGGACATGGAGCAACATCCTGCATGCTCCTTTTCACCAATACATAAGTTTTCCCTTCTGGGTGTGAACTGCAAGAAAATATGTGACATGATAAAGAATCCAGGGTCTATGTTTAAAAGTAGAGAGGATGTGAAACTGTGGGGGACCACAACATGTGAATAGAGACATCCATAGCAAGCCACGGACAAATGATGACACGTGCACAGTGACAGTAAGAAACAGGCCCTGACCTTATGTTCTTGCGCTCCAATATTTAATGGAAGTACATAAATCTCAAGATTTGTATTCTGATGTCATGACATAAGTTCCTCGTTTGCCCTCTTGTTCACATTTGCAAATACCTACTTATGAAATTCACCTTGAGTGTTTTGAGTTAGCTGCAATCTCTTTTAATTGAATTTAGCTTAAACTGAGGTTTATCTCTGGTCCATCTGCCTAACTTAGCACACCGAATAGCTGCCTTCCTTATTTTAAAACAAATAACCAGACACATGTTAAAACAAATAACCATAAACATGGAAGGAGGGAAGTTTCAAGGTCAAAGCTAAGCAGGAGAAACACCGCACATCCTTTCTTTGGCTGCAAGTAATGCTAATGTAGAAAATACGACTTTAGCAAGAGAGTGGTAAAACACCGCCCTGAGTCCCAAGGGATTGGGTGGCCTATAAGAGCGTCTAATAAATGCCTGGAACTCACTACCTGACTCTGTGGTTTCGTCACCAAACCCCCAAAACTTTACCCTTAGACTGTCCACTGTTGACCTCACCCGATTCCTAAGAGGTCAGTAAGGGGCGTGCATAAGTGCACCAGTGTGCCTACTGTCCCTGTCCTAATATTCCCTCTTATCAGTACCCATCTTATGTATATAAACAATGTTATATCTATGTATATTACCAATACGTACTTGACATAAATAAATAAATAAATAAATAAATAAATAAATAAATAAATAAATAAATAAATAAATAAATAAATAAATAAATAAATAAATAAATAAATGAATGAATGAATGAATGAATGAATTTGCCTGCTAGGAATTATAGAGCTTGTTGCGAAAAGCTGTAAACTTCATTTCCTCAGCAAGAAATAATACCAGGGCTCATCTTCCTGTCTCATTTCTCACAACATAAAGACACCTAACTAATCATTTGAGGCACCTATCCTCTTGATTTCACCTCTGTCTCATCCCCATCCCACTGCTGAAGCAGCCTAGACACTCGTCCAGTTTTCTGTTGGATAAAAGTGATCTTCTCTTTCGACTTTTGACACAAAGTTTGTTATGTAGCCAATATAGAGGGAGCTGAAGACCAGCCTTAGAATGACAATGGTTAGTAGATGGGAACTACCCAGATCCTATTGGCTGTGGTAACTCACTCTCTGTGCCTGGTAAATGGTCACTCCAGGTCCATTTTAGTTTTGATGGCAAGAAAGAACAGAGAAATAACAGATCTGGGAGACATGATCAAATTCACATTCACATTAACATGTTCACACATACGTGCACACTTGTTTGTTCTTCCTGTGATGAATTAAAGCTTTTGTTCAGATTTATTGGCCCACTTTTTCCATCATGTATTTAGAACCAAATTTGGAAACAGGAGTGATCAGTGCACAATGACCAGCCTAAGAAGGAATAATCAAAAGAACTTGATGGCTTGATGGATTCTTAGAGCAAACACACACATCTACCCCAAAAAACTAAGAGTCACAGAAAGGGTGGTTGTTGGTATTTTTGGATATTTTTTAGTGTGCGGAGAGAAGCTTAAAAGAGCTAGACCTGATGTTAGTCAAAGACAAAAGTACTCAAAATCCTTGACAGTAAAATGAAAGCAAGAGAGAAATCTGATAGCTGAAGTGAGCATCAATCAGGCAACTCACACTGTTTTCTGCTGCATTTCCCTGAGGACTGAAAACATAACACGGTATATGAGAATGTATTTCATCCTAAAGCTGGTTCTCCCTTCTACTTTTTTAATTCAATAAAAACCCCAATTATATACTGGGAAAAGAAAATCAAAAGCTTCCTACAATATTCTTCACTGGGCAAAGTCTTTTCCACATCCTCTTTCTGCATGCAACCTCTGGAGAAATTCAGGTGTTGATGCCACTGATCTGTTGGCCTTTTTTCATGAGAATATTGATCTCACAACTTTCCATATTTTTCCAGGAGATCAATATTCCCATGACAAATAAAACAAATAAATAATAAAAACAAAGGTTGGGTTTGTTGTAAAAGTCTGTCTTCATATGTGATTGCTGCAGGTGAGAAAGAAATTGATAGGCCTGCCACAGGAATTTTTTTCTTTTCTTTCTTTCTTTCTTTCTTTCTTTCTTTCTTTCTTTCTTTCTTTCTTTCTTTCTTTCTTTCTTTCTCTTTCTCTTTCTTTTTTTCCTTTTTTCCTTTCTTTTTCCTTCTTTCTTTCCTTCTCTCTTTCTCTTTATTTCTTTCTTTCTTTCTTCTTTTTTTCTTTTTTCTTTTCTTTCTTTCTTTCTTTTTTCTTTTTTCTTTTTTTCTTTTTTCTTTTTTCTTTTTTTCTTTTTTCTTTTTTTCTTTCTTTCTTTCTTCCTTTTTCTTCTTTCTTTCTTCCTTCCTTCCTTCCTTCCTTCCTTCCTTCCTTCCTTCCTTCCTTCCTTCCTTCCTTCCTCCTTTCTTTCTTTCTTTCTTTCTTTCTTTCTTTCTTTCTTTCTTTTTCTTTCTCTAAGGATATAAAGAAACAAAAAAAATAGATCTTTCCAAATATTGGCTGATTGGTTGGTGGAATGCAAGAAAGGTGTGGATAAAGCAGAATGGATTGGCTAATGTTCCTGATAGTTAACCCCGCCCTGCCACAGTTAAAGAGAGTGATTGGGGCTTGATTGTCTTGCTGGGAGGTGATGTTACAAGGAAAAAAAAAACAAATGGCAGGGAATCCACCAATCTCTTCCCTAAAACGATCTCCCATTACATAGTGGGTCTGCAGCAATACTGCCCAACCTCATTGCTGAGTCACAGCAAAGGCGGACTTTGAGGACAGCACAATTTATACTGACATAATGCAAATAATGACATATAATCTCAAAGATAGGAAGAAAGCTCTTCAAAGCAGTTGCCTGGATGAGCCATGGGAGCCCACTTGCCAGGAGTTATGCTTTTCCATAATAAGTCCTCCCCCCCCCCCCAATATTATGGAAGTTGTGAGTTAGGATTGCTGGTAAGGGAAACATTGTGGTCACTTAACCAGTGGAATTCTAAGCATTCCAAGAGGGAGGAAAATATATTTTTTACTCCTAATTATGCAACAAGTTCTTGGAAAACTCTATTGTTATTGATAGATGTAAACACTGAAGTTGGTCCAGATACTATAGTACCCTTTCTATATATTTATACGTTTACTAAATTTAGCATAAGTTAATTTATGTAATTTTCCAAAAAAGTCAACTCTCATAGGAAAAAGATTCAAGCAATTGTTTTACCCTCTTAAATAGCACCAATTAAATTGATAAAAGGGTCTAAAAACACATCAAATTTCATGTTGTTTAATAAGATGCATTTTATCTTGTTAAATAAGCTGCAACTCTGGGAGATGTTGCATAAGACTGAGCTTCGGGACCGGATATGGACTTTATCAAGGATAATAATAAATGTACCGTATGATACAAAGTGGTCAAGAATGCAAGGGTGGGGAAATATGCAAGCAAAGTGAAGATGAGCACAGAAATAATCTTGAAGAAAAAATGTAGGAGTGGTTATATAAACACCAGTTTAGCCCTGAGAAAGAGGAAGGAGAAAGAAAGAAACTCAAAATTACCTTTTCTATTCTCTCTTTGGTGTAAGAGGAGACAGGGAGAAACCTTGTCAGGATTTCAAGATTTTGTTATTTGTAACTGTTGGAAGAAATATCCATCTGGTTCAGTTCCAAGCTAGGAGAAAGACACTGGAAACATGGAGGCTGATTGGAAAGATGGTTTAATGATGAACAGAACCACCAGTGCTTATGGTTCTGGTGCAGCTGACCAATTGGTTTGATGAGTGCATGCATTTTTATAAGTTTCAGAGATGCTGTTAGGGGGTTTGTGCAATGTTTGAAATGCCCTTAGGAGATTGTGCAATGGAGTGAGCTGTGTGTCTTCTGCTAAATGGTAGTGGGTTAAATCTATTATGTCCTCAAGGATCATGTCCTGCTCTTCTTAATCCCATCATCCTGGAGCTGAAAGTCTTTTGTTTTGTAAATAGGTTGGCCGACTCTTTCTCAATGGGCACAAAATATCTGCTGGGGGCTATTAAGAAAGACTGAGTCTGCTTCCTGCCTCTAAAAAAACATGTTTCTCCATTTCTCATTTAGGGAAATCTAATATTCTGCCTTTTTAAATATTCCACAAAATATTTCATTCTTCTAGGGTGTGTGTGCTGGGGGTGCCTCCCACATAACCAAGACCAATAAACTTCAAATAGTTCTTGTGGTGCCTGTTTCCTGATCTGGCATGAAGAGATTACATTAAAAAAAATTACAGATCCATAATTTACTTGAGCTATAATGACTAAAGTGAGTCTTTAAGATGATGATGATGATGACAAAGATACTAATAATAAAATGATACGCTATTCTTGCAGGTGACATAATAACACTTCCCAGATGAATGCTCCAGATAGGTTTGCTCCATTGACATCATTCAGATGACAGTGGTCTTGTTCTGCCCCAGCTATGAACCACAAAGAACGCAGCACACACAAAGTCTGTACAACCCTTAGTTTACCAATTAAGGACTACTAATGAGCTTTCTTAGTAGTTGTCAAACACAAATACAGTTTAAAGCAGTCTTTTCTGAACACCGGCTGTTAATTCAACTTCATTAACAGCCAGCATGAGTCCACGAAATAATAACTCAAGTCTGAGTAAACAGTCTTGTAGATAACAGCAATCTTACGGTGGTTGGCAAAATGCCCAGAAGCAATTTGCAGGAAAAATGCCAAGAGAGAGAACAAGAGCCGATCAGACGTTTCTGGAGTCAAGACAGGAAGGAATATGAACAACGTTGTTTCCTGCAAATTGGCTCCTTCGTCGTCATCTGTTAAATAGGCTAGGGCAATGGCCAATTAGCCCCAAGCCTTACTCCCGATGAGACCTCCTCCTGAGGAACCATTCCTGCCTTTTGGCAGCTCTGTGTGCCCGTGCATTGAGAATAGGCTCCTCCTCTTCTTCCTCATCACCGATGGGAGCTTCTGGAGTTTCTGAAGGCCCTGGCTGAATCTCCGCCTCTGGCACCGAGTCCTCTCCAGCCTCCTCACTGTCTGACTGAGGTGCCAGCTGCACAGGCCACTGGCGCATCACCACATCAGCCTCTTCGCTGTCGGAATCAGCTACCAGCTGCACGGGTTGCTGGCGGACCACAACAGGTCTTTCACCAGCAATGTTAAGTACAAAGGCTATTATTCTTTAGACACTAAGAAGATTCATGCCCATCAGGGGGAGTTCAATGCCATTTGAGTTGTGCCCAGAGGTAGTATTCACTTACCTTCCCTACCAGTTCGCAAATGTGAGCGTGTGCACCACTGCATATGCAAACTGGTCCGAACCAGCTGAATACCACCTCTGGTTGTGCCACTGTCCCAGGGGTCGGGGGGAGGACCTGGACTGATATGGAATATGCTCAATATAATGAGTCATTTAAACTGGAGAATACAGATCCACTTGACTACATCGCTGTGAATAAAATTAAGGATTTCATCAGGGTTGTGTATGCCAAATCAGAATTCATCTCACTTAAAATCTCTGTGTTCATTTAAGAAATACATGGAGTCTGCAGCTATTCTACTTAAATGAAGAACAGCTATATTCTCTACTAATGAAAACTCTCTAAAGATTTGCAAGAAGATTAATATGCACAACAGCAAGACAACACACATAAACTCTGAAGTAATATACAACTGGTAATAGCAGAAAACTAGAATAAAAAGCAACAACAGCCAATAATTCTAAGTACAGCCTGTAAGCCTGGAAAAACAACAAACATGCAGAATATAAACAGGATATAGACATTTGTGGGGAGGAAGTTCTAAAGCAAGGATTGCATCCTTTATAGGAGTTGTTGGGGACATTTAATTTAGCAGGGAATGTTTGATTTTTTAAAGCAGGCATTCAAAGACTGAGATGTAGAGGATATATGTACTGAGGATGATTAGAGGCACATTTAATGACATTGTCATTATCATTATGAATTTGATTAATATATGTATTGTATAACTTTATTGCACGCTATTTTTGTATACTAAAATTTTCTTTTAAATTGAAGTGGCAGAAAGTAACCTGCAAATGAGAGAGATATAGATGATTGATAGATAGATAGATAGATAGATAGATAGATAGATAGATAGATAGATAGATAGATAGATAGATAGATAGATAGATAGATAGATAGATAGATAGATAGATAGATAGATAAATGGATGGATAAATGGATGGATGGATGGATGGATGGATGGATGGACGGACGGACGGACGGACGGACGGACGGACGGACGGACGGACGGATGGATGGATGGACGGACAGACAGACAGTTAGATAGATAGATAGATAGTTAGATAGATAGATAGATAGATAGATAGATAGATAGATAGATAGATAGATAGATAGATAGATAGATAGATAGATAGATAGATAGATAGATAGATAACAGATAGATGATAGATAGATAGATAGATAGATAGATAGATAGATAGATAGATAGATAGATAGATAGACAGACAGACAGACAGACAGACAGACAGACAGACAGACAGACAGACAGACAGACAGACAGACAGACAGACAGACAGACAGATAGATAGACAGATAGATAGATAGGCAGGCAGGCAGGCAGGCAAGCAGGCAGACAGACAGACAGACAGACAGACAGACAGACAGACAGACACTCAGACAGACAGACAGACAGACAGACAGACAGACAGACAGACAGACAGACAGACAGACAGACAGACAGAAACGAAGAGACAGAGAGATGATAGATTCTTGTCCCTCAATTTGGGTAAAGTCTAAATTTTTTATTTATTTATTTCACTTGCTCCCTGCCACAGGATTGCTCTCACTCTGTACACCCAGCTGCTCATTGCCAATTTAAGAATTATTTTGATGAGAAACAGAAGATCAGAGATCATAACTCTCCTTACAGAAAATTTAATTTATTTGGGTTGATTTTCATGCTAACATGCAAACTACTTAGAATTTATCAAAGGAAGATTCAACCCCAGATGGATCCAATTACGCACTTGAATTTTTAAAAAGTCTTTGTGTATTCTGGTAATGGGTGCAGCATATTGTCACAAGAAAGAGGAGAAAAGGGTGGAGGGAACCAATTTTGAGGCGATTTATTTGACTTGAGCAAATTACTCCTTCTTTTGCCTTTAGCCTTCAGTTTTCCTGCAGCTCCAAAAAAGTAATCAAAGTGTTCATTAAATAATCACCATGAAATGCTAACCTTTGGAATGCAGTATTTCTTCTAAGATCATTACCATAACAAAGTTCAACCCTTTGTAATTTAAGTAAAATGGGATGTATTCTAACTCTGATCTAAAACATAACCTATTCCAAAAAGTTTCACAAAAATTGTTTGAGCTATAATAAATGCATTCGTAACAGGGAGAAACCTGAAGTTTATTAATTATATGTGTTTAGGATTTCTTTCACGGTAGACATAGCATATGGTAATACTGTTATTCAAAATCTATTGAAGAGTCTCATCATTGGTTTGCGTACACATGCTTTTAATCTCCAGCTTACCTCAATTAATTTTTTATTTTTTAAAAAATGGAGGCACTTATTCTGAATACATATCGGAATATATTATTTGTATGGGATCCAGCATTCAGTTTTTCAACTTGCTAATAAAATGATTCATGCACTAAAATACTAGGTTCCTACCTCAGTATATGATAAGCTGTAATGGAAACTACAATATGTTGGTTGAAAGGAAGAATGCTAGGTTGCAACCTGGAGACTGTGGGTTGGGTCCAGATTTAGTCTTACAAACAACAGACTTATTGAAATTGATGGGATTAATATTATGACTGAGGCTATATCCATCATCATATGTTTGCCATATAGGCATATAATGGAATATAATTCATATAATATAACATAATAGTCTCTTTATTTCATTTGTATGCTGCCCATCTCATCCAGAAGCAATGACAACATTCATTCATTCTAGCTATTGTTCTATCCACTGCAGGATGAAGGCCTCTTCCGCATGTTTCCAATCCATAATGGTCCTGAGCTTTCTTTTGCCAATTGGTCTCACAATACTTGCTGAGGTCATCGATCCGTCTTGTTTTAGGTCTCTTTCGCGGATGCTTTTTATCAAGTGGGATCCATTCTATGACTGCCTCGGTCCACCTGCCATCAGTTCTTCTTGCTATGTGACCAGCTCATTTCCATTTCAATTATTTTGCTCTCTTGATGATATTGCATAGTTTTCTTTGTTCTCTAATCCAGCGCCCCTCTCCCCAGCCTTTTGGGCACCAGGAACTGGTTCCAGGGAAAGAGGTTTTTCAGTGAACCAGAGGGGCGTGGTTTCATGTGTTGCCTGCATCCCACAGATGGGGCTTCACTTTTTGTGCAGATCAGTTTCTGGCATGCCGTGGCCCAGTGCAGTCCACAGACCAGGGGTTGGGGACCCGTTCTAATCCATGTATAGCAGTGGTGGGTTCCTACCAGTTTGCCCCGGTTTGAGCAAACCAGTAGTGGGTTCCTACCAGTGCGGTCCACTCTATAGCACCGGTAGCGGCCCGCTGGTGATGTCACAGTACTGGTGCAGTCAATTGCCGGAGCCTGGGCGCCGCCATTAAAAAAAAAATTTAAATTTTTTTTTAAAAAAATTCTGTGCATGCGCTGTCTTCCTACCCCACAGTGAGTCTCCAAGCAGGGGAGGATGGCTGAGGGAGCACGTGAGATGCTGAAAGAACTGGTGGCAGGAGCTATCTTCATTCCCCTCCCTTCAGCAGCCCGAGAAGCCACGAACGTGCGGTGATGATCCTAGGCATTTTCGCACGTTTGAGGCTTCTCGAGCTGCTGAGGGGAGGGGGAACGGGCGGTAGGAGCCTAGGATCATTGAATGGGGAGAAGCATTCAAGCCGGACAGAGCCTCCTAGAAGAACCGCTGCCGCAGTCTTGCTGCTCCCGCTGTGGGGGGCTGCGGTGCGGGTGGGCAATGCCCCCCCGCTTCTCCGGCCGCTGCCAAGCTCCCGAGGCTCACGCCCACCCAGTCACATGGCTGGCAAGCCACACCCACAAAATAAGCCACGCCCACAGAGTGGTAGTAAAAAAATAGGAACCCGCCCCTGGAGCAAACCTATAGCAGCAGCAGTGAAAGGGTCCGCCCACCCAGCCGAACATCATCATGGAGCTTCTGCGCATGCGCAGGAGTGTCACGTGCGCTCCCATCCCCGAACCGGTAGCAAAGATAAGTGAAACCACCACTCAAGTATAGGTCTTTCTATCTTGTCTGAGCATGTATCTTTCCATGGCTCTTTGTGCCACTCATAGCTTTTTTATCGATTGTGAGACTAATGTAACAATATAATACTATATTCATAAAGCAAAGGAAATCATGACTGTTCTTATTTCTTCTTCCTTGATATTATGCTTCTGCTCTCTTGCAGTAGCTTGTTTGGCAGTCACAATCAATCTGAATCCCCATATGTGTTTTCCAATCATAGCATTAGATAGAAATCCACCCTTTCCGTTTTATTCAAATTGAATAAATTGCATCCTACTGTAATTTGGCTGTAGGCTCCCAGACATGCAGATTCCAGAGGTTTTTATTCCAGCCATTTGCAATCATATTTATTTCCCCAGCAACTTCCAGCAACAATTTCAGTCATGGGTACTCAGCAAAAGCCCTTCAGTGGTTAAGGGCCGATTCACATGAAACATCTATTACAATCTGACAATCTGACATGAACCTGACTTGCCTATTTCAGTGAATTATGATCAGCTAAACTTGTCCAATGGAATGACAGAGCACATGTCCAGATAATGAATCGCCAGTGCTCAGTGCCACTCATTTGCTTTTAAGACGTATGAGCCATGATCTGGGCAGGTATCCCATTATACACATAACTCCTACTACTGTCCCATTTCACTCTATTAAATGGTTGTGTGCAGAGGTGGGTTCCTGCCGGTACGCTCTTACCTGTTGGTTGCCGCAGAACCGAAAAAGCCAGTGGCGTTTGCGGCGCGGGACTTCCCCCGCCCGCTTTCCCCCGCCTGCTTTCCCCTGCCCGCCTAGACGCCGCCATTTGCGTTCTTTTGCCCTCTACGCATGCGCAAAGCATTCTGCTTGCGCAGAGGGCAAAAGAACGCGAATGGCGGCGTCCAGGCGGGCGGGGGAAAGCGGGCGGGGTAAGCCCCACGCCGCGAACGCCACTGGCTTCTTCGGTTCTGCGGCGACCAACAGGTAAGAGCGTACCGGCAGGAACCCACCTCTGGTTGTGTGAATCCAACCACAGTGGAATTTGCATAGATCAGTACTGATTTTTATACTGGAATTTGTGAGGATGTAGCATACCATATTACATTTTTCCTAGGCTGTTTCCTTCTAGGAAAAAACTGGCTTTCCTTTAACATTAAAAGAATTGTGGGAGCACAATCAGAGAAACGGCTCCAGAAGATCCAAGAGAGTTGTAAGAAACTAATTTGAAGCAGCATACAGGTCATTCTGCAGTTAGTAAGGCTAAGACATTTTACCCTGTGCTTTTTAGGCTATTAGGAGCTTTTAAGATGCTTGTCTTTTTAAATTTTCACTATCTGGGCTATAAAAAAGGGTGGGGGGAGAAAGTTCTCCAGGAAATATTCTGACTCAAACTTGTACTTTATATTATTCTCTTACACTCAGAGAGAGTTCACAGATAGTTAAGCATGTAGTAATTGCAGCTGTCACTTGATAGCTTGACTTCAATCAGTCATCACATGATGGCTCTTGGTGGGCTATTACCTCTTACAATCTTAGAAATTATCACACAACAGGAACTAAAGTGTAAAGTGACAATCCCAGTACAAGGCAGCTATCACCAACTGCAGAATGGTTTTCTCTTAAAATGAACTAAAAGGGAAGGGTCTTTTAAGAGGATAAAGATGCTCTGTGATGTTCTACAAGATCGCCTGACATCTATTTAATCTTCTCAAAGTTAGGCTTGAAGGCATGAGACAGAGAAACCTAGTAGCTACACAATGTATTGTCTGCTCTCTTATTTGCCCCATCTTTCTTCCTTTAGTCCAGCCTCCTCCAAATTGACATTCTCCAAGTACATTATACTTAAGCTCCTATAATTCTGGGAAGAAGGCCAATATGTCTGGACAGTTCCAGGTTATGGAAGGTTGCTTTAATTTATAATGGTTATTTCCAACATTAGCACCCACCAAATAGTTGGGGCTTCAACTCAAATAATTCCCTCCCGGCTTTTGGACATGGTGAAGGAGGGAGCAAAGCATCCTGCAAGGTTAATTGTGTCACCTCTGAGGCATGAACCTCTTTGTGGAAGCAAATAAGCTTGCATTGATACACATGGGTGTCTTATGTGCTCTAATCTGCCCAAGAAGCCCAGAAAATATCCTTGGTTTTACCTCAGTTGCGAAACTATAACCATCCAAAGCCCTAATTGAGTGGGCAGCTGAGGTGACTTTATAATTTCAAGGCCTGAATGAAAAAGTAAATCTTAATTTGCTGATAGGTGTGATTATCAGGCTGACTCCTCCTCCTCCTCCTCCTCCTCCTCCAATATTCTTTCACTTAATGGTTTTGTCTGATGAGTACATTCCCATGTTTTGTATAATCTCCATTCAAGACAGCAGATAAAACATGAGAATCCATTTACTGTAAGACAACAATAACACACACCGCTCAAACCTTGGTAAGCTGTTATGTACAGCTTTATTTGTAACACTTTGTTTTTCATTTGCTGCACCCAATCAGCCCATCTGCTTTTAAGGCTGAGGCTGAGGCACCATATTTTCTGAGGGCTCAAAAGACTTGCTGGTACAGATAATTGAAAAAATGCAATGCTTCTTCCGAGAGCCTTCTGATTGGGTGTGCAATGTGCAGAGAGTGAGTGCCACTGATACCGATTATAGCGGGTGTGATTTATGATGTCTGATACAAATGTCTCTTCTTCCCCTACTTGTGCCAGTGCTTTTTTTGTCATTTTTTTTTAAAAAAAGGAAAGAAGGCATCAAGTGAGCATGCAGAGGAGCTCAGCAAAGTGATTGATATTTGAGTCAGTGAGTTCGTTATTCTAACCCAGTCTCCATCGTTCAGGCTGCACTATCAGGGGCCGGGGCCTGAACCTCAGACCCTCTCCATTTGGGTCATTTGCCATCCCCCAGAGTGATGACTCTCAATGCATAACTTGGTTATGAGAGATTGATCGGTTAAGCCAGCACAGATCTTGAAAGCAAAGCTGCAAAGGAAGGAGATGTCCCATTTGTTTTCAAGACGGAACACCTCTGCTCCTTTGCTTCGCTTGGTAACAGAATCCAGCATTAGTGAAACAGACAGCCAATCAAAGCCCTGCTTCTGCCAGAACATAGATGCTTGCAGATTCTTGCAGTCTATAAGTAGTCCTCAACCGATGACCACAACTGGGATCAGAATTTCCATTAAGGTGGCTGCTAAGGGAGTCAGGCCCAATTTTTATAAACTCTTTTGCCGCCGGTAAGGAATCATTGCAGTTGCTAAGTAAATCACATGGTTGTTAAGCAAATCTAGCCTCCTCCATAGACTTTGCTTGTCAGAAACAGGCTGGAAAGGTCACAATTGGCATTCACATGACCCCAAGATGCTGCAACCATTGTAAATACATGCCGGTTGCCAAATGCCTAAATGTTGTTCATGTCCCTGTGAGACTGCTGTGATGGTTGTAAGCATGAGGACCAGTTGTTAAGTCACTTTTTCCAGTGCTGTTGTAACTTCAAACAATTGCTAAATGAATGGTGGCAAGTCAAGGACTATCTTCAGCACATGCTTCACTTTGTAGAGAAGTGTTTAAAGGATGTTAAGGATGTTAAAATGTATGCAATGATGCAATCATACACTATCATTGTCCCCTTACCCCTTCCTGCAGTTGTCCGTGGTCTCTATTCTTAATCAAAGTAGAGCAACATGTTCCATGAGGCACTCCGCCACCTTGCAATGGTGTCTCTACAAGGGTAAACATTTACTGAACTGGATTGTGGGTATTTGCAAGTATCTCGGTTCTATTTAGCAACCTGTGTTGTTAGCCAGTCAAATACAAAACATGATTTGGACACAAGATTATTGTGCATGTTAATCCCCCAAGCAACTTGAAGGATCCCAAAAAAGAGAACTGAACATGTTAAGCCTACAAAAGGGTTTGTGTAATTTCTTTATTTGATTTTTGGAAAGGTTCATCGTGAAGGCTGCACAGTGCCACCTTAGTTGGGAGATCTACCATAGAGGGATAATTATATAAATGGTCCTGTTTAGCCTGCTTAAGTGGCCCTGTTCTATAGAATAAATTATTACAAATCAAATGGGGTTGATTAGATAAGAGACTCATCACTGACCTTCTTCTTGGGAATGAGAGCAATTCATGAAACAAGGATTTTCCAAAATGGAGGCTTCTGTTTCAGAGGTTCATTTTCAGGTTCTTGGTGACTTCTGCTATCCGGGAATCTCTTTTCTCCACATATGGTTCTTTCTTTCCTTGAGGAAAGTGGTGGCAAAAGACATGGAAACGAAGAAATTCAAGCACCCCAATTAAATTTAGGGCCCTGTAAGTGGTTGTTTAGCCATTTTTGCTGTGGGTATATTATAGAGTTCATTATATGTCTAACTACAGGCAGTCCTCAACTTATGACCAGCGGTTTAACAACCATTCAAAGTTATAACAGCCTCATACAGGGAGCTTTACGTCTTGTAAAACACTTCCAGCAATTGTAAAGCATCATGCCACTTCCCATTCATATGACCACATTTTGGCCACTTGACAATGGCTTCAATGTATAACCAATTGCCAAGCTCCCTGTGATCATATGTTTGCAATTTGCAAACTTCTCTGTTAACTTCCCCAGGAAGTAAATGTAGAAGTTGGTGGAGAAGTTTAAAAGCAGAGGGGATGGAGGAGAAATACTGTCGCTGGCTGCAGGAATGAAGTGGAAATCCTGAAGATTTCAGCTCTATTCATGCAGCTCTACTAAAGATTTCCCCTCTGTGCATGGAGAGGAGAGAAAATATTTTGCAAGGCTGCAGGAACAGAGCTGAAAACCTGAAGATTTCAGGTCCTTTTCTGAAGTCCCATAAACGTTTTCCCTTGAAGCCGAAGAATTTCCCCTCCATAAACGGAGGGCAGCTGAAATCCTTCAGTGGGCTGCAAGAACATTTGAGAGCAAAGGGGCTGCCTACCAGGAGATTTTCAGCTCTGCATGGAGATGAAATCCACCCAGCAGACAGCTCTTTCACTCAGTATGCTGAACAATCTGAGATATCGTTTAACCACTGCCCCTGGGAGTGCTGGGATTGCAGTTATTGAGGGAAGCAAATATGTGGGCTCTTTGCTTGTTGTTTCATTCAATGATCAAAAGTCCAGTCCCAATTGATACGAATTGACAACTCTTGAAGCCTTTTTGGCAATGTTGTTGCAGTGGGCTTTGGCACTTAGGTCATTTGATATAATGACCTAAGTGCCAAAGTCCACTGCAACAACATTGCCAAAAAGGCTTCAAGAGTTGTTAACCTAATCTTACGTAGCTCTTCTCCGGTAATATCACACTACTAACCAGAGCATACAAAACATTCTTCAGACCAATCCTCGAATACAGCTCATCTGTCTGGAACCCACACCGCATATTGGACATAAATACATTAGAAAGTGTCCAGAGATACTTTACGAGAAGAGTCCTCCACTCCTCTACTCGCAACAGAATACCTTACGTAACCAGACTTGAAATCCTGGGCTTAGAAAGCTTAGAACTACGTCGCCTTTGGCACGACCTAAGCATAGCTCATAACATTATCCACTACAACGTCCTTCCTGTCAATGACTACTTCAGCTTCAACCACAACAATACACGAGCACACAACAGATACAAACTCAAAGTGAACCGCTCCAAACTTGACTGTAGAAAATACGACTTTAGCAACAGAGTGGTTAATGCCTGGAACTCACTACCTAACTCTGTGGTTCCGTCACCAAACCCCCAAAACTTTATCCTCAGACTGTCCACTGTTGACCTCACCCGATTCCTAAGAGGTCAGTAAGGGGCGTGCATAAGTGCACCAGCGTGCCTACCGTCCCTGTCCTAATGTTCCCACTTATCAGTACCAATCTTATGTACATAAACAATGTTACATCTATGTATATTACTAACACGTACTTGACAAAATAAATAAATAAAATAAAATAAATTGTGGTTGTTAAGTGAGGATTACCTGTATAACTCAATAGCAATCAAAACAGATACAAAAAAGACTACACAAGGCCTTGAAAGATCAGATCTCTAATATGAAATAGAATTCATCAAAGTATTTCCTAAGAATCATTTGACTCTCAACATAAATTTTGTGACAGAAATGGATTTTTATGATTAAAGAACAAAGAAGACTTTGATAACTTTTTTTTGTTCTTGTTACACTGAAACCCTCTAAAGCAGAATAATTTTTTTTTACCAGTTCACTTGGAATCAAAACAAAAAATGGGATAAGGGCAAAGACAAAAGAGCTTTATGCATAGAATAAACCATAATTTAATCAGATGATGGACTATTAGTTCAGCTCCTGAAAAAGTACGTATACCAGGAGAGAAAATATTCAGAAGTGCAAAATGCAATCTCCCTCCCCCCGCACCAACCCAAATCATAAGGCAAAATCCCTGAAATGTACATCTTCATTGTTGTAAGGAAATTTTGGAATATACCAAATTTTCTCTGGATTCCCTTAGAACAAATCCAGTTTGTCTTGCAAAACCTACTGGATAATGAAAGATCCCGCAAAAGAGGCAGCACCAGGCAACTACAGGGCACTTACCTGTTTACTAACAACTTTCAAATTGCTAAATCTAGTCCAACAGCATCTAGCTGAAAACAAGCTCTTTCAATCTGCACAGAAAGGAAACTGTCCAAATAGAGAAAAGATCAGTTCCTAACTGTCAGGATGATTTTGGAAAACTGCAAGAGAAGGGAGACCAATTTGAATGCACTGTAGCTTGTATTGACTACAAGAAAGCATCTAACTTCCTGCCACATGACTGGATAATCAAGTGCCTAGAAATAACAGGAGTCAAGATACAGCAGAGGTTTTGTGCTAAGATAAATGGCATACTGGAAGACGCAGTTGGTGTTCAATGGTGATATAATAATAATCTATTAAAATTATAATGCCACATGATCTCACAATAACTCTGAGCAGTTTAGTCCTTTGGAAGTTTTAAGGCAAACTATGCCCCCCCCCCAAAAAAATCCCACTTATTGCTTCATTATTTTTTATGGTCAACATATACTCTGCAGTGCCAGATATTGGATCAGCTTTTTCATTTTTGCATTCCTTATGTGTCTCAATCTCCTGGGCTAAAAAACTGCTGCTTATTTTTCTAACAATACCAGGCGCATGTTTGACCACTCATCCATTTTTAATATATTGATATATTAACACAATGCAACAATATAACCCAGACCAATGTGCTCCTTCACCTTTGTCCCATCATCACATGGCAATAACAAAATGAGGATATTAATTTTAAACACAATTCAGAAGAGCCACAAGTTGGCCACTAATAAGATTAGGGATCTACATCATTCGCCTGTTCGGTTTGACAGTGCAATTTTCCAGTCTGGCATTTTTACCTATAAACACACACATATTAAACATTCACTGGATGAACAGAATGAATTAGAATTATGGTTTCTTTCTCTGAATGGCTGAAGAATCAGTTTTGTTTAATCTTAAAAAAAAAACATTTCAAGCTTACTAAAAGGGCTAGGCATTTTGCAGGTAGGTTTCTGCCCTTCCCTTGAACTTCCTGAATTGACCATTGAATATCACCAGGGTCATTCCATTAAGTGCTGGAGAAGAGAATTGTCTAGATAGGAAGGCTATGTAATGCTGCTGTAGGCACATTAGGGTTTTAAGCAGGGGCGGGTTCCTAATTTTTTTACTACCAGTCTGTGGGCGTGGCTTATTTTCTGGGTGTGGCTTGCTGGCCATGTGACCGGGTGGGCGTGGCTTCTCGGCTGAAGGGAGGGGAACTGAGATAGATCCTGCCGCCCATTCCCCCTCTCCTCAGCAGCTCGAGAAGCCTCGAACGTGCGAAAATGCCTAGGATCATCACCGCGCGTTCGTGGCTTCTCGGACTGCTGAAGGGAGGGGAATGGAGATAGCTCCTGCCGCCCGTTCTTTCAGCATCTCACGCGCTCCCTCAGCCATCCTCCCCTGCTTGGACTCACTGTGGGGTAGGAAGGCAGCGCATGCACAGTGCCAAAAGCTCGGCTTCTGGGCATGCGCAGAAGAATTTAAAAAAATTAAAATTTTTTTTTAAATTTTTTTAAAATGCTGGCGCCCAGGCACCAGCAACCGACCGCACCGGCACTGTGACGTCACCAGCAGGCCGCTACTAGTGCTATAGAGTGGACCACACTGGTAGGAACGCACCACTGGTTTTAAGGACTAAACAAAAATGGGGCAAGAAAAAAAACCTCCTTTAGTCATTTTCTACCTTCTAAATATTGTAATTTCACATCGTTTCAGGGGACAAGGAAAGGAAAGAATGAATGCTAGCTGGATTATGTTTGTGGGTAGAATTTTATTTTCTAAGTCTCCCAATAGAGTGCCCAGATAGGAGGTCCAAAAGCTCATATAGCAGCCTTTTACAACAACTGATTCCATTGAACAACATACTTGTGGAGGGCATACGGAATGACTTTGAACAACTGGGGGAAGAACTATTATCAAGGCAAAAATTAAATAAGCAGGGTTTGAGCCCAGACCAAGAAAATAACTTGAGAAAACATCTCAGACAAGCCCATCCCTAGTTTACATGAAGATCTTGGAATACTGCATCCAGTTTTGGTCACCACAATGGAAAAAAGATGTTGAGACTCTAGAAAGAGTGCAGAGAAAAAAAATAAAGATGATTAGGGGACTGGAGGCTAAAACATATACAGAACGGTTGCAGGAACTGGGTATGTCTAGTTTAATGAAAAGAAGGACTAGGGGTGACATGACAGCAGTGCTCCAATATCTCAGGGGTTGCCACAAAGAAGAGGGAGTCAAACTATTCTCCAAAGCACCTGAGGGCAGGACAGAAGCAATGGATGGAAACTAATCAAGGAGAGAAGCAACCTAGAACTAAGAAGAAATTTTCTGATGGTTAGAATAATTAATCAGTGGAACAGCTTGCCTCCAGAAGTTGTGAATGCTCCAACACTGAAGTATTTAAGGAGAGATTGGACAACCATTTGTCTGAAATGGTATAGGGTTTCCTGCCTGAGCAGGGGGTTGGACTAGAAGACCTCTAAGGTTTCTTCCAACTCTGTTATTCTATTCTATTCTAAGATACACTGAGGGAAGAGCATGCACATGTATGCTTGCAAGAGTCTGTTATAATAGCTGTTGCAATAAAATTAATCCTGAACTGGTTTCTTAGTCTCGTCTATAGTGTAGGGCAGACAATATTTATATCTTTTGAGTATTCTTTTCATAAGAATATCCAGACAAAGAATAAATTCACTTCATTTCGTATGGATCGCTTTCCCACAACATTGACTGTAACATCCATGATACACGCATTCTTTTCCCAAAGAGAACATCTCTGGGCTTTAAGGATTTGTTAAGCCCCAAGCTTCCTTTTAATCAGTTTACAAGTAGGTGGTGATGAAGAAGAAGGAAGCCTTCCTAATTTTGGGGAACTAGACCCAGAAAATTCCAAGCCACAGAAGGAAACAGAAGTAGTACTTGAAAACTGGGGTGCAAAATCCTGGATGGTGAGAAAGAGAAATACAAACATCAGGTTTTTGGCCACCATCTAGCTGTCATCTAGGTTTCTGCAGCCCAGGTCCAGTTTTCCAATACACAATAAGACTTAGACTTAGAGTAACATTATTGTCACTTTAAATGTACACTAATCGGCATACATTAAAATGAAATTTTGTTGCATACAGCTCTCAAAAGCTCACCACCTCCAATATACACTACAGAAACATGACAAAATAAATAAATATAAATTATGCATATACCCACATACCCACATATGTTCTATGACACAGAGAAACAGCACAGTCTACTTGGGATGTATACATATACATGGCGAGAAAAACGAATCTTATGAGTTTACCAGACAGATGGCATAGGGAACAAACCTGTTACAGTATCTGGTAGTCTTGCTAGAAATGCCTTGAAACCTCCTCCCAGAGGGGAGAAACAGAAACAGACCATGAAGTGGGTGTGTGAGGTCTCTAACAATGCTTTGAGCTCTAAGCCCATGGAGTTTATAAGCAGCATCCTGAATAATGGGAAGCAAGCTTCCTATAATCTTCTTGGCTGTCCTTACCACTCTCTGTATGGACTTTCTATCTCTCTGTATGGACTGCTGCCACCAAACCAAACAGTGATGCAGTTTGTTAAAATGCTCTCAATCGTGCCTCCGTAAAAAGTGGCCAGGAGAGAAGGAGAAAGATGTGCTCTAGAGTATGTACTGTATGTTTGTATTTGTATTTGTTTATTTGTCAAGCATATATGATTATAAGCAAAGTATAAACAGTAAAACATGATTGAATATATATGTAATAGTACAAGCATGAATAAGAGTAAAAGAGGTATGAATATATGGTAAGGTGACCAGAAGTCCCGCTTTTGGGGGGACAGACATGCTTTTCAAGCATGTGTCCCACGTCCCGCATTCTTTCCAAAAAGTCACGCTTTTTTGGAAAGAATGCTGAAACAGCGGGACGTCTGGTCACCTTTTGCCCGTTTCGTTGCCCTGATGGCTCGCAACCGGAAGTGGCGGCGCGCGCGAGCCGGGAGAAATCTCTCGGCTGGCCCAGCGGTTGCCCCGGTGATGGGGGAGGTGCAGCCCCGCCCTCTTGAAACAGCCGTCCCGTCCCATGGCGCCGCGCGCAAGGACGTGGGGGCGTGTCTCTGTGGTGGTGTCGCGGTGGGCGGGGTGGCCCGAGCGAAGGAGTCGCATCCAAGATGGCCCTCGGGCCGGCGCTGGCTCAGCCGGCCGGGGCCACCGCCGCAGCCTTCCCACCACCGGGGCAGCCGGGACTGGGGGCCCAGCCGTAGGGGCAGCAGCAGCAGCAGGCATCTCAGCTCGGGCCGGCCATGGGCGGCATTGGCGGCGGGCGGGCGTCCCGCGTTGGCTCCTCTGGCGGCGGCTGGAAGCTGGCGGAAGAGCCGATGTGTCATGAAGACGTGATGCGCGTCTGCCCCAAGCACAGCTGGGCCAACAACCTGGCCGTCCTCGAGTGCCTGCAGGACGTGCGCGAGGTCAGCAGGTGGCGTGGGACCCCCGGGCGGGCGGGGGAGGAGGAGGAGAGCCAAGAGACGCTGGGTTGCAGCACCATCTCCGGGCTGCTCCCCTTCCCAAGCCAGCCCCACTCGCTCACTTGCCAGCCAGCCAGCCCAAGCCACTGCCGGCTTCCGAAGGGGAGGCAGGAGGCGAGGAAAGGCCTCCCGCCTCCCCCCCACCCACCTGGACGCCGACATTAGCGTTCTTTTGCCCTCTGCACATGCGCAGCGTTCTGCGCATGCGCAGAGGGCAAAACTCAAATGGCGGCGTCCAGGCGGCCCCGCCCCCGTCAATGGTGTCCCGCTTAAAAAAAAATATCTGGTCACTTTAATATATGGGTACATTAGGACAGGAACAGTAGGCACGATTGTGCGCTTATGCATGCCCCTTACCGACCTCTTAGGAATGGGGTGAGGTCGATGGTAGATAATCCGAGGTTGAAGTTTTTGGGGTTAGGGGAAGAAACTACTGAGTCAGGTAAAGTGTTCCAGGCGTTAACCACTCTGTTGTTGAAGTCAAATTTTTTGCAATCAAGTTAGGAGCGGTTTACATTAAGTTTGTATCTATTGTGAGCTCGTGTATTATTGCGGTTGAAGCTGAAGTAGTCGTTAACAGGTAGGACATTGTGGCAGATAATTTTGTGAGCTACACTTAGGTCAGATCGAAGGCGGCGTAGTTCTAAATTTTCAAGTCCCAAAATTTCAAGTCTGGTTTCGTAAGGTATTCTGTTGTGAACATGTATATGTAGTAAAACATAAAAGTTAAACAAGTGGCATTCAAATAAGCATGTTCTGAGATCCTTTCCAAACTGTAGGAAAGAGGGCACTTGTTTTAAGTCCAATGGCATCCCCCCCCCATAAATGAGTCCCACCACAGAGAAAACCAAATTGCTTGCTGTTTGTTTTCTGATTTGTTTCTTCTGCTCAGTCTGCTAGACCTCATAGAAAGGACATACTCCAGGGTCCTTCCATCAAATAGTACCATCTTTTGGGGCCCAGGAATCATGCCTTCTCTGTCGCAATATCTGCCCTGTTGAACAGCATCACACACACACCCAGAGATCCGGATGGCACCAACCCTATTAGCCTTTCTCAAGGCCCTGAAGAACACCTGGCTGTTTCTCCAGGCATCTGGCCAGGCATTTGGGTGAACTCCACTAATGATGCATTTTTAAAAATAAAAATGAATAGGTGTGATTATTCCAACAAGAGCTCATGAGAGGTACTGCAAATCACTGAGAGATCCAGGAATATCACTCTCCTGATGTTTTTCCCTCTATGGACCATCCATCAAGGCAATGAAGGCTATCTCTAGGTTTAATTTAAACCCATTACAAGAGATCAAGATAACACGCTTCATCAAAGAGCTCCTGGAGCTGCAATGTCACCACCTTCTCTGTTAAGAATATTAGACAACTGCTGAGAGCTGTTAAAATTGCTGAGTCCAATGATATTCCCTAAGCTAGATTGTCAGGTGGTATTCCACCTGCCAAGAGAAGTATTAATGAGTGATGAGTGATGACTGGCAGGGTGGCATCCTTCTGGCCCATATCAACCTTGCTGGGGAGGGATCTAACATGTGGTAGTTGCCTGAATAGGTCCAAGAACCTTATTTGTTTCCTTAGAAGACAAAAAATGGAACCAATTAAGACTGACATTGGTAGCAATAGCAATAGCACTTAGACTTATATACCGCCTCAGTGCTTTACAGCCCGCTCTAAGCGGTTTACAGAATCGGCATGTTTTCCCCAACAATCTGGGTCCTCATTTTATCAGCCTCAGAAGGATGGAAGGCTGAGTCAACCTTGAGCCAGTGAAAATTGAACTCCTGAAGTGAGCAGTGAGTTAGCAGTGAGTTAGCCTGCGATACTGCCACTGCGCCACCACGGCTCTTAACAGTGAAAGTGAAATGGACACATTGGTGAGGCGTGGCCTACAGTGACATCAAATGTGGCATAAATCCAGGCAATCTCAACTGCGATAAGCTCCTCACAGTAAAACTAAAGCGCTGAAGGAGAGGAATTCTCTTGCTGTATGCCAGGAAGTTCTAAAATGTTATCATTTCGTTCCTGAAAGAGGTAGAAGGCAAGCCCACATTTTCGCAGCCACAGAAGAACACTTCTGGCTCACAATTACTGTCTTCATTTTATTGTGGCTCATAATAGGTACCTGCTGCCTTTGATTTAAGGAACTGAATTTATTCTCTGAGCGTGAATGCCTTTAAATCACTTAAGATTTCTACTTTTTTTGTTGTTGCAAGTCCATTTGCTATTGGTAAAATTCAAACATGCTGTATAATAGAAATGGGCAACCTGTTGTCTTTGAGAAATGATGGAGCCACAACTTCCAATGACTAGGTTTAGAAGGGCTGTGGGTTTCTCCCAATGCTCTCTTTTCTCTCAGCCAGAAGTTATTTGAGCAGTAATACTATTCTTTTGAAATTTCTTGGAGCGGAACTATTTCAAGAATCATCCTGAGGAAAAAGATGTCTCTGCTAATTTTTGAAATAAAAGAACCAACTATGGAATGAACTATTCCACCCTAAATAAACCATATCTCACCTTCCCTCATTAGATACTGATATCCAGAAGTGGGTTAACCTACGGGTTAAAATGCTATCCAGGATGCCAGTGAAAGGATTAAAAGTTTTTGACTGAAGTTTTCTACTGCTTTAGTGGTGTTCAAATGGGTACTTCTAATGCAGAATCTTTTCCAACTGACCTAATTAGCATCCATTTGCTGTGCAATGGCCTTGAACATTGAACTTAAGGCACATTCACCCATAAATGTAGCAGCCTATAGTTATGACTCTGAATCTGGGTTTCCAATGCACTTTTCAGAAGATGAAAAAAGGATATGAACTGTCTCTCAAACAAAGAAGAGAGAACGGGAGGGAAAATATGCTGAGTGTCTTTGGAAGACTATGAATTGCAACCACAAAACTTACATCAGGGCTAAAAAACATTTGGTCCTAACACAATTTAATTCATCAAGAAATCAAGGGAAAAAAATCAACAAGCCAATAAAAGATTAAAGGATCTCTTACTGTATTATGTTTTTTTAAGAAGGGGAAAAAAACCTAAGCAAACAATTTATTCAAATGGGTTTTATTCTTTGTGTTCTAATTAGTTCTAATTTTAGAGTCTGATTCTCATGTTATGCATTATGTATTCTCAAATGCTAGACAGATGTTGCTTGAGAAGGCCTGTATGGATGCTTAATAGAAGACCTATTAAGATCTGCTTGAGTTTTTGCCTTTTATAATGTATTTTTTGTCTGTGCTCACACACGGCACTACTTTGATTATTTGATCACAATCCATATTTAACATAAGAGAAGGAATAGGATTTTATTTTATTTATTTTATTAGTGAGACTTATATACCGCCTCATAGTGCAAGCACTCTCTAAGCCAGGGGTGGCCAAACTATGGTTCTTTGAGGACCTGTGGACTTCAACTCCCAGAATTCCTGAGCCAGCCATGCATGCATGCATGGCTAGCTCAGGAATTCTGGGAGTTGAAGTCCACAGGTCCTCAAAGAACCATAGTTTGGCCATCCCTGCGAGTCTAAGCGGTTTACACCAGTAAGCAATGTATATTTATATTGCCCCCAACAATCTGGGTCCTCATTTTCCCTACCTTGGAAGGATGGAAAGCTGAGTCAACCTTGAGCCGGAGAGATTTGAACAGCTGAACTGCTGATCACAGTCAGCTAAAGTGGCCTGCAGTACTGCACTCTAACTGCTGCGCCACCTCGGCTCTCATGACATTATAGCAGTCTTCCAATATCTAAGAGATAGCCACAAAGAAGAGGGAGTTAACCTATTCTCCAATGCATCTGAAGGCAGTTGTTCTGTTCTGTTCTGGTCTGGTCTGGTCTGGTCCGTTCTGTTCCATTCTGTTCTGTTCTGTTCCGTTCCGTTCCATTCCACTCCACTCCATTCCACTCCACTCCACTCCACTCCATTAAGAGCTGTGGTGGCGCAGTGGTTAGAATGCAGTACTGCAGGCTACTTCTGCTGCCTGCCGGCTGCCAGCAGACTGGCAATTTGATTCTCACCAGCTCAAGGTTGACTCAGCCTTCTATCCTTCCGAGGTCGGTAAAATGAGGACCCAGATTGTTAGGGGCAATATGCTAACTCTGTAAACTGCTTAGAGAGGGCTGTAAAAGCACTGTGAAGTGGTATATAAGTCTAAGCGCTATTGCTAAGTGCTATTGCTACTCCATTGTATTGCATTGTAAAGGGACAGAGCACCAGCAGCCCAGGTGCTGGCATTTTGCAGGCAGCCTGCCTGTCATTTGACACTCCTGCAGCAGCACCCCCTTTGTTGCACGTGTGTTTTATCTCCTGTGTCTTTCTCTTCTACCTTCACCTGTCCAGTCCTAACCTGGCCTTGTCTATTCAGTAAGCAGCACCTGATTGCACCTTATTGGGGAAGCAGCACCCGATCAATTTTTGGATACCATCCATAATGCTGAAAGTTGCTTAAATCTCTTAGCAGCAGGCAAGTATTCACAAAAAGTGCTTATTGTTTTCTTACCCACCCCAGCCCCACTTTTGACAGACAAGCATGTCTGACTAATAGAAGGCAGCTTCTTGTATTTAGCTTCTTCCTCAATTAATATAAGATAGGCATTCATTCCCCCCTCTGCTGAACATCTTATCAACATTATTAAAAGAATCAATGCATCCATTTCCTACTCATCTCTCTAGAGTGTTTTAAAAATCCATTTTGCAATAAGAATTATCTCTTGGCTTGGCCTAGTGAGTGCCTGGCTCAGGAAATCTCCACCCTCCCTAAAGTTTTCTATCTTTCTGTCTGTCCATCAGGCAGCGCTTTAAAAAGGAAGATTCCACGGTGCTTGGCACAAGCAGAGACTTCACTTAGCTTTATCTTCAGCAACAGACAAAGAAGTTCAAGGGAGTATATCACTACCAAAATAATACCTTTTTTTAAAAAAAAGTACTATAGGCCAGAGTTCTTTGCAATTTGCACCTGGGGAAAAAAAATCCCACTTAATAGGGAAAATAAGAGAGAACAAGTACCCCCTCCCCCAAATATACACTACATCAATCTTGACAGTCAGTACAGTCCACGTTAGGGGGGAAATGGCGTTTTGACAGGGGTATCTGAGCAGAGGTGGGTTCTAATTTTTTTGCTGCTGGTTCTGTGGGAGTGGCTTATTTTGTGGGCATGGCTTGGAGGTCAGGTGGGTGTGGCTTCAGGTGGGCATGGCCTGGTGTTCAGGGGACCAGGTGGGCGTGGCCAACTTGTAAAATGTGGTCAAACTCACTTAACAACGCTCTTGCTTAGCAACCAAAATGTTGGGCTTAATTGTGGTCATGTTTTTCTTTCTTTCTTTCTTTCTTTCTTTCTTTCTTTCTTTCTCTCTCTCTCTTTCTTTCTTTCCTTCTTTCCTTCTTTCCTTCTTTCTTTCTTTCTTTCTTTCCTTTCCTCCCCTTTCCTCCCCTTTTCTTTCCTTTTCTTTCCTTTCCTTCTTTCCTTTCCTTTCCTTTCCTTTCCTCCCCTTTCCTTTCCTTTCCTTCTTTCCTTTCCTCCCCTCCCCTCCCCTTTCCTTTCCTTATATATTTATCATATATCATATATCAATATCTATTGTCAGTGTTGTCAGAGGTGTCAGTGGAACAGAAGGCTACATGAATAAACTCCCCTTTGCTGAAATCCTTGAAAGAAAGGCTGGATGGTCAACTGTCAGAAAGGCCCAAACAACACTGAGCTGGGATTAGCTCGTGTGTGTGTGTGTGTGTGTGTGTGTGTGTGTGTGTGTGTGTGTGTGTGTATGTATGTATGTATATGTGTGTGTATATATGTATATGTATATGTATATGTATATGTATATGTATATGTATATGTATATGTATATGTATATGTATATGTATATGTATATGTATATGTATATGTATATGTATATGTATATGTATATGTATATGTATATGTATATGTATTTGAAGGGCTTGATTGTTATGGCATATGTTTGGTAGAGATTGGCAACATAAGTCAGGGATAGTATAGACTCCTAATGTTAGCCATGATTGGATGGTTCATATTGTGAAGGAAAAAAAGCCTTTTCTAAAGCCCTCTTACAAGGGGGTTGAAATGCTACCGGTTCAGCCCGGTTTGGGCGTAGCGGTAATGGCGGCTGCCGGTGGTTCAGAGAACCGGTAGCAGCAGCAGCGCGAGGCTCCGCCAACCCACCTGGACATTGCCATATTGCGTAATATTCCGAATCCTTTTGTCCTTTCAGTTCAATTGCTAATTTGTCTATTTCGGCACAATCAAATATTTTTTTGATTACTAAATTTTCGGAGGGTAAGTTCATTTGCCTCCAACATTGCGCAAACGCTATTCTTGCAGCTGTTATAATATGTAATATAAATATATATGGTTGTTTTATTATATTCCCCTTTAGCAATCCCTAACAAAAATAACTCTGGAGTATATTCTACTTGAAGTAGTAGTATATTCTATTACTTTCCTGTATCCATCTATGAATTTTTGCCCAATATTTTTTTGTTTCCGTGCATAACCACCATGTATGATAGAAGGTACCTTGCATTTGACCACATTTCCAGCAATTTGGTTCCAAATTTGGGTAAATCTTTGCTAATCTAGCAGGTGCCATATACCATTGATAAAACATTTTGTACTGGTTCTCTTTATATTTTGCCGATTTAGTTATTTTATAATTTGTATTCCAAATTCTAGTTTCTTCTAGTTCTATACTATACTATGTCCAATATTTTTTGCCCATGCTATCATAACTCCCTTCACTATGTCCTCTGTTCTGTCAAATTCTAATAAATATTTGTAAATTTTTGTTATTAATTTTTCATCCGGGCCAGTCAATATTTTATCTAATTGTTGTGGGACTATCTCAAATCCGTACTCTTCTTTATCTTTTTTATATCGTGATTGAATTTGCATATATGACCTCCAGTCTATAATTATACCCTGATTTTCCAATTCTTATCTACTTTTTAGATTTCCTTGTCTATCTAGAAGTTGCTGATATTTAACCATTTTATTTATATCCAAAGTATTCGGTTGAGTTATCGCTTCCATTGTGGATACCCACCTAGGGACTTTCATATAATGTTTTTTCTTAATCTCTTGCCATACTTGCATCAAAGCTTCTCTTACTTTGTGTCTGATGAAATATGTATGCAGTTTATTCTCCTTGTCCCATAGGAAGGCATGCCAACCTTTTTGTAGATCATGTCCCTCCAGCATTAGTAATCTTTTATTTCTTAAATTAATCCACTCTTTAACCCATAGAAAAATTGCAGCATTATTATAAAATCACCAGTCAGGGAGCCCCATCCCACCTCTGCTTCTATCATCCTGGAGATCTGTTAATTTTATTCTTGCTTTTTTACCTGTCCAAATAAATTTTGTTGTAATTTTGTTCAAATCTATACAAAATTTGTTAACTAGTTTTATGGGTATAGTTTGGAAAAGATAGAGCAATTTTGGCAAAATATTCATTTTAATGGTTGCAATTCGACCTAGTATAGATAATTGTAATGTTCCCCATCTTTCCAAATCTGTTTTTATTTGTTGTATTAATTTCCCGTAATTGTCCTCTTTAATTGAGGAGCATGTCGCTCCTCCATTAAAGAAATACCTAAATATTTAATTTTTTAGTACATTGTAGTCCCAATTTCCCTTCTAATTCTCTTTCCTGTTTTGATGTTACATTTTTCACTATCATTTTTGTTTTTGTTTTATTAATTTTAAGGCCTGCTACTTCTCCATAATTCTCTATTTCCCTTCATAAAATTTATCCTGTCTCCTTTGGGTCTTCAATAAAGAATACTAGGTCGTCTGCAAACGCTTGAATTTTGTACTCTTCTTAGTTCTTAGTTCCTTTAATCTCTTTATTTGCTCTAATCTTTATTAATAAAAACTCTAATGATAAGATAAATAGCAGAGGTGACAAAGGGCATGCCTGATGGACTCCTTTTGTTATTTTAAATGATCTTGTGGTATCTCCATTTATTATTATATTTGCCTTTTGAGTAGAGTATACAGTTTCTATCATTTGTTCAAATCTATCTCCAAATTTCATTCCTTTAATCTGTCTAATCATATATTCCCAATTTAAATTGTCAAACGCTTTTTGCGCATCCAGAAAAACAAGTGCAACTTGTTTCTCTGGGTGCGCTTCATAATATTCTAATATATTTAACATCGTTCTTGTGTTATTTCTGATTTTTCTCATTGGGAGAAAACCATTTTGGTCAGGATGAATTATATCATTTTAAAAAATTTCATTATTTCTGCAATAATGGTAATGAAAATTTTATAATCTACATTCAGAATTGAAATTGGCCTATAATTTTGGATTTGGTTTACATCTGTACCTTCTTTCATAATCACTGTGATATATGCTTCTCTCCATGATACAGGTATCTTAGTTTCCAACAACACCTTGTTATAGAGTTCTAAAAGTATTGACTGTATCAATTCCTCTGTATTTTTATAGAACTCCCCTGGTATACCATCTGGACCCAGAGTTTTATTGTTTTTCTGCTTTTGAATTGCTTTTTTTAACTCACTCACTGTTATTTATTTATTTATTTAACAATTCTCTTTTTTCTTCTTTCAATACAGTCATACTTTCTTCTTTTAAATAATCCTTTATTTTATCTAAATCAATTTCCTCCTGTCTATATAATTTCTCAAAATAATTAATTGCAATCTTTTTAATTTCCTCTTCTGTGTTTTGCAAATTCCCTACTTCATCCTGCAATTGGTGGATTATCCTATTTTCTTTTTCTTTTTTTAATTTATATGCCAGCCACCTCCCTGGCTTATTTGCATTTTCCAAAATGTGTTGGTTCATGTATTTAATATTATTTATATGTTCAGCTTGTTCTATTAAATTTAATTTGTGTTTGCCAGTGATAACCTTTCAGTAATTTTTTTCATCCCCTGGCTTTGTTTGAAGTTATTTTTCCAATTGACCTATTTCTTTCACCAATATCTCCTGTTGTTTCTGTTTTTCTTTTTTCTTTTTTGACATATACTGTATTTTTTGGAGTATAAGACACACCGGAGTATAAGACGCAGCTAGATTTTAGAGGAGGAAAACAAGGAAAAAAGTATTCTGAACCAAATGGTGTAGTAATATATTATTTAATAAAATACCAGTGTAGCAGAATACTTTTTACAACCATGTATATTGTATACTTTTTACAACCATGTATACTTTTTACAAACTTCAAACTTGACAGCTTTAAGACTTGTGGACTTCAACTCCCAGAATTCCTCTTCCAGTCATGCTAGATGGGGTAAGGCAAACTCACCCCTGTTTTTGCAAAAAACGGCCCATTTTTTGCCCTTTTTCTTTTTGCAAAAACAGGGCATGCAGAGGGTTTGGGAAGCCTGCAGAGCACTCCTAGGGGGTGGGGGAAGGCAAAAATGCCCCCATTTTTGCAAACAAACGGCCCATTTTTCTGCAAAAACGGGGGTGTTTTTGCCTTCCCCCACCCCCTAGGAGCGCCCTCTGCACAAAAATTTGGGCCCATTTTTTGCAAAAATGGGATGCAGGGGCGGGGTTTTGGGAGACCAAAAATGGCTGTATACGGTGTATAAGACGCATCGACATTTCCACCCTCTTTTGGTGGGCAAAAAGGTGCGTCTTATACTCCAAAAATACGGTAAGCTATTATTATTCCCCTTATAAGCTTTCAGTGTATCCCATAAATTTTGTAGGGAAATGTGTTGTTTTTTATTTACATAAATAAATAAAACCAATTCCTTCTTAATTCTCTGAAGATATTCATTTTCCTGTAGTATCTGTGGATTTCATAGTCTATCTTTTAGATTTCTTTTTTTGACCTTTCCATCTTATTTTCAAGGGGTTGTGGTCCACCCATATGCTCGGACTGATCTCTACCTCATCTATCAATTTGCTTAATTCTTTGTTGGCCCATATCATATCAATTCTCGAAAAGGATTTATGAGGGTTTGAATAAAAAGTATATTTCTTCTCATTGGGGTTTAATGTCCTCCACACATCCATCAAATTTAATTCTTCAACCATATCAAAAAAAGTCTCGGTAATATATTTCTCTTTTTTTTTTTTTGCTTTTTCTTATCACTCACATAGTCTTTTTGAACATTTACTATTCTATTATAATCTCCTACTATACATATATTCTTACAATCTATCTTAATAATTTTTTTGTGAATTTTCTTATAAAACTCATTTTGGATTTTATTTGGAGCATATATATTTACCAATAACATTTTCATTCCCCCTATTATTAATTCCAACATTAATACCCTTCTTTTTGAGTATGCATAGATTAGGTTTGCTTTTATTTCATTTCTGAATATATCACCACACCTCTCTTTTTTTTTTGCAGCCAATGATACAAACAGTTTCCCTAATTTCTTATATTCCAAATATTTCTGGTCTTGTTTTTTTGTATGGGCCTCCTGGAGACATAATATCCACATTTTGCTTCATCAGTTTTGTAAATATTTTTTTCTTTTTACCAAATCATCCAACCCATTCACATTTATTGACATTAATTGTATCTCCTTCTCCATTGTTCCTAGTTGTCTACGGATCCTAAACTTTTCTTGTTCTAGTAGTTCTTTGTACTCTAATTTTGCCTCTCTGTTCTTGTTGGTTCTCTGTTATTACCTTGATTCTTTCTTCTATCTCTTCACCTCCCACTTCTTGTCTCTGTTCTTCTAAACACTCTGTCTCCACACTCTCTCTACTACTTGAGTCTTCCTCCATCCCCACTAGTTGGTCATACATTTCCTGCGCTTTTTGTACATCATCCACTTTAATTTTTCCCCCTTGCCATGATATCAACATTCCTTCTGGAATAATCCATCTAAGTAATATATTTTTTCTATTCAATATTGCTGCTTGAAATCTATAATCCTTCCTTTGTTCTCTAATCCGCCTGGGGATCTGTTTCAATGTTAGAATTTCTCTTTCCTTGTAGATCATGGGTTCATCTCTTGTCATTTTATAAATAATATCTCGAAAGTTCTTTCGTGCAAACCTTATATGCACTTCACGAGAGAGATGCTGCTGCTTTGCATAATTAGTATGGACTCTGTAAATTTCATCCATCTCATTAATATTCTCTGTCTTTTTCCTCTGAAGCATATCTGCAATCAATCCCGCCATTATTTCCCCTAGATCTTCATCTTTCATCTCTATGACATTTTGGAACCTCAAGTAAAAGGAGGCTCAATCCAATTCAAGATGGATCAATGAATTCTCAAAATCTTTATTTACCTCCATCATTTTTTGATCTATTCGATCAATTTCTTATCAGTTTGTTCGGCTTTCAGTTCTACTGATTGTATTTTCTGTTCATTTTGTTGTATCGTCTCTTGGATCGAGCCTACTTTATTATTCAGGTTCTGTATGTCAGTCCTCAAATCTCCATGCCCTTTTATCACTGTCTCCTGGAGTTTCGTTATAGTTTCCTGTATCATTTGCATCATTTGAAGGAGCAAATTCACACTCATTTTTTCCATAGGTAACATCTCTTCTATCGTTTTCTGGGATCCCGATGAAGCTACTGCCCCTGTCTGGATAGGTATCACTTTTTTTCATGTTCTCAATGTTGTGGTGGTAGCGCTTGTCATTTCCTTTAGAATTCTGTTTTGTTCTCCTAAAATTTTATAAATTCTTTCCCAAATTACCATTTACCACTTTTCACTCCACTAATATTTTCTTTTAGCTTTCAACTTTGTTTCTCAGCAATGTATTATTCTATCTATATTTATTTACTTTCCCAATATTCTATGTCTATAAATCAATCTAAGAATATATAATATATTATGATATAACTAATAATCCCTAATTATATTTCCTTCTTTTAAATTTAAGTAAACTAAATCAACTCTGATAAGTAAATTTCCAACTTAATCTTATTCCCTCATTCCAGCGGGCAGTTGCTTTCCACCTCACTGTCCTCCAGGCTTCCCCTCTGTCTCGCGCGGTTCTCCAAACTTAATGCGCCTTCGAAGGGTCCCCTGACATGAAGAAATCAGAGTTAAAGGATGGAGCTCACCCTTTTCCCTCTGCATCGCCTCAACATCGCCACAGGAAGTCCTGTATTTTTAATTATAAACTAATAAAAAATAGCATTGTCCCTCCTGTATTCACTTTTTCACATGTCCATATCTTCATATGATCTATGATTGCCTGATAATTAGTGGCCAACTTGAGGATATTTTTACTCATCAGTGATATACTGGAGCTGGACCTGCTGAGCATGGAGCTACAACTTCCCAAAGAAGAATCTCATGGAACTGGCCTGGATTCATCCATCCTGTTATGTCAGTCACTGCTGATAGGAGAGCATATAAAAAACTGCTGCTTCCAACTGAGAAACATATTTGTTTCACCTGTAATTTGAATTCCTGGCTTATTTGGAGAATGATTCCCCAAAGTTTATTTCACTTTTGCCTTCAATTATCAATTTCCAGATGGCTACTCTTACTGCTACCAGTAGCCCATTCCTGAAATTATTGGAACTATTTCTATGCAATAATATGATGTCCAGATGCACCATTCCAACTTTTACTGTTACAGAGAAATATTTATTTTGTCCAATTTGTCCAGTTTGTATAGCTGCCGATCAGTGGTGGGTTCCTACCAGTGCAGTCTTGCCTGTTCGTCGCTGCAGAGCCGAAGAAGCTGTTGGCGTTTGCAGCGCAGGGCTTCCCCCGCCCGCTTTCCCCGCCCGCCGGGACGCCGCCATTTGCGTTCTTTTGCCCTCTGCGCAAAGAACACTTTGCACATGCGCAGAGGGCAAAAGAATGCAAACGGCGGCGTCCCGGTGGGCAGGGAAAGCGGGTGGGGGAAGCCCCATGCCGCAAATTCCAACAGCTTCTTCGGCTCTGCAGCGACGAACAGGCAAGACCGCACCGGTAGGAACCCACCACTGCTGCCGATCTCAAAAATAAGTGAGTCTGGGCTTTAATAATTGAATATAGTTGGCCTATTATGCTCCTCCCTCAAGACCGGATAGATGGATGTTCTGAATGAGTAAACTATGGAAAAATGTATCACTCAAATTTCCTTTAAAAAATAGGAAATATCCTGATTTATACAATGGGCAGCCAGTTGCTTCTGTGAAGCTTACAAATTTGTTTATTAGACTGCCTCTAATCACACAAGCACCATTTAATTAACATAAATCATTGATTTTCACAAACTGTCCTTGTTTTTCCATCAATCGATTTATTTTCAAACATTTCCAAGGAGGTCATCATTATTTGTTTCTATGATAACTTTGACTCTCTTTGGTGTATACCTGTCAATTTCTTGAGAAAATGCCAAGGTCCAATGCAAGATCTATTACCAGTGGTGGGATTCAGGCGGTTCGGACCGGTTCGGGAGAACCGGTAGTTGAGACCTGAGGGTGCCCCCCCCCAGCAGTATGCCGTCCTATTTAACCACATTTTCTAAGCCGTGCACATGCATGCAAGCTGCACATGCAAGCAGAGCGCATGCGTGGAAGGCCGCGTGCATGTGCAGAAGGCGCGCGTGAGAGCAAAGTGAGCATGCACACACACTCAAAAAAGTGGGAGAGACAACCTCACCACCAAATGGATCCACAACTGGCTGACAAACTGTACTCAATGAGTAGTCCTTAATGGGTCTAAGTCCACATGGAGAGAAGTAAACAGTAGGATACTACAAGGCTCTGTCTTAGGCCCAGTACTCTTCAATATCTTCATAAACAACTTAAATGAGGGAATAGAAGGGGAACTTATCAAATTTGCAGATGATACTAAGCTGGCAGGAATAGCTAACACCCTAGAAGATCTTGACGGATCTTGACAGACTTGAGCGCTGGGCCCTATCTAACAAAATGAAATTCAATGTAGAGAAAAATAAAATCCTACACTTAGGTAAAAAGACCCAAAAGTATACATATAAACTGGGTGAAACCAGGCTTAATAGTGACTGTGAGAGGGATCTTGGAGTCCTAGTGGACAACCAGCTAAACATGAACCAGCAGTGTGCAGTGGCAGCCAAAAAAGCCAATGCAATCCTAAATTGCATTAACAGAGGGATACAATCTAGATCAAGTGAGGTACTAATAACCACTCTATAAAGCCTTAGTTAGACTGCACCTGGAGTATTGCATCCAGTTTTTGTCACCACACTATAAAAAAGATATTGAGACTCTAGAAAAAGTGCAGAGGAGAGCAACCAGGATGATCAGGGGACTGGAGACTAAAACATATGAAGAGCGGTTGCAGAAACTGGGCATGGATAGTCTAATGAAGAGAAGGACCAGGGGAGACATGACAGCAGTGTTCCAATATTTGAGTGGCTGCCACAGAGAGGAGGGGGTCAAGCTATTTTCCAAGGCACCTGAAGGCCAGACAAGGAATAATGGATGGAAACTGATCAAGGAGAGATTCAACCTAGAAATAAGGAGGAATTTTCTGACAGTGAGAACAATCAACCAATGGAACAGCTTGCCTTTGGAAGTTGTGGGAGCTTCATCACTTGAGACTTTCAAGAAGAGATTGGACTGCCATTTGTCAGAAATGGTGTAGGGTTTCATGTTTGAGCAGGGGGTTGGACAAGATGACTACAAAGTCCCTTCCAACTCTGTTAATCTAATCTAATCTAATCTAATCTAATCTAATCTAATCTAATCTAATCTAATCTAATCTAATCTAATCTAATCTAATCTAATCTAATCTAATCTAATCTAATCTAATCTAATCTAATATAATATAATATAATATAATATAATATAATATAATCGCATTTTCGGTGCTGGGCGAACCGGTTGTTAAATTATGTGAAGCCCACCTCTGTCTAATACAGTACATTTTTGGTATTTATTTTCCCCGCATAATTTATAATTTAATAAATTATCATGTCTTCTGTCTCTCTTGACTCATTTTTCTAAAATAAAGCTCTCCAAACATTTTATCCATTATTTGAAGCAGAGGCTTTCAAATCTTCTGATAAAATTAATTGCTGTCTTCTCCATCTTTTCTAGCCTTGGATCATTGTATAGTTAGGATAACAAAACTTCACACTGTTCCATCAGGATTCACATAAGGCAGTGTGTTATTCTGCTCATTTTGTTCCCTTTAAAAAAAAAATTCCTTGAGGTTTTCCCTGATCATTCATGATCTTAGAATTTTAGGATTATTTCTGAAAGAATCAAAAGAAACTCAAGTTCAATCATTATGTAGGGAAAATTGGAGTCAGGGCAAGGTAACCTGGTAGTGCTCCATTGCTTTTACTTGCATTTATTTTACATTTCATTTGCTTATTTTGTTGTCAGATCAATCAATTTGCTGAGGATGCTTTCCAGTCTGTTGCAGTTTGCCTCATTTTGCATTGTCTAAACCAATTGCATCATATACAAATTGGCTGTCTCACTCCTGATTCGGTGTCATAGTTAAATGATTTAAGGGGAAATACTTAAAATACAAATACTTGCAATAAAACACTGTTCTTTTGAATTCCTTGTTCTGAAAAGTCTTTCTTGCCATTTTTCCTAGTTTCTAATTAAAATTCATAGGGTTTTTTAAATGTATTCATGTATTCCATTTATGTACTGCCTGATCAATTATAAACTCACAGTAACAATCAGCAGCAAAACCGGACTCTAATACATACAGTAATTCAGAGGATGTCAAAGATTAATATTCAATTGAAACCACAACTTTTCCTCCTGGGACTGATGGATAAACAATTAGAAAGGAGCCTGTTTTCATATATGATAACGGCAGCAAGCTCATTGAATGCACAAAGACGGAAATATTTGACAATACCTAAATGGAGGAATGGTTGGGGAAAGATGACAGAACTTGCTAAAATGGCTAAATTGACGTGTCTGATCAGAGAAAAGACAATATATATATTTATCAGTGACTGGAAAACCCTTATGGACTTTAGTGTAAAAAAGAAAAACAAATGAACTTGTGAATAATGACCTTGATGATTGGACAGGATACAGTTAGGATAAACTATAGATTAACCTTGATGAGGTCATGATGTAACATTAAAAGGGGAGGTTAAAATATAATTGTACTTATAGCTGCTGTCTTTTTTAATACCTTCTTTTTTCTACTTTTTTTCCCTTCTTCTTACTGTATTATTTTTTGCACTTTTAGCTTTTTCTTTTATCCCCCACTTTCTCTTTTCTCTTTCTTTTTTCTCATACTACTTTAGTTTGTATCAGTTATTATTGTTGTTGCTAAAACAATAAAAATTGCGTGTATGTATATATGTGTGTGTCAGGGGCGGGTTCCTAAATTTTTTACTGCCACTCTGTGGGTGCTTTTACTGCCACTCTGTGGGTGCTTAATTTTGTGGGTGTGGCTTGATGGTCATGTGACTGGGTTGGAGTGGCTTGACGGTCATGTGACTTGACGGGCATGGCTTCATAGTCATGTGACTGGGCGGGTGTGTCTAAGTGGTCACGATCCTAGTTCCCCCTACGAGGATTCCTGCATCTGGGCCTTTTACAATCCCCCAAAGGATTAAAAGAAACCAGATTCCATATAGCTCTGAACCCTTAAGGCAAACCAAATACAAGTGGTCCTCGCTTAATGGCTGGTTGCTTAGCAAGTGTTCAAATTTATGACTGACCTCCTCAGAGCTACTTGACCTGTTTTTTGAGTTTTGACAGCCTTATGCATGCACACATATATGCACGCGCACACACATACACATTTATGACCAGTTACAACATCCGTGACATCACCAGCCGGTCGCTACCGGTGCTATAGAGTGGAGCGCACCAGTAGGAACCCACCACTGGTGTGTGTGTATGTAACAAGCAACAGGAAAAGATCCTCAGAATACAACTAGCCAGTTAAAATCTCCATGATGAAAATGGGCTTCTAGATGATCAAGGGTAGGTTAAATGCCCCGGCTAGCATCTCTGTGAACGGGGACAATACCACAGTGAAACTGGCAGCCAGGCAGCAGGATCTGGCTGACACAGTTCTCTCCAGAGAAGGAACAATCGGGAGGTAACTCACTTGTGGTCTGAATAACTGATGTCCATGGTAAAAATGTAGAATAAAGACATAAAAGCATTCAGAGCAAATTTAAGCAATACACAATAACAATGACAGCAGGAGGAGGAGGTGGTGGAGGAAACATCATAATCCCCAAATGCTGTCAGGAAGAGCTCCATCTTCCAGAATATTGCTATAGATCAGGCTAGGCATAATTCTAAGGACAATGTTGGTGTCTACAAGGTTGATGCTGCAACAGAGAATGAGAATCAGTTGGCCTCAGTTCCCATTACTTTACAGAAGCGGGGTACAAGCAAGAGTTTCCCACAACATCACAGCTTTCTTCTTCCTCCCCTCATCACATATTTTCCATCTAACTAGCTATCACAATACCCATGGGGTTTATTTTAATATCCTTGTTGGAGCCATTATAGCAATGGACTAATGGCTTTGACCTTTTCCAATATTACACACCCACTTTTGATAAAGGAGCTACCTTCCTGTGCTGCATTTGCCTCTTGAACTTCCTGGGAAGGGACTGTGGTTCTGGAACAAAAAAAATTCTTTTTCGTCTAGTTAGTTAACATCACACCTTGTGGTCAGAGCATTGTTTCTTTTGAAGAATCCCTTATGGTATTATGCTGTTGAGATAGCACACAATGTTCTTTGTTTGAATGGATAACAGAATAACAGAGTTGGAAGAGACCTTGGAGGTCTTCAAATTCTGCTCAAGCAGGAAACCCTATATCATTTCAGACAAATGGCTGTTCAATCTCTTCTTAAAAGCCTCCAGTGATTGAGCACTCACAACTTCTGAAGGCAAGCCATTCCACTGGTTAATTGTTCTCACTGTCAGGAAATTTCTCCTTAGTTCTAGGTTGTTCCTCTTCTTGATTAGTGTCCATCCATTGCTTCTTGTTCTACCCTCAGGGGCTTTGGAGAATAGGCTTCTTTGTGGAAGCCCCTCAAATATTGGATCACTGCTGTCATGTCTCCCCTAGCCCTTTTTCACTAGACTGGCCATACTCAATTCCTGCAGCATTTCTTCATATGTTTTAGCCTTCAGCACCCTTGCATTCTAAGGGTGACTAATGAAGGCAAATTCTTTTTTTCCCCTGGCCTGAGATTTGTAGAAAGTAGGATTGAGATTGGATGATGAGAGCATGGCTTTTCCTAAGATTGAGCTGATAGATGAAATTGCAGCATGCTCTCAGCTGGCAGTCTGAATTTGGGGTGGCTTTGGTGAAAAGGGGGTAATATGGTTGCACTCACCATGCAAAATCCAACTCAAACTGAAAACGTTGATAGATTCCCCCAAAATATGGTGGTGTAATGACTGACTATTGGGTCTGTGGTGATTAAGGGAGATAGGGAAGCAGGGGTGGGTTCCTCCCGGTTCGGACCGGATCGCCTGAACTGGTAGCGACCCGCTGGTGACGTCACTGTTGGTGCCGGTCCGTCCACGCTGCCATCTTTTGTTTGGATTTTGTGCGATTTTTCCCCCTTCCGCGGCTTGAAAAAGGGCCCGCTCGCCCGCCCGCGGGTGAATTCTGACCTTTATTTCTTTGCCCAAAGCACAGCTGATGAGCTCCTCAGCTGTGTTTTGGGCTCATTCCTGCTTCTGAGCATGCAAGGGGACACGATGCAAACCGGTGGCGAAGGTAAGTGGAACCCACCCCTGTAGGGAAGTGACTGAGGTGTTTCATCTGGTAAGTCAGTTAGTTTCTTTTGTGCCATCATAATCCTCCTAGCATTATTCCTGCAGGAATTGGGTCCACTTTGCGGATCGACAAACGCCATCTTGCATGATCAAATACAGCATCTGGATCATGTGTGCATTTTGACAGAGATGGCTGTAGATCCATTGGTTGAGACAAAAACACTCCTGACCGACCAGCTTGACATCAAGTTTATTTTTTACCATATTTCCCTATCCCAAAGGTGCTTTTCAAAAAGCAACTGGGCTTTCTTTGAAAACATTTTGCTTCTCATCTGAGAAGCTTCTTCAATTCTGAAGCTAACAACCGACCTTCAGAGCAGGGGTGGTATTCCCTTCCCTTCCCTACTGGTTTGCAAATGTGAGTGCATGTGCCCCGTCCGCACATGTGCAAAGCCTTCCGCGCATACGCACAGCCTCGAAAACCTGGATAAATGGGACATGATTACATCCGGACAGGTGGGCGGGGCCTCCTGCAGTCAGCTTTACCGGTTCGCCCGAACCGGATAGAACCGGCTGAATACCACCTCTGCTTCAGAGTTCTAACAACCAGATGATGGCAAAGAATGTAAATCCTTCCATTCCCCACCACTCAGTCAGAACTGAAGAAGCTTTTTGGATGAGAAGCAAAACGTTTTCAATGAAAAAAACTAAGAAAGCCCAGTTGCCTTTTGAAAAGCACCTTTGGGATATCCATGACCTGGATGATTGAGAATCTCCATAGGCATATTTTCCATAAATACATTGTGCACAAAGCAGGGGTGTGTGAGTCTAAATTCAATCTGTCAATGCTATGAACATTTATGTACGTATCATATCACCTTATTTTTTTCAATAATAGTGACAACAGTAGCTCTAAAGAAAACCTGAATTTGTTGTCTTACGCAATTTTTCCTTATATGGAGTTTGCATCCTATCAGTAAGCTATTTTTTATAAGTCAATAAAAAAACAATTAATACTCCTTTCTGGATCCATCTTTTCCTAATTTATGCTTTTGGTATAAAATTTTAACCAGAGAATGGTTAATGGCTATGAGTAGACATCACTTCACTTACATATACAGCAGAGGTGGGTTCCTGCTGGTACGCTCTTACCTGTTGGTCACCGCAGAACCGAAGAAGCCGGTGGTGTTCACGGCGTGGGGCTTCCCCCGCCCGCTTTCCCCCACCCGCCTAGATGCCGCTATTTGCGTTCTTTTGCCCTCTGTGCATGCGCAAAGTGTTCTGCTTGCACAGAGGCCGTGGGAAAGCGGGCGGGGGAAGCCCCACGCCGCGAACGCCACCGGCTTCTTCAGTTCTGCGGCGACCAACAGGTAAGAGCATACCGGCAGGAACCCACCCCTGATATACAGATAATCCTCAACTTATAACCATTCGTTTACTTATTGTTTGAAGTTACAACAGTGCTGGGAAAAGTGCCTTTCAAGCAGTTCTCGCACTTACAACGGTTGCAACATCCCCGCAGTCATGTGATCCAAATTTGGGCACCCAGACAACTGGGATGTATTTGCAACAGTTGTGTGTATGATGGGGGTGACTCACTTAATGGCAGCATTGCTTAGCAGCAGACATTCCTGTCCCAATTGTGGTCGTAAGTCGAGCATTACCTGCATTGTAATTGAGGCAGCATTCCAGATTGTGCCATTTCCTTCACATTGAAACCCACAGCCCTTTTCTTTTATGTCTCCGCTCGACGCTATTCATCGAAAATACATACAATAGTAGCACAATAGCCATAATACATAAAAATTAATATCTGTCCCCCCATTCTGCTTTTATGTGTGTCTGAGCTCACAGGCTGACAGATCTCATTCAATAAATCTTGGCTTTCAAGGCCAAGAACCAATACACTTTTCAGTTGGTTTCATTACCTTTTAATGTCTGTCTTTGATAACATTAATAATACTGTTATTGCCTACCACAATGATTTCCAACAAGCACTGCTTTGAATACCCTCAGCGTCCTTCTCCCTACTTTTCCATTCACGTTGGTGTTGGTGTTTGCTAATTTGGGCGTCTTGTAATTTTTCCAATACTAAATCAGCTTGCGTCCTTGCCCAACATTTAAGAAATTCATGTTTGCCAATAAAGAGTTTAATTTCCTTCTGTATTGATTCATTAGGCTTCTAAGTACTTTGATATTAAAGCTGAAATGCTTGAAACTTCTATCGAGTGTCTGCATTGAAAGGAAGCGCTTGGTATGCATTCTAAGTCATTGTTGTCTACACTTTGAAGCTAATTCTATAGCATTTGGGTTAAGAATGTAGCATTCCACGTAGCATTCAAATGAGAGCCAGCCCCAAACAGGGTTAGTTTTTAAAGAGTTAATTTTGTTGATCTTAACCTAGATATGGCTATTTATACAAGATAATTTTCAGCTAAGAGTTCATTTATCCCTTTTATTAAAATTTGTGGATAGTTTGAAATAACACATTATTGTAGAATTATATGCAGAATGTAGATGAGTGCCTGTTCCAAAGGAACTTACATTCAAAAAGATCAAAAGAAAGGATAAGAGGATGTAGGTGAATTGTAGCCCACTGTTGAGATTCTCTGTTGTGGTTGAGAATCGGGATTCAGAGCAGCCTTTACAACCCAGTATTCATAGTTTCAGGAATTGAAAGCCAGCACAACCAATGTCCATTGAGGTTGAGAAAGGCTGATTCAAAAAATGAGTAAAAAGAGAGAGAATTTAAAGGAAGATACATATTAACCCCTATACGAACTTTGGATTTTGAAATCTGAACTATCGGAATCCCAAATGGCCAGAATACGAATGTGATTGCATGACACCCATTCAGTTTTGCAAAGATATCGGGGAGAATAACCAAGTTGCTTCATATTTCCAAGCAGAAGATAAGATGCCAAGGCTAATGCCTCGAAGCCAGAAGGTTTACTTGCAACCATTTTTCACATTTGAGATAATCTCAGCCCAGACAGATGCACTTTTTGGAAGTACTACTCCTGGGTTTTTTTTTTTAAATGATTTTATTATATTTACAATTGGAAAAATAAAAATTAATGCAAACTGCAAAGAATATAAAAAAGAATAATAGAATGTGCAGGGAAAAAGGAAGTAAAACATTGGAAAAAATGAAGTAATTTCTCTCTTCATTACAACTACTACAAATAATTTTAGTAAAATTTCACTATCTCTTAATATACAACAAAGGCACTTTCCCCCCAATAACTCATTTCTTAACTGTTGACAAAATGTTAATGCCTCATCTTTCACTCATTAAGGCTACCAGAAATAAGCATATAACTTATTTTAACCTTGATCAAATAAACTGACTCTATGTTCCTTTGCCATACCTTTAACATCTTAGGTTTTACTCCCTCGAAACAATCTCCTCAAGCTTGCTTTCATCTTCCTTTTGTCTCCTCTCAACAAATCCTTCAAAGCTTTAAATGATCTCTTTTGCAAATCCAGTAAAAAAAATCCATATCACTCTTTCAATTTAATACTTGCATGTCCTTTTCAAATATTAAGACACGGATAGGTTTCATTTGTATATTTTATAGCTTTACTGACTAAAACAAACTATGTTTGAATGGTTGTGTGTTGTGTAATTATTGGGGCTCGGTGCTGGGGCAGAACACCACCAATTTAAAGATATCATGCGCCCCACCCCGCAACTCCACCCTTCCACCAACCTCACGTAACACAAGCCACGATTCATTAGTGTCCAGGGAGCTGTGCGCATACTCATCATTCCCCAGCCACGAAGCATCTGGAACAGATGCAGCCCCGACGAATGCCTGGTGGTGATTTATGGAAGCTGGTGGGCGATGAGAGCCTCCCCCTGCCTGAATGGCAGCTCAGCAATTTCGGAGCTGTTACACTGGACAACATACACTCTGACCAGATTCAAAGCTGCTAAATTATGTTTATACATGATATTAAAACAAAGTGTTTTTCAGCCACACTTTGCGAAACAAACTTCACAGATCTGGTTGATACACAACATAATAGATAGACCTGCACATTCTAATAAATGAAAAGTAAAGCATCTACACAGTGTCTTTGCGTTGTGTGTGTCCTTCAGTCATATAATACAAGGCATTAAAATTTTTCTTAAGAAAGTCAAACTCAGAGGCTGGCCATTTTTGTTTTTAAAAGTTACATCTTTTTATGTACAGAGAGCAACATAAAATATTTTCAGTATTAAAGATGATTTTCTCCAAAATATCTACAAAACAGTCTAATATTATTTATCCCATTTTCCCCTTCCTGCTTTTATTTCAGAACTTTCCAATATTTTTCAACAAGCAAGCTGCATAAATCTGGATGATTCTGCTGATATTAACTCAGGCTTTGTCTTGTAATATTTCAACTAAGCAGAGATGCAAACAAGCTGGATTTTAGCTCCAAAGTTGGTTTTCAGGGTTGAAGTTCCAGTTGTTTCCCTGGTCCAGGATTGTCTGAATCAATAATACACCAATTTAAATGGTCTCATATAAATGGCGAACCCATTCACTTAATCCAGCAGTAGATCATCTAGCAAAAGAAATAAAAAAGAGTATTATATTAAACCCCTTCACCTTGGTTATTTTAACAAATTATTAAAATAATAACAATGGCTTTTAGTTGCCTATTATTCCTATACAACAATTTTAAGGCATTTTTATGTACTGCCAGGTGTCAAGTACTTTTTGATACCTACCTGTTTATTTTAAAGAGCTGTTTGGAAAATATTAATGAGCACGGCTGCTTATACAAATTTTACTAAGGTATTCATTCTGCTTCCAATTAAGAAATGCATTTCAAAGGTGGAGAACCCTAATTTAAACAACAACAACAATCTGCAATCCATCAACTTCATTACACAAAATAACTCACCTCTGAGACAATCCTAATTTTACAAATGACAATGTTTATCATGTAGAGTGTAGAAGATAAAAGGTTTTTTTCCCCCTTGTGGAGCTACATGAATGCCAATTTCTAATACAAAATGATCTTGTTCATACGGGCCAGACCAATATTCAAATAAGAATTTAGCTAACTCTCCTCAATTCAAAATGACAGCAACATATTTACAGTGTAATTCTACATAGGTGACCAGCAGGGGTGGGTTGAAAATGATTTTCCTACCGGTTTGCGTGAGAGAGAGACGCTTCTGTGCATGCATAGAAGAGTCCCGGGCGGGTGGGCGGAGCATCCCAGATGGGTGGGCGGAACCTCCCGCCGCCGCCGCTACCGGTTCTAAGAACCAGTCCGAATAGGGAGCAACCTACCACTGGTGACCAGTCACAAATAGTTCTACATTCAACAGAACTTACTTCGAGTGTTCACATTCATTTATTTGTAGGTTTAACGTGTACATTTTGAGAAGAAGAATCTGCATATGAAATATATAATTTGCATGCAATTTGCATGAAATTATAATGCAATTAGTATGAAAATGGTTGAAGAATACTTAGGTCAGTTACACAGAGTGGTAAACACATCAATGTGGACTATTTTTCAACAGGAATTTTCATCAGTAAAGAAGATCAATGGGTCACAAAACATTGTGCTTGTTTCAGATGTGAAAATTAATTCCTTTGCCTTGATTCCCATAATAATTGCAATGTCTAAGTAGTCTCCTTACTACTTGTTTATAACATGCTATGTCCAAAGAAGCAGATTATGGCATCATGTGGTGGCCTGATCTACTATAGGTTAACTTACTGGCTGGATTTCCACAACATGTTGATCTGTAAATAACTCAAACCTTCCTGGTCTAATGATCTTACAGTTTTATGATCCCCTAGTCTTATGACCTTTGGGGGTCGAACGACCATTTCCCAGGGGTCACCCCAACATCCTCAGCTCCCCCCCCCCACTGCCACAAGCCTGGCCATATCGACTTAACTCACCCGAGCCCTCCGATTGGTCGGGAGAGGTGCCATTCGGTGAGAGGCGTTTGTGATGCCTGGCGGCCGAGCTTTGATGGCATCAGCTAAGGGGCCAGCTTTGCTTTGAATTCTGGGAGTTGAAGTCCAGGCACCTTAAAAGTTGCTGAGATTGAGAAATATTGCTGTACACTTGTTGGTTATCAAGTCTAAATACAGAAGTAGACTTGTTGTGGAAGCTGATATTCCTTGTGCTCTTGCAAAGACTGGCCCGAGAATTTCTGATCTGGCATAATTACATATTGTTTTTGTGATAAATCACTATGCTTTAATTATGTTCAATTTGTAACAATGAAAATACATCCTGCATATTAGATATTTACATTACGATTCATAACAGTAGCAAAATTACAGTTATGAAGTAGCAACGAAAATAATTTTATGGTTGGGGGTCACCACAACATGAGGAACTATATTAAGGGGTCGCGGCATTAGAAAGGTTGGGAACCACTGTACTAGAAGGTCATAACTAAAGAACTGATAAGTTTGCAATAAAAAACACTTAAACGTTAGGGCAGTCCTTATATGTTCTTTAAGCCTTAAGCCACCTAATGAATATCTGAGTCAGGTGGGCTTTGAACTGGAAATTTAAAAAGTTCTGAAATAGAAATATTTTCCTAATAGCTATAACATTCTGTACTATCAGAACAATTATCATTATTCAACTTAGAGAGATTTGACAGACCAAATGGCTCTGGCTGACAACAACACAACAGAGAATCTGCATCTGTTTCCAAAGGACGGGGTGAGGTGAGATGAGGGGGCAGAATTGGGAAATACAGGCAGATTTTTTTGCATTGCTATTATCTAAAAACATACAGACTGATCAAGATTTTCTATGCAATGAAAGAAATAAGGTTCCTTAACCATCACTAGTATTTTAATAAATAAGCAATAAGGTGGCAGAGTCTGAAAGTATATGCGTATAAGTATCAATAGCAGATGATAACATTTAAATTCTTATGTTCTAGGCTGCTGCGAAGACAGTATCCTCAACCATTAGGTTCATTGGTGGGTTGTTGCTGGTTCGGACCAGTTCGGTGGCGGAAATTTTCCCCCACTCGCCAAATCGGCAGCGATGGCAGGCTGGCCACGCCCCTGAAACCGGTCCTCCAGTCGCCGCTCCTTGAAAGCGGCTGGCAAAGAAGCCTCTGAGCATGTGCAAAGGCTTCTACGCATGTGCAGAGGGTCATTTCCCCGATGTGACGTAGGTTCGTGCATGCGCACTTCCGAGCGATGCGAACTGGTAGGAAAGGTAAGTGGAACCCACCCCTGATTAGGGTGCAGCAAAGGAAACTAGGAAGCAAAATTGCCCATCACATCAAAGTCAAACAGTTTTGGCTCCTCCTCTCTTGGTGCTAATTCCTTCCAATTGATCTACAAGACTCTCAAATCAAGCATGCATTGTAGCTACACTATCCCCGGCCTTTAGAACAATTGTATAACATTATTTTTTCTTTTAACGACCCTGTAATTTTTGCATAGGGGTGGAGTCAGGGCGACTGAATGGAGTTAAGCGTTTTCTGACCGTATGCCCTTCCTGACGCCTATCTGGAGCTCACAGCAGATATTTTCTCTTTGCACCCAGAGAGAGAAATATCTGTCGCTGGCTAGGATCAGCCTCCTGATTCAGAGGTGAGATTCAGCAGGTTCTGACCAGTTCTGGAGAACCGGTAGAGGAAATTTTGAGTCGTTCGGAGAAATGGGGATTTTGCAGTAATCTTCCCCTGCCATGCCCACCAAGCCACGCCCACCAAGCCATGCTCACAGAACCAGTAGTAAACAATTTTGAATCCCACCACTGTCCTGATTGTGAGGAGAGAGCTTTACCTCTAGGCCAGTGATGGCAGTGATGTGCGCATGTGTGTGCCCACACCCATAATGCAATGCCTTCCCCCCATGCATGTGCATAACCCTCGTGCTGCCCCCATGCATGCACACAACCTCCCGCTGCCCCCCGCGCATGCGCACAGGCCTCACTGAAGCCTCCGGACTTCCGGTAGGCCCGTTGGGCTGTTTTTTGCTCTCCCCATGGTTCAGGAAAGCCTCCTGAAGCCTGGGGACGGCAAAAAATGGCCCAACAGGCCAACTGGAAGTTCGGAAATGAACTTCCGGTTGGGCCATTTTTCGCTGTCCCCAGGGTTCAGGAAAGCCTCCTGAAGCCCGGGGAGAGTGAAAAACAGCCAAATGGGCCAACTGGAAGTTCAGAAACAAACTTCCGGTTGGGCCATTGAGCCATTTTTTTGCCGTCCCCAGGGTTCAGGAAAGCCTCCTGAAGCCTGAGGACGGAGAAAAATGGCCCAATGGGCCAACCAGAAATTCAGAAATGAACTGGAGCTGACATAGGGCAATGCCTCGCATCGCCCTATGGCTCCATATGCCACCTGTGGCACACTGGCCATAGGTTCGCCATCACTGCTCTAGACCATCATGCCTCTCAGAACAATTGCATAACATTATGGGTTTTATTTACTTGGAAACACCACTGTCACTAAGTGGCTAAATGGTGTGTGTGTGTGTGTGTGTGTGTGTGTGTGTGTGTGTGTGTGTGTGTCATATTTACCTATGGTTAATTTAACATTGACTTCTTAATTAACTCAATGATTTGGCTGTGTATGGCACACAAATCAAAATTAACCACAGTAACTGTCTTTGCATGAATCCTAAGCTAATGGGTTTGCAGTAGCGTTGGGTATGCCAGTTGTCAAAGCGAACAACTCTGTGATCATGGCAATGGGAGTAAAACTTTGCCTCTTTGTATGTGAATGGGGTATGCTTTGATTGCAATGTTATGACCATAGTCTTGCTTGTTTTGATCACCCCACCTCTTCCCTGAAGATTCTGCTGGTTCAGTCTGCTGGGTGAAGATAGCCATTATTTTCCTTTTCACCCCCCCAGCCAATATGCTGTGAAGGAGGGAGGGAGTGCTCTTGCCTAAACCCTGTATTATTGCAGAGGAGTTTGGAAGTTAGCTTCGTGTTCCTCTATGACCCTAGCTAGAGTCATTCATTTTCCACCTTACTCTAATTGTTAGAGAGTAAACCCATTGGACCCAGTGAGTTTACTTCTGAATAAATATGGAAAGACGATGATGTAACATTGAATGGTGCCTTCAAAGGAAGGCAGAGAAATGGGAGGACTTTCATTCTTTTAAGATTGATGTTTATGCACCACAGCCTGATTGCTGTAGCCTAGGTATAATCCATCCATCCCACTAGCCAGATATATCCCCTAAGTTACCTGTTAGGTATCTGGAGATCAGGACACCTGTGTATAGTCTATCATGATGTGCACTGCTCTTGTGCAGTAGTTTGCTGCCTAGGTGCAAAGCAGTACTATTGATTTCATTCATTCATTCATTCATTCATTCATTCATTCATTCATTCATTCATTCATTCAGTTGCCCATCTTTTAAGGGCGGTTCCCAAACAAAAGTTAAAAC